>JAGPOW010001806.1:2855582-2897958 GCA_030014935.1 Caiman crocodilus | reverse complement strand
ATGTTTAAAGGGTCCATGAAAGATGATTATGATCAATCAAAAGTATGGGAGTACCCAGACATACAATTCAAGGGGGTCCACGCCTCCATTTGAATTTTTTTAGGGGTCTGCAAATGAAAAGAGATTGAAAACCACTGCTGTGTGATGATGTCTGTGATCATTTAAAATAACCTTCTGCAGCCCAGTGCTGATGGTGGCACGTTAGGCCATGCTGGTGCTGCACTAGGTTTTCATTAATGAGAGTTAATTTTCTCTTACTACTTTGTGGAGAAGGGAAGAGGCCCAGCATGTATTCCTGCCTGTCTGAGCAGAACTAGTGGCCAGAGAGCCAGTTTGTTTTTTGGAGCATGCTGCTGTCCTCTCATGGGATCTTTGATACAGATGCTCTAAACCCATTTGTGAAAAATAGCCTTTGACACTTCAGCTAAGAAAGAGAGTCCTTTATTAACAAGCTAGAGAGAGGTGGTGCCTCTGAGGACCTCTCTACACACAAGTTTTATGGATTTAATTATATGACTATCCTCCCCACTGGGAAAGATGCTGCTTTACTGGTATAAATGTGTTTTTTCCTAGCATAGCTGTGTCTGTATGAGAAAGGAAATGTGCTTAGATAAGGTACCCTGACAGCTGTGTAACAGTGTAATGCAGCAGCCACTACACGTGTAACAGCTTAGCAGTTGGCCATTACCCCTATAACCTGTGGAGTCCTCCAGGTACCAGAAGTTTTCATAGATTCATAGATGTTCGGGTCAGAAGGGACCCCAAAACATCATCGAGTCCGACCCCCTGCATAGGCAGGAAAGAGCCCTGGGTTTAGACGACCCCAGCTAGATGCCTATCTAGCTCAGGTAGACCACTGTTAACATTCATTACGAAGAGAGTCCTATCACTTCTTTTCATGGCCCATGGGAGGAGCAAGAGATCCTTGCCAGAGCCCTTCCACGCTCTTTGTGAGGGAGGCTTATGGGGAGCCGCCATCAACCATCTGTTCTACCCTTCACCATAGTCCTACCATACATCTAGAAGGAGGTTTTCATCTTTCCAAAGACATGTTTAGGATGATTTATCAACTGAGAGAATTAGTTGGAGTAAATAGTTGTATTATACATGTAATTTAAGAAGGCCAAAAGCGCCAAAGCAGCTGGGTGAAGAAAGTACTGTATTGGTCCAAGCTAGCTCCAGCAAGGAAGATGAGTTTTGAGTGGAGCCGGGTTCTCCAGTGACCTGATTTCAAGGGGGAATTTCTCTGTGTCCTTGTAACTGTGCAGCTGCAGGATAGACAGATCGAGTCGCCTCTGTTGAGTGGAGCAGGCCGTTCCTGCCCTTTGGATTCCCTTTGTGAACCTACTAGGGTTCATGTGGAGAGACTGCTGCTGTTCGAAGGGCTCCGGGAAGTGGAAGTGATTGAGACCTGCCAGTGTAACACAAGCCCAAGGGAGTGTCTTCGGCTGCCAGCCCTGAAAGCCTTCTTTCCAGACTCCCCCTTGGAGTTCACCGTGGATGTTGGAAAATGCTCCAACCCTTCCCACGTAGAAGGTATGGAAATGGTGGGGATGCTCATCTTGCGGGGCAGCGGGAGTAGACAGGCTGAGGAGGATCCCCCTGGGTTACGATAAGCATCGCAAATGCCACGGGTGACCCAGGAACTTAGTGTTTGACTCTTGATTAAAGAAGATTGTTTTTCATATTGTCTGAAATTATAATGCCACAGACACATTGTGCTAAGCATGGTTGGATGGATGAAGTATGGAGACTGAATCCAAGGACATGTGGTTTCTAGCTCCGTTTCTCCTGCTGGCTTGGGTGCCATCCAATTCACTATGTAACTGCCTGCACCTGTTTGCATCTCTGCTCCCATCTTTCCTACCTGTGCAGGATAGCGTGAAGATCGTGTACTGCTTGTATGAGACTTTGAAAATAAAGCCTATAACAGATGGGGCTTTTGGTGTTTGACAACAGATTGGAGTTATTTTGAGACTGGGGATAAGCACAGTACAGTAGACGGATGATCCTGCTAGACTAATCAGCAGTGAAAGAGTTACTACTGAAGTCCACTTTGCCCCCATCCGGTTTACACAGCTCTTTGAAGTTAAAAGGGTGCAGTTTACCTCGCATTGCATGCGAAGGGACATTAAAAGGGGGATTTTCAGTGGTAAAAGCATGACCTTCCGTTGCTGGACCTAAACAAGCCACTCGTGTAATAGCAAGTAGTAATATGCTCACGAACGGGGTCATTTGGGAAACTGTTTCCATTCTGCAGGAATAGTGATATTTCAATACTTCCTGCCAGATTGAATCTGAGTGAAAAGTAGAAATGTCCAAGTTTACAGTGAAATAAAGATTACAAAATATTTTCATAGTTTCCTAGTAGGTAGGGTCAGAAGGGACCTGAGCAGATCATCAAATCCGGCCCCCTGCCATGGCAGGAAAAAGTACTGGGGTTTCTTTTCATAAATAACTAAAGAACCGTATCAAAATCTTTCATTTTAATAAGGCTGAAATGGTTTGATATTCAGCATTTGCACTTTTTTGGTGACGTCGCGATTATTTTGCAGTCTGATATTACAACATCAAAGTCAAGAGGACAAGGTTGAAATGAAATGCTTCAACTTTATCCAAAGAACTCGTTTGATCTTTACTGAAATGAGCCAGTATGTTCATTTCCCGTTGAAATCATTTGAAAATCAGCGTTTCCCAACAAATGTTTCACCAGAGAATTGTTGACCGCTTCTGCTGGTCCATAAATTTCCATGATGCACCAAAAACTAGAGAGGGCGACAGAACCACTCTGCTAATGTGGATTATGCATGCACCAGGAGCACAGAAATCAGTGCTAATGGGCAGGATGTAAGGAAACAAATCGTATGCTATTATGAATGTTTGTACAGCAGGGATCCAGATTTTGGATTTCTGCAGCAGTCCAGCGTGTTTGTTGTCTGGCAGCAGGACGTGGCTAAAGAAAAACTAAATTTTGTGGGACTAAATCAGAATGGAAGCGTTTTTCCTGCAAATCGGACAGTTGCGTGGCACAGCTTAGCTCAGGGGATCGCAGATGTGGACTTGCAAATCTCACCTATTCTGTCTTCTATTTTCTCAGAAGTGACCAGTGATTTTAAGTGCCAATTTGAGAGAGTCAGTGGGATTAACTTTTTAGAAAGTGCTGCCCATCCTCAGAAAACCCAGCCCTTTCTATGAACCTGGTGTTAAGTACCTCCAATTGCAGGTCATTTTTGAGAAGAGGTCTTGGACACCTCTCCTTTTTTATTCTTCAGCTGATCTGAGATGCACACTTTTGAAATTGCAGCGAATTCTTACACCCATTTCATAGCTTGGGAAACACAGTCTGAATGACTTGCTTAAAAAACTATGAAGATGACAATTAGGCCTCATCTTGCAAGCCAAAACCAGAATTTTTGACTCCTGCATCTCATGGTTATCTGACATATGATCACAAGCAAGCCATTCGGCTACCTGCTCTCTTTTCCTTCATGTGTAAAAGAGACGCTTAATCCTTAAGGGACGGGGGGACCAAGTGACAAGCAGAGGTGTGGATAGGAGCCAGGACACTAAAATGCCTGTCCTTATATTCAGCCAACACATTGAGGGAGACATAGTGGTGTGTATTTAAAAAGTTGTAATTTGCCAGGACAATATATAGATTAATCTTGTTGATTAAGGTCATTTCATATGATTGTAGCGCACAGAAAAGAAAGGTAGACGGTTGGAAAAGCTCTAGTCTTTGGGTCTCACATGAAAAAAAAGAGAGGAAAGAGAATCAGCTGATGGATACTTCAGTATTTAGTTGCTTCGGATCCCGTATTTCAATTAATTTCAATAGGGTTGCATGTCTGCAGAAAGGGTGGGGGTTTGCCGGCTCAACAAGTCACAGGGGTTTCTTACCACAGTCCCATTTACACTCCCCTTAGGTACAGCAGGTGCAGTGCCAATATTTGAGTCACCTCTGGCGACAGTAAAATTGCCACTGGCATAATTAAACGCAGACTCGGTGGCGATTCTGCACTCAATAAATGAAGCCCGGCCGCTACAGAGAAGTAAAAAAAAAAGGTGGAGCTGGTTTGAACTGTGGCTTTTGCCTTCTCAGACCTTGCCCTGTCTTCAGGCCTCTGTTTTGCACAGCATGATGATAGGGATGTGCCCTCTGAGATGAAATGCATGCCACTAACAGACATAAAACCCCCCAGTTTCTTTGAGGTGAGGGACTGCTACAAGATGCCAACTTTTTGCTCTCAGGTAGCCCGAGAGCTGTGACCAGTCTCTCCGAGCTTCTCCTTCCCCAGGGGAAAAAGCTGCAGCCTAACAACTGCATAAAGGAGCGGGGACACGTCTGTCCTCCTTCTCCACGGGGGAACTAAGCTAAAAAATAACCTGGAGAGGAGGAATTAATAAGGAAGACTATCTTAGACAGGACAGGAGCGGATGGCTGGCTCAGTGGATGTGTTTATTGACGGCAGTTGGGAAGCCTGCATGAGACCAGAAATCTCACATGGAGGATGTATGCTGGCTGGGTGTTCATTACCAAGGGGGCAGTCATGTGTTATAAAGAAACCTTGATGGTGCGTGGATGGGAGTCTGATTGTCTAGGAGTAAGGAATCAGCAGGAGGTATACGCGCATGTGGTCTGCTTTTCTCCAGTGCCAGGAAGGATGCAAGCGTAGGTGTCTATGTTGAGCCAGCGTCTGCTTCAATATACTCCTGTTATCAGCAGGCGGTGGGAGAGGAAGAGATGAAGCAGGCCTTCTGGAACATTGTCATTCATGTAACGCCTTACAAGAAAGAACAAATCCCTTTGTTAAAACTCACCTGGCTATTCAGAGGGGCACTTCACTACCATTTCAGATCGTGCGGCGTGCCAACATCCCTGGCAGACTTCCTATTAGGAGTGCTGAATTTCCCTTTGTTGTGTCAGCCTAAATGTTGCAGGTTTTGACCAGGTTTTTTGCTCCCCATCTCGTGCTAGCATTATCTGCAAACTGCATCACTGTTGCTTTTACACCTGCCTATAGGAAAGCGGGTCCTCCACTTAGCACTGCCAGAGGATCTGCAAAGCTGCTTCACGTAGCATAGCCCTCTGGGCTACCCTGGTGCTGGTCTTGTTTGGCGGGGGAGCACCGTAGTGCTGGCTTCCTTTGGAAGTAACGTCGCAGCATTGTGGAAAGGCAAGACATTGTCAATAAAATAACCACCGAGACCTAAATTGAAAGCGTCACCGTAAAGTGGGGCTGCCCGATGCAGCATGGGGAACACGGACTTGAGCTAATCAAATCCAAGAGGAGAGGCTGAGAAAGTGAGCATAACACAGCACTACCCGCTTCCCCAAAAATGCAAAATCCTTTTTCTCTGGAAAAAGCTTTGGCTTCCTGCACTAGGAAACAAGCTATGTAAATGCAAACTTTATGCCTCTGTAGATGGGTTGGTAATTCTGCCATAAATCTTTTACTTTCCAAGAGGGTTTTTTTTTATTATTATTTTTAGCTACACATTGGGGCTGAAGCTTGCTAGTCTTCCTCAGACATAACCCCTCCTAACATTAGAAAATGGACTTTGGGATTCATTCCTTTAGGAATCAAAGTATATCCATTGGGTGTATAATTCCTTCATCTGGCAAAATAACCTTGCCCGCGCCAGGACATTTCTGAGAGAAACAATAAAACCCAGAAGAGCAGTTCTGAGCTGGCATAAAGAAATGTGTCCAAGGCTGCAAGCAGGGGGAAGAGCTCCTGGAATAGCAAGTGAGCACTTTTCATAACTCGTGTTGTGTGTTATAAGCCTGATCATGCAGCTGCTCTGTACGTAGACATCCTAGCGAGGATGCCCAGCGGGAATGCTGCACGTGCAATGACCACTGGAACAGGAGCCAAATGCATCTTCGCTCCCTTTCTCTTCCAGATGGACTCTTCTGTGCCCCCACAAAGTTTGACTCTGTTTTGATCAAAAGCCCAAATGGTGCTGAGGTGGTTCAAACGCTGGAGAACTGTGAAATGAAAGAACCCTGCTATCGAATTTCCTACGTGGAATACTATTATGAAATTATATACAACTCAGCAGGAGACAGAGAGGAGCGGCTTAAGGTTAGTCCAGTGCATGCAGCTTTAGGAGTCCCGGGGCTTGTCTAAAATCAAGAGTTGTGTTGTTTAAATTATACCATTGTAGTTAAAATAGTACACCTGCTCCTGTGTGAATGCTGCTATATTGGTAGAAAGGCTATTTCTTTATAGTAAGGGTGAGTAACCAGTACGGTTATAAGCAACTTTATATTAGTATAACTACACCCAGGCTGTGTCTACGCAAGGTGCTACTGCACAGTAGCATCAGAAAAAACCCGTGCGGGGACGTTACTGTGCAGTAACACTGGTTACTGTGCAGTCATTTAGGACTTGGTTATGCGCAGTAACAACTGCTCAGTCTGCCGCTCATGTAGACGCGGCTACTCAATCCAAAAAACAATTGTTGTGGAGTCACACGCCCACCTGAAGTAATTAGACTTGTACAAGGCAAAAAGTTTCCTCTTCTGGGAGGAAAAATCAGTGGAATGTTTCTTAGTTTATTCATGATCTGAAAACAGGTTAAAATGAGCCCTTCTGTATACACAACAACAGGAAGCAGCGCTGCTCAAAAGGAGGACTTGCTGGAATGCTGTTCCCCTTTGGGTGTGTATCAATAGGATGTCACAAGTGATTTTCCTGTCTTTGTTTTGCAAATCTTTCCAGGAAATTGATGTGGGACGGTGCTTGGGGAGCTGCTCCATAGGGAATCGCTGCTTGCTTAGGTAAGCACAGCTGTTAGGACACATCTTCCTCCCCCTTCCCTGTGAAACCCCTGGAGAAGGCAAATGTTCCAGAGGCTGAAACAAATTTTAATCAGGCTTGCATCCATGTAGCTTCCCTATCCTGAGTGCAGTTGCATGAATGTGAGCCCAGTGTACAAGCTGTCTCCAAGGGCTCTTTGTCATTGTCATTTACCTTCCAATGAATATAACTTTATTCATTGTGCTACAACTGGCTGAATTGGTAGGGTAAGAGGTCAATATATTTTATGTTGAGTTCTCTCTTCTTTTACGAATTCACATCTCATGACAAAGTTTCTTGTAATATCAAACTAGCAATGTGATTGCAGCAAAGACAAGTGCAGACTTTGAAGACTGTGGTAGGAGTTGGACTGTGAGCTTTATGGCTGGGAAACGTCTGTTGCAGAAGTGGTTGCAGAATAAAAACTTGGAGAATTTAAGATGATAGGAAATGAGGACTGGACGGGACCTCATGAGGTCACCTAGGCCAGCCTCCTGTTCAGCAGAGGATCATCCCTTACTAAACCGTCCCACACGCCAGTGTCTGTCCAACCGATTCTTGAAAATGTCCAGAGATGGAGATTTCACAGCTTCGCTAGGTAGCCTGTTCCCATGCTTGACTATCCTTCTAGGAAGCTCTTCCTAATCTCCAACCAAAATTGCCTCTGCTGCAGTTTGAAGCTGTTGCTCCCAGTCTAGTTTCCTACAGCCATCAAGAAAAGTCTATCTCAGTGCTCTTTACAATCGACCTTCGGGTCTTTGAAGTCTGTTATCAGATCCCCCTTCGATCTTCTCTTCTCCAGACTAAGCAGTTCTAGTTCAGCCTTTTCTCATAAGTCAGGTTTCTTGCCCTCTAATTATTTTTGCTGCTCTCCCATGGACTCTTTGCAATCTGATCACATCCTTCTTGGAGTTAGGGGATCCAAAACCAGGCACAGTACTCCAGTGCTGAATACTGTGAAAGAATCACTTCCCTTGATTTGCACTCCTGTTAATACAACCCAGTATTAACAGCTGTTGGCTTTTTTTTTTTAGCAAGAAGAGCATGCTATTGCCTCAAGCTTAGCTTATGGTCCATTGTAACTTGTAACACTGTAACTTGCCTATGGCTAAGAGGCTTTTATACCATTAGATAGCCAAAAAAACGCATGAATTAGGCACCAAAATGAACGAGAATTTTACTGAAGATCCTAACGGCAATTACAGAAAGATGGACCTACTGTGTGGCTCAAATTCAGATAGTCCTCTCTGCCCAAGTAGGGCAAGAAATGGGGATGTTGCATTTTTCTCTGCGTTCTACCCTACTCCATACATGGTCTTTGGTAGGGCTCCAAATTCATACTTGATCTGAAGGGTAGTGGGCTGGCAGCAAAGTTTTACTGAAGATGATCTTTGACTTTCAAATTCATGTTCTTCTTTAGTTGGCCACTGCCTGGATTTGGGCATCTTCTCGATATATTACAATCTCTCTTGCTTCTTTTAGGTGTTTTCAAGATAATTGGAGGAGATGAATGGGGGATAAGACTGTTTTGTCAGAGCTTGTTTTTAAAGCTTAGGGTGGTCAGGACTAATTTGGAGCTGGGAAGGGCTTGCGTCTCTTCTTGCCTGTTGACAATAAGGTTGTGGTTTGTATCATAGCTTTGCACTGAGCCTGGAGACTTTTGGTAGGTATAAATGGAAGCAGATATAATAATAAATAAATGAGCAGTCCCCATGTGATAAATTAAGTGGCTTGCCAATGGTCACAGGAGGAATCTGTGATAAAGCAGAGAACAGAACGTAGGTTTTCAGACACTCCAGGGACATCCTTCCCAATTCTGGATTCAGTCGTCGTCTTTATACTGTTCATTTACATACATAAAACTATGAGCTGTTTGGAACAAAGACCATCTTTTTGTCCAGGCCTAGCCTGCTAGGATCCTGGTCCGTGATTAGGCACTTGGGCAGCGGGACAGTGTGTGGGGTCTAGTGGCCAGAGCACTGGCCTGGAGCCTAGATGATCTATCTTTTCTTCCTGCCTCTTGGATGATTTGAGGCAAATCCCTTTGCCTTCCTATTCCTCTGTTTCCACATTGGTAATAAAGGTAAGATAATGCTTTCTTTGTAAAGTGCTTTGAAATAGACTGCTGGAAAGCCCTCCATGACAGCTGGGTATTGTTATTAGATATTACCAATGTACTAATAAATTAACCATGGGCTGCGAACCAAGTTATAGCGTAGAGACTAGATCATGTATCAATTCAGCTTTGTCGCATGAACAGGATAAGAGCTATAAACCCGAGGCAGACAAGAGTGGTCCATCTTTTGCCTCTCCGGGTAGTTAACATTTTTGTTTTTTCAACTGCAGGGATTCACACACTGGAGAGAAGTGCCTGGTTTGGGCGGAAGGCCCCTCCAGTCGCTGTGTGCCTGATCAGTACAACACACACACGTTCAAGAGCCGCAGCGGCCCCATCCGCACCGTGTCTGCTATCGAGAAATGTAAATGTAAGAATTAGAAACTTTGGGGACTGCGGATTCAGACCGTACAAGGGGGCGCAGGGAGCAGAGAAAGAAGAGCGTTGACTCATAGAGTCAAATGTCCAGCCGTGCCCCATTGCCCCTGAAGCAGCCTCTGGCAGACTTTCTGTACTATATGTAAATGAAATAAGGCTATTTTATAAATAAAAGTCATTTTAAACAGCAGCAGTGGGGAAATGAATTGCTTCCAAAATATTTTAAAGCTTTTAAACAAACTTTATAGTCCATGATTGGGTTCTAGGACACCTTCACAGCTCGTACAGACTCCACAGTCAAGACATGGCCATGTAAGAGCCAGATCCCCGAAAAGTTTAAGATGGACTTGTCTATGCTTCCATGTTCTTGTCACGTTATGCATTTTGCTGCGTATCAGATATTCCTATCCAAGTATCCTGTGACAAATAAGCAAAAGGCATCACAGCAAAGTGGTCCACTGACATGGTCTTCTCAGCTTCCACGGTAATAAGGATTGATCCATCCGATTCTGCTACTTACATCACCTTTGCAGACGTGCACTTTCATACCAGTACAGATGCACTGGTATGGTGTTCTTACCATGGTGTACCCCTACCTTAAACTACCATGCAGTCTTCAGGGCAGTTCCCAATTGTGATTGAGGTTACGTATGAAACAAGCTGGCAGGGGCTGCCCAGTCATACCCAGCCATGTAGAACTGTTCTCACCATTTAATCCAATATATTACATAAACCAGACAAGTTAATCTTATGCAGGAGTAATTCCCTATTAAATAAATAATATCACTTACAATCCCAGTAATTGGTGGCTGAACAAGGGAGTATCCTTTAGAAACAGACATCCATTCAGAATTTAAAGTCTCAGAAAAATCATCTATTTACCACTTCTTTAAGTAAGGCTAGTTACCTACAGTCTTAATTTTGATCTTGTTTGTACAGTTTCAGCCATTGCAACCATTTGCATTAAAAAGCCTTCTAGCATCAGGTAGTTTCTCACGACGCAGCTATTCATAGGTGGTGTTCAAATCATGGTTTTACCTCTGCTAAGTTGAATTGGTTGAGGCTCTTATTTTCTCATTTCTGTAGCTCTTCTCTCAACCCTCTGTTGTTTTCCAAAAGCGTGGACACTGAAACCGGGCAAAATCATTGAGAAGTGGTGTCATTGCTAATGACCACTGTCCAAGGATCGTGTAAATCGCGGTGACACAGTATTGCAATGGAAGTTCACGTTCATTTGGTTTTGACCCATAAATCTTTTCCAAAATTACTGCTTCCCACAGAACAGTCACTTGTCCTGGAGTAATAATCTATTTTTCCCTAAATTTCTGATATTACAGCAGCCTGTACGAAAAAACCCGGATTGCTTGACTTCACTAAGCGATCGAGCTTGATAACAATGTTGATTAGCGCTGAGAACAGCCTTGTGGGGGACGCCATTCACCGATAATTCAGTTCCCTGTGAACAAGCATGCCTGAGATCTGTCAGGCAGGTTTTTAATTCATCTGTGATATGTACTAGGTTTTTTTTTCTCTCAGAATATAATATAGTGCTAAATCAAACCCAAAGTATAAGCAGATTATATTATGTCAACACAACACACCCTTTATCACAAGATCTAGGGTTTTGTGATTTTACCCTTTGGCAAGATGTATTTTCCATGAAACCACAGTGAGTGGCATTACTTTTGTTTCTCTTTCGTACCAGCCTGACCATTATTTGTGCTAGGGTTGATGCCAGTATAACTTGATCTGTAAAAACAATTAGCCTATTTACACTATCCAAATATTGGTAGGTTATTGGTATTAGTTCAGTCATAAGGAATTTTTAGTTTTTCAAGAGTTATTTAAGCTAATGTCTATTGTCCAGAGCGTTGCTCAGCTAACTCCCCGAAAACTCTGGGCTGCAAGCTATGTATGCCAGTATATAGGTAGGTAGGTATGCATGCATGTATGTATATAAACAGCGTTTACTATCATTTATATAAACTGTGGCAGATGCTGCTTGTTACTTTAAAAATAAAGCATATATGACTCTTGAAAGGTAAGCTTGAAATTTTCGTTCTGTGAAAACTAAAGCGCCTAGGCTGAAAATTTACTATACAAATATCAGTGCTACCAAAATTTGATATTTGTCGGAAGTGACAGCAAGAGAGGTGTGAACATATCTGAAACGAACTCACTTACAATTGAAGTAAATATTTTCAGAACGTGGTTTTTCACAATGACTTCCAGCTGCTCCCTATGTTATGTTAATGCACTTTATCTATAACAAAGGGTAGAAAAGCAATCTAGATACATTAAGAACTGACCCTAATCTTTGCCCATTCCTTGAAACACAGAATCTTGCAGTGAAGTCAGATGCTCATTGAATTTGGGCAACTTCTTTTTGTGACCCATTGTAACGCCTTTTACTTTTCTGGCTCCTTCGGCCTTTCCTAATGTGGCCTTTCATAATTTAAACATCTTGTGTGGCTTCATACAACAGGAATTGACTGGACCTCTGTGTACTATAGTGTCAGAAACAACAAAGAATACAAGTTAAGTCCTGATCCTGCAAATACTTAAGCACACAATTTATTTTACATGTATGAGCAGTTCCATTGACAATGGACATGGTTACTCATGGACATCCATGCTTGCAGATGCAGTCCTACACCAAAGCTCATGACCCTGCAACCTGGAAAATACCTTAAACGTGCACATTGCCACTGCTGGATACAGACATGTTGCCCCATCTTATTGCAAAGTCAGATCTAACTTGCTGCCCATAATCACTTGTTGATCTATTTTTGCATTTCTTCTTCCCAAGCATCTCTCTCCTATTAAATATTTGTTTGGGATATTTCCTTTCCAGGTCCCCAAATGTTTTAAGATGGCCGCATAAAGTTAGGGTCCTGACAAAAGAGGGCAGATTGGACACAGAATTAAGTTATACCGGTGAGTGTGTGAAAATCAGGTTTCTTTTATGCAGACTACTTGACAACAACTCAGGAGTCTGATTTCAGGTGTACAGATCTGACACATCTGGCCCAAATGTATTAACCTGCCTTTGAACCTTACTTTCTTTAATCCTGCCCATATTATTAACCTAAGGCAGTGTTTGAAAACTTCCACAACAATGTTCAGCCAGCAAACTCTCTTTAAACCGCCCTCAGTTCTTAGTTTTCCTCTATCACCATCCCAGCTTGCACAAGGCTGGAAAGAAGCAGATGCTTCTGGTCATTAGCATTTTAGGTGCTGGTCCCTGTCTTCTAGCAAGGGAGTTATGCATTTGAGTTTGGTAGAAATCCTCCAGTGCAACTCTCCTTAATCCCTTATTCATGTGTCTGTGTGCTGATGGGCTACTTCTAGTGAAAGCTTACTAATGGGTGCAAGACGGTACTTCCTTTAACACAGCGGGGGCCACACACACCAGCTGTGTGTTGTAGACCTCCGGCTAGGATCCTGATGCAGAGCCTGCTGTTAAGCTGTCCGGTGTGTCTGCACTTATTAGTAATAGATGGCACAAAAGTGAGCAGGACTATATCAAAAAGCACCCCAAGTATACCAGTTCATAGGGCTAGCGTGATTAAGGCAGATTTGCCAAAGCTGCAAGGGAGCAGTGTGGCTAGGATCACATCCAGACACCTCTGATTCTCCAGCCTGAATGATTGTGTATTGACTTATAGCCGAACACACACACACGCACACACTTCTACCAGCTCCCCAAACTCTTCCACGTGGTGCAACTTCAAAACCCCAGACTCAGATTTCCAAAAAACACGTGACCGTGTCAAACAGAAACGTTACAAAGCAACACAGGAATGGTCGGACCAGATCCAATCCGAAGTCCACGTAGTCCTGTATCCCATCCCAGGTAGCGACAAGTCCCAGATGCTTCAGGGGAAGATGTCAGAACCCCACAAAGCCACGCAGGTCTTGTCCTGGTCTCTAAATATTGGCGTTAGCTCCAAGATACAAGGATTTATATCCATCGCAGGATACCCATCCAGGATATCCCTAGTACCAATAGAACTAACTGGTCCCTTTATTAATCTTATTAAATGTTTTGTAGCAATAAGTTCTGTAGTTCAATCCACATGTTGTGCAAAATATGTCTTTTCATCCGTTTTGAATTTCCCACCTTTCTAATGTCACGGGATGTCCTGATATCCTTTGGTATTGTGTTACATTGAGAGAGAGAGAACAGATGCGCTAGAGCTATCTTCTTTGGACTAGTCATAATTTTACAATGGTTTCTGATTCACCTGCTATGACAATCCCGATCTTACCGGCCTCGCTTTATATGAGAGGTTTTCTCCCCTCTTGGTCGTTCAGGTAGCTTTCACAGATCCAGTTCTGCGAGCCCCTTTTTCACATGGAGTGACGAGTACGGCACTCGATCTTCACAGGCGTTCAAATGAAGTCGCTCCTGTTTTATATTTTATAAACACCAAAAAACGCCAAACTTAAGGGTCTGTTTCATGTACAACCACCATACGAGTGTAACACAGCGCTGCTGGAGCACACGGGACAGCCGTATCATTCTTTTGGGAGTAAACAGTATTTTCCAGAATTGCAGGACTCAAATAATAGGGAGTCATTTTAAGTCTTATTAGAGTCCTTATTTCAAACTGTACAACTGGAAGTAAGGATGCAAAGTAACTCACTGGGCATTTCCCAATGAGCATGCACATGCAGGGGCATGTGTTCCCTGCAGGACAAATACCAGTGGCATATATTTGTCCCCCAGCATGCCCCTGCATGCACGCGCCAGATGGGATGGGGAGACAGAGGCCAGCACCTAGACTGGGCCCAGCAGCCTTATCTGGGGTCCTGGCGGCCTCCCAGGGCAGCACCAGTGCTGAGCTGGCCGCTCGGACTCAGGCTGGAAAGGCTCCCTTTCTGGCTGAACTGCTTTTTTTTAGTGGCAGGGGATTTTTTTTTACATGGGGATCTCCCAGTGTCAAAAACCCCCACCACGCTGCAAATTAGCAGCACGGCGACCATGCACACACATGCCAGGCGCAACTTGTAGTGCTGCAAATTGCCCGTGTGCGCTTGTGAGGTGCGCCCACAGTGTCCATTGCGCTCTGTCCCCCAGCATCAGTTACTGCCGTGTCACTGCTGCTAATGCTTAGGCCACAATGTGTAGGAGTCCTGTGATTAAATTAGAAGTAAGCTAGCTCTGAATACTGTGCCCCAGGATGCGTCTCCTTTTGCAGCCGGGGTGGATGCAACAGAGTCAACAGCTTTTCCTTCTCATCCTTCTTTGCTTCAGCACGTTTCTGCAGCCTCCTTAGGAAGCAGGATTTGAACGGATCAGGTCCACAGCTCTAACAAGGGTTCCTGAGAGCCTTTCTTAACACACCCCAGGGAGAGGAACTGTGGCCCCGTGCCACCCACCTGGCCCATGGACTGGCCCTCACTACTCACCCGCTTGTGGGGTTTGATGAGTTCGACCCCCCCCTGCTTTAGAGGAATGGCCAAGAAAACGCAACACTTCCGCGGCAGGAGTACGTCTCCACTCCCGGACCAACCTGCTGGGCCTTCTTCCCATGACACACACTGACACTGGAATAGCTGAGCCCCCGTCTGCCAATATACCCCCGTAGCAAGAATGGCTGAATGAACTCCCCTCTACGTCCAGCTCGGCAAATGTCCCTCTTGACAAGAGCAGCTAAATGCCTCTGCCCTGCAAACGCTGTCATGACACATTACCGGTGACAAGAGTGGCTGAACCCACACCACCTGCAATAAACTCCTCCGAAACACGGTTTTATGAGAGAAATGAATGAGTTCATCCGGCAACATCCATTTTTCAGAGCAATGGTTAAGACCCCCCAACACAACTGCGGAGAAGAAGGATCCCCTCCGCTCCAAGTGATGTCCATTGACAAGAAAGGATGTGCCCCGTAACACCGAGCCCTCCGCTGACAGCAAGACAGGAGAGGACTCGCTGCGTGACACATATTCTTCCAGCTGCCACTCCTGCAATGCACACTTCTGTGACAGGTATGGCTTTTTTCTCCTTCTGGCCTTTACACTCTGTGCGATAACAGTTGTCTTCCCCCAGTGTATCCTTGTGATGGAAATGGCTCAGTCCCCCTGCACAGCTGGGTTGGTGATGGCTGAGCTCTTTGCACACCCCCTGATTGCAAAGGGGGATCCCTCTGCTATTCAACCCGGTGACATGAATATCTGAGACACCTCCTCCCAACAGAGCCCTCTACTAGGAATGGCTGAATTGCCTCTGTGATAGAAAATGTTTTGTCTCCATACCTACATGACACGGCTACTCAAGAATACCCCTGTAACGAGCACTGCTGAGCTGCACCCTCCAATGCATCCCTGTGACAGGAGTGTCACAGGCCTACAAAGCTACCAACCACTTTGTCCACACAGTACTAAACCATGGCAATTATGTTAGGCGTATAAGTGGCCATAAGCAGCTAGTGTTCCCGCCACCCACCTATCATCACAAAACAGGTCTAGACCCAGCGCTCCCCAGCTGTAGTATGACTGTACACACGACATCTCTGGGGGTTACGGATGAGAAATTGTATAATGGCAGCTTTAATTTGCATTATAATACTTGGCACTCAACGGGTTAAAATACAAGGAGTGCTGGTAGGGGTACGTGGGCAGCTGGTAAATCTGGAAAGGGGTGCACAGTAAGAAAAAGTATGGGAGCCTCTGGTCTAGACACCCGAGGGGGTTATAACCTTGGGGGCTGCAGGTGGCTGGCCTATTGCACCTTTCCCAGGGTGCAGGCGTTTATTCGATATTGGGCGGTAAGCTGCTGTCTCTCACCTTTCTTTACCCTCGAGTTATGCAACTGTGAACTACCTGTCTTGGCGACCTTCATGCCTTTGGGCATGGCCCTAGAAAAATGTCCATGTGGACAGCGGTTGCTATCTCCGGGGTGCATCTTTTCCGGCCTGCTGGACCTCCATCCTCTCCTCCTGCTCTTTGTTCAGAGTGGTGTAACTCTTGAATGCAAATGCGCTCCTGTTTGCCTCATTAATGCCACCATTCGAAGGCAGTTAGTCTCCTACAGAGAGCAAACTCAGCTCAGCCAGTGTCTTACTAAAGAGGACATTCATGTTTGCTATGAAGAAACGTCCAGGTGTCCCTTCCTGCTTGCTGCCCCTTCCTTCCACGCCCTGCCTCCCCTGCCCCCATTCTGCTGTCAAAGAAGAAGAGTACACAACTGGGCTTTCCGCTCCTTACAGCTTGTGTACTAGGGCTAATTGCTGAAAGGCACTCAGTGGCCCAGTTTTGCACCTTGTTAGCACGGCAATTAGCTCTCTTTACCCATCCTGATTGCTCTTTTGCATATTTGCTTTAATTCATCTTTTCCTGGAGTTATAAATGTGGTCCCGGGGCGACACTGACAGTTGTGCAAGGAAGCCTAGAAGGAGGAGGCAGTCATGCTGCGAGTCCTGCTGCTCCTGCTGCTCCTGATCAGGAAGCAGGGCTGCTCGCCCAGACCCCACCATGTCCTGCCGGACGACGATGCAGGAGACAGGAGAGCCGAGGCTATCAAGAGGCTCCTGGAGTTATTTGGCCTAGAAGACCCTCCCCGTTCCCCCCACCATTTCAAACAGCCTCCCCAGTACATGGTGGACTTGTATAACACGGTAGCAGATGCGGATGGTGTCACCAAGAACCCTGACATCCTAGAGGGAAACACCGTCCGCAGCTTCTTGGATAAAAGTAAGACCCCTGGCAACCTCTGTCTCTGCTCTGATCTGTTAAGAGTTTTGGGGTGTCATTTTCCAGCGCCCTGCATGCTTGCTTGGCCGCGGGAAGCCAAGGGGAGGCCCCGAGAAGGCAATGCTCCGGGTGTCCCCGGACCCGGTGCGGCATTAGAAAGCCTTAGCTGCTGTGTTTTGAACGTGCCCACAAGCCGCTGTTGCTTAATGTGACACTTTGCTCCAGTTCACAGTGATAATATGCATTTCCTGTTCATCCTGTCAAGTGTGGCTAAGAATGAGAAGGTCCTTACGGCCGAGCTGCATCTTTTCAGAATGAGGGCCAGGGTGGCTGACGGCCCTGCCTATAAGAGACATCACTTTTGCCAGGTAAGGAGAGCGAAAGCGTGCACGCGTGCCTGCTTAGAAACTGCACTAGACACCGTCTGCTCTAAGTGAAACCACTATGCCTCTGAATTTACTTTGCCTTTTCATTTTGATTAGTATCCTGAACTTGCCAGCGCTGATTACTTCTTGACTTACGTACAAACCGATTTTAGCACGTCCATACGAAGAACTCTGCCACGTCAGCTGAACCAGTTTCTAATAAAATCCATGCAGCTTGGAGTGGGTCTTAGGCTGACGGGGCTAATTTCCCCCTCTTTGCTCCTTTGCGATAGACATTTCAAGGAGGTTTTTCTTTACTCTCCCAACAGGTGAGTGTCTATCAGGTCCTGGACAAGAACAAACGAGATTCCTCTGAAGGGAAGAAGCTGTTGTCAGCCAGGCTGATTGCTCTGCAAGGCTCAGGCTGGGAGGTGTTTGCCATCACGCAAGCTGTAAGTGTCTACAGTCTAAATTAAAATGAGTAGAGGGAGGAAGGACAGAATCTCTGCTGTATCACCTTTAAATGAAAGGACTCCCCATCCTTGCCCTAGAGACCCCTTGGTCCAGGGGGGTGATTGCTGAGTGGAGGGATTGTTTGTCAAAACTTAGGCGCGCAGACAGGTGGTAAAGTGACTTCTCACTGCCTGAACCTCTCGAGATGTCCCTGTGAGCCAAACTCCTCTTCTGCTGTCCTAACACTTGAGCTCTGCAGACTGACCTATGCTGCAAATATATGTATTTCAGAAATATTTATGTTTCTGCTGCATCTTTGCAAGGTGGTGCAGCGCTGTACGGCTATACGTGGGATAATATCTGAAGCAGAGTGTACGTTTTTGGGGTGATACCGAATGCAGCACGTTTTTAGGAACCTTGCTAAAAAGCACTTTAAATATCAGGACCCAGCTGTGTAGATCCAAACTTTAAAGGAAAAAGAAGAAAAGTATTTCCCCGAACTATTCTAAAAATGGAAGAAACAAACTGTAGACAAAATGCCACAAGGGGTGGCCAGTTGCACATCTGCTTACCTCTGTTTAAGGTGTTTGATGGCCCACATAGCTCTAAATTAGAGTTCAGGTATAGCTGCAGGGTGGGAGCTGGTGCTGGGCTGCAGGGATTAGGATTAGGGATTTATTTCACTTCCGTTTCTATTGCCTTTTTAATTATCATTGTAGTCACGCTTGATATGAAGGTTATATTTATAAGTGGTTTATGAAGGCTAATAAATGATTAACAGATAAGGTCTGTTGCAGGTGCCTATAATCACGGCAGTACAAGGTTTGCTGGATGATACACTTGGTTGCAGACAGTCCACTGGCCTGCTGGTTTCTATATCAAGAGATTAGCCACTTATTAAAATCTCTCGTAGTCAGGTTTCAGTCCGGTACATAACTGCAGCTCATCATAAAAGGAGCCCTACTATTAAGCATTGCGTGTGATTGCTGATTTCTACTGCAGGGGTGGCTATAGGTCACATCGGGGCCCCGTTTGTCTGGTGTTGCACAAATACACCAACGAACAGCCTCTGATCAAAGTGCTTAATGTTTCCTAAACTGAGTGGTAGTCCGGGGGGGCCACACAATGACAGACATCAGGCTTGTTCATCGTTTTGGTGAAAGACAAGAGGCGAGGAGGGGAAGGCGGATGTGCTGCAGATAAAGCCTGGCTTTCCTAAGTGGCCAGAGTGTTTATGAGAGACCCCAGGCTTACACTTCGCCGTACATAACTCATCTCTGTCGCTATGAAGCATCCAACGAAAGGCATACGTGCATTGCACGCTGCAATTAGATGATGGCATCAGATCATCATAGGGCCCTGGGGCAAGAGCTGTCACTTTATTACATGGGTGTATAGCACCTAGCGCATTGGGTCCTGCTCCCTGATCCAGCTTGTGGACATTAGCACCATTGCGACTGTTCTTGTCACAGTCCGAGGGTCTGAGAGTAAAGGGCACCCCCTTGGTCCATTGAGAAGTGACTTGAAGTAGCACAGATGAGGGCTGGCCTTCTGTGAGCTCCCCAGAAGGAAATGACTGCGATGGGGACAGGAAGGACTATTTCCTCTTGTCGTCTTGTGCAGCCAGGATTCAGGATGCGGGGGGCGGGGGGGACCGCTCGTACGCAGCGTCTTCACCTGTCTTGGCATCAGTAAGCATTGGTGTTGTGTGCATAGCCTTCGCCAGAGCAGGGTTGGCCTTATTAACTCTTGTACTGGCGGGGCAGCTGGAGATGTGGCTTTCTTCCAGAACTGACATGTTTTCAGTGGTTTGGAAGAAAAGTAGGGAATCCCACTGAAACAACCCCTGTCGCTATACTGAACCTCACGACGCCATCCTTGGAGCAGGGAGCTGCCTTTTTAACACCTCACGTTTGGGTTTGCAGGTTCGTGACTGGACTGAAGACGAAAGCAGCAACCAAGGCCTCCTGGTCAGCGTTCGTGGCTTAGCAGGGGCGGCCGTGGATGCCCCCCACATGGTGCGATTTGCGTCAGGAAGAGATCACCACGAGAGCAAGAAGCCGATGCTGGTTCTGTTCACTGACGACGGGAGACGAGGCGCTTCTGTGCCAGCCAACATCTTCCCAGGTGAGGCCAGCCCCCGCGGCACTCGCCAGGGATGGACACAGCCACTGCAGGCCTGAGACAGTTAAAGTGTGACTCTCGCCCAAAAAGGGACTGTGATCAGCTCCTTCCTTGCTACTTTACCGACAAAAATAAGGTCCGCTGCTTTGTAAGAGCCTAGAATACAATTATAGGGTCGGAAGCCGGTCTCTACCTCCTGTTTTACTTTTCCAGGCTTACTTTTTGTGTTGATTACTGGTGCAGATGCATCACGCGGAGAGAACGCAGCGGGACTATGGTCCCAGAGTGAGATTGCAGGGCTTGCAGCTGGGCTTATGGTGCAAACTCAGCATAGGGTCAGTGGAAGTCTTCCTCCTTGCTGATGCCATGGGGAAAAAGCCCGTTCTCGACTGTAATTCTCTAGCCTTTGCAGTTTTCCTTTCTGTGAAATGGGCACAATACTTGCCCTCTCCCCCCTGCCAATCTCTCTGGAGCTTCAGGTGAAAGAGGATTATTTACCAAGTGTAACTATTGAAGTGCCTTGGCTTTAGGCTGTTCTAGGAAACGGGAATAAGATGATCACGCTGTCAAATGAACACCTGCTAAATGGAAAGCAAATGAAAGAAGCGGTTCTTCTTCCAGGCTGTGGATGCTATCGGCCAGCAGAACTGCAGAAGTCAGTGCTGCCCTGGGGGTGGGCACGGACAGCTACCCTTGTGTTAAAACGGCATAATTTAACAGCATGCTTTAGGTTAGAAACTAGTCTCCCAAGGGTTTCGGACCCTTCTCCTTACACAAAACATTGCACTGTTTAGCCATATGTTTGATGAGGCTGGCTTCTTGCAGGTATTGTCCCCATGTAGGACTGGAGAGACCCAATATGCCGGCCGGGTAAAGCCAACTCCCGCTCTTACTTCAGTTCACCTGTTCAATTTAATGACACTGTTCTCATCTTCTTGCCCTTGCCTAGATGTAAACCCTCAGACTCCCGTCCCCGCTGCTGAGCCGATGGCACCAAAACTGAATGGCCCGAGGATCGCCCGCTCGCTGGATCCAGTCCTGCCTTGCCAGAGACACCCCCTCTCAGTAGACTTTGAGGAAATTGGCTGGTCTGGA
The DNA here is from genome assembly GCA_030014935.1 of Caiman crocodilus. Classification (NCBI taxonomy): domain Eukaryota; kingdom Metazoa; phylum Chordata; order Crocodylia; family Alligatoridae; genus Caiman; species Caiman crocodilus. Next base: position 2,876,923 of record JAGPOW010001806.1, on the reverse strand, counting down.
TGGATCATTTCACCACGAGGGTACAACGCATATCACTGTAAAGGCTCCTGTCCCTTTCCTTTGGGTGAGAACATGAGACCGACAAACCACGCTACAGTCCAGTCCATCATCAACGCTCTCAAACTGAGCGAGGGAGTGAACAGCCCCTGCTGCGTCCCAGACAAACTCTTCTCAATCAACCTCCTCTATTTTGATGACGATGAGAACGTTGTCCTTAAACAATACGACGACATGGTGGCTGGGAGCTGTGGCTGTCACTGAGGCTGGTTCTCGAAGGAGACGCAGGGACCAGCCCGTGCAGCAAGGAAACTCCCTGAAATGCTTCCAGGAACCCTCCTGAGAGTCTCTCACCCGCCGGAGGCTGTGCTGTGCTTCTCTGCTCGGGTTAGCAGGCAAAAGGCCTGCATTTCCAAGTCTCCGTCCTGTATCCACCTCTCTAGCCAAAGGGGCAATTCCACCAAATGCCTCCATGACCTAGGAAATGCTTTGATTAATGAAAAGCAACCTATGGCAGAGTTCCCTTTGGCAGCCCAGATTCCCTAGAGTTGTTGGCATGCTCTTTAGGACATGGTTAAATCTGGGAACTAATGCGAAAGCCTTGGGCTCTGTGCAGTTTAAAGAAATCAAAATGAAACGCTAGACCAGGGCTTTCCTCTTGCCTGGGACTGGAAAGCCAAGCCCCACAGCGTGGTGTGGAGAGAGCTCCTAGGAATCGTTGTCCGTGGAAAGGCCTCGCTGCCGATTGTACAATATGTATATAGCAGAAGCACTAATATATGATGGAAAAACTCCTGTACAGTATGCCTGTAAATGTCTGTACATATGACCTTTTGTTATCTGTAAAACGATTTCCGAGTCCCTATTAAATGTAGGAGAGAAGTGCTTGTGATGAGGCTTCCTTTGTAAGCGCTGAAAGAGCTTCAGTGCTGTTATGGGCTCTTGAATCTGGGAGAGAGCCACGCTCCTCCCTAGTACACAGCGCGGCTCGGCCTTTCTGGGTGACATCCGTACGGGCACAGCCCCTACCTTCCCATGCACTTACTGCTCCCAGTAATGCCAAATGTCGTGAAACCATCATAAGAGTTGGGATTGCAAAGTCAAAATAATTCCGACTTGCGATCTCCCAGGTTTTGCTAGTTAGTAAATGGAGGAAGGGTGTCTGTGTGTGTGTGTGGGGGGGGGGGGATCAAGGCCTCCAGCGTGAGGGAAGGAGGGAGGAAGTGAGCAGGGGCAGGGGGGAACGGGGCACTGGGGCCAGGACGGGTTGTCCAGAGGTGCAAGGGTGGTGGAGGCAGCTTCCTGCAGTAGCATGCACCCCCCGGGCAGGCATGGGGTCGCAGGCGGGCTGGGCGTCTGCGCCCTGCTGCCTTGCCTGGGGAGCTCAGGATGGGTCCAAGCAACAACACCTCCGTGTTACTTCACTCTCGCCTCCAGCAGTTTCCTAATACTATGTATGACACTTGGTCAACTATCTGTTGACATTTTGGCAAGTTTAAAAGGTCCCTGTAGCAATTATTCTAGTGACCTGGCGCTCTGGCTGATGAATTTTTGGTTTCAGGAGGTGGCAACACTGTCTCACTGCAGCGATCGGACATAATTTTTACTTCCAGAAGGAGCAAGGGCCCCCAGAAATGGGTCCATGGGCCAGCCTAGCTTAGCCAACATGACAGCTCGCTCCTTTTCACAAAAAGCAGGCAAATCTGTGTCTGCTGTAGTGTTCAGACAGGCCAGAGAAATGAAGATAATCCAATCCACAGGTTCAGCCCTTGCGTTGAGCGTCAATCCCGGACTCTTCAGACCTGAGTCGACTTGTCTTGGCTTCTCCAATTGATTCTTCAATTCCTTACAGCACGTCACGAAACAGCAGTGAAGGATTTCGGACCAGTCCCTAGTGGCTGCTCCATCTTAGAAAGCATTTGATGGGACTCACTGGGCTCCCTCACCATCCAGATCATAATATTGTACAAAGCCCTTTAGCTCTAGATGGCACGTCCCTTGATCACCAAATCCTGCGTGTGTGTGATTCTGAAAACTGGTCTTCTGCCACTGCCAGCAAACAGGGCTAATCCCGTCCCAATCCTCTTTCAAACACAGGTTCAAAATAGCAGTTGCTTAGCCTTGGGAATGCAGATAAGACTGAACTGATTCCTCTGCTCAGATGCTCGTTGCCTGCTAGTCACCAAATGTATATCCACAATCAGTTGTGATGGCAAAATAGCCCCCTTCCCCACCCCAGCCCTGGCTGATTGCTGGATAAGGCAGCTGTGACAAGGAGTTTAGATTAGATTACATCAGATCCTGGGCCTTGTCAGTCTACCTAAACTATTGGGGATGAATTTTATGTCACTTTTTGTGCCCAAATGGCAGTTACCCAGCTATGTGACATTTTTGGCACTTACACACGGGTGAGGGATTATCCAGGCCTCTCTCCAGAGCTCCTTTTGAAGCTGAGATACTGCCCCTTGCATTTAACAGTCAGTAGATAAAATAGTAGGAACACAGCAGAAAAGCTGGGAGAAAAAGTCCAGGCTAAAATCCAAGGCCTACTCCCTTCCAGAACAATACGCATCTCACTGGGCACGTTTACACATGCACTTTAATGTGCAGTAGCCCAGTTTACTGTGCATGAAAGCATCACATAAAAAACTGCAAATATGCTAATGCATAATAAACTAGGCTTTTGCTTCTGTGCATTAGGGCAGCCTAATGTGCCTCACATCGGAGGTACTAAATTTAATGCACATTAAGAAAAACACATTAATGCACATGTAGATATGCCCACTGAACCACACAGTCTGTTGCATACACTCTTCCTCCTGTCCCCATGTCTACTTATCTTGGCTACCCACGGGGCCGGTTTGAAAAGGAGGGCTGGGGAAGGGACTTGCTAATGCCTTACTGATGTGTTGGTTAGAGCATGATATTGGGAAGGTAAAATACAGATTCAAAACCCCCATTGGAGGCATGACCTCACCACCCAGCTTTGGAGCTGAAACATGGGAGACGCCTGCTCCTTCCCTAGTGTCTAACACCCATGAATCATGAGCTTGTGTATAAAATGTAATGCAATTTTATACAGGTACAAAATTGAATGCCATTGAATTCAATCAGGTAAAGCCATGATTGACATGCATACACTGGCCACTTGTACCTAGCCCGTACATAGCCCAGCCAGCACGTATCCTCTTGTGCATGTTAAGTGTACACACATATGCTTACACACCCATACTGCACAGGTAATCGAGGGGACCAGAATCACAAACTGGACATAACTGCATCCTTTCTTTACTAGCGTGTACTTTGCACGCAGGTTATATGAGTCGCTGGATTCCCCAAGGGTGCAAGCTATCCAAACTGCTACTGCGAAGGAGCATGGCGAGGGCGAATATAGGGGAATGGGCGGTAATGACTGCGCTGCCGCCGCTCCATCTTCCTAAGGCGCTAGGTAGAGTGCCAAGCACACTGTGATCCCTAAACAAGCCTCACAGACACTGGCAGTGGTAGATCCTGGTAACAGGGCTTTTTACTAGGGCTGGCAGAAAGAAGAGGTGGCTAATGCCCTAAGGACAGTGGTTAAACACTTGACGTTTCTCATAGAACAAGCAATCCACTGAAGGAGTAAGGCTCCTCTGGCCTATTGCTTGGCTGCTTCTCCAGGCCAGGCTCTGCTAGCAATACAATAACACCCCTGTCTCCAGGCCAGGATCCTTCTGCGGAGGGTCTCACCAGGGCCCCTGCATTGGCTTCTGCTCATGTCTCACGGGCTGATCCTCGATTTCCCTGCAGAACAAACCCTGTGATCTGCCAGCCACATCCTCGTCATGGCCCTTGGCAGCCTGCTCAGCACGCACCTCGCAGGCAGGTTCCCTTGCTACACCTGGATTGCCATGCGGCTGCCATTTCCCCAAGTGCGTTTCCTTTTGGGCTCAGGCTCTTTCCACAGTTTCTGCCCCTTCCCCTCCTGCTAGGGGACAGGGTCGACCTGCGTGTCCAGCTCCAAGTGGCTGAGGTCAGCGGAGAAGGGCTCGAGGGGCGTGCTCGTTTCCTGCTTAGCACATTGATCACGTGGATTTTGAGCACCACTGTGCAGTATCTAAACCCCTTTGGCTGTATCCAGATGAGCACAGCTGCGCGGTATGTGGTACAAAAAGCCGGGTAGCGCACGTGGAGGCAGCGTGCACTGCCCAAAACCATACCTTGGCCAACTGGAGCTGCGCTCGGCTGCCGGCCAGGCTCCCAGCTGCAAGAGTGACACGGCTGCAGCGTCCCTGGCCCCCAGGACCCCAGGTAAGGCTGCTGGGGCGAGCTGCTGGTTGTTGACCCCAACCTCCCCTACCCCACCCCGGGGAATCTGCCGTGTGCCAGAGGGCACATGGCACAGGTATTTCCCGGGGACAAGGTGTGCTGCTGGTAGTTGTCCCTGGGGAACCAAATGTCTGTGCTCATCTGGACGTGGCCTTTGAATGCAAGTTTGATTGTGTGTCCGACTTGCACCCGTTCAGTGTGGCATCCTGTCCCCTCTCCTGGAGCCTTTATAGGGGTGGCAACCTGCAGCATGCATGCCACCAGTGGCACGGGCAGATCAGGCAGGAGAAGGGGACTGGAGTGACACTCAGGGCAGGCCTGGGGCTAATTTGTGGCATACCTGCCAAAAGAGTTGACGCTCACCGATGTAGATTAATGAGTCTGATGCTCTGGATTGCAGAACTCGGTCTTTTGGCTTGGGCAGTAGGAGACTGGTTTTCCAGGCGTGGTCCCTGCTGCAGATCCACCCATGGGCAGGCCACGTGGCTGCACTTGCTCTCAGGCCACCGAAGCACACTGTAACCCAACCCTGGGGCTAACACCAATGGGCTGTCACGATGGATTCAGGTCACATCTGCTTTGCCCTCTCCTTCCTCCTGATCATGGTGTGAGAAACCTGCCCCAGGAGGTTTCAGTCAGCAAGTGGGTTGTGCCTGAGCAATCAGGAGATTTGATCTAAAAAGCCTGAGCAGTTTAGCCTTGTATCAAAGGCTAGATATGGTGGGTCTCACTAGCTTGGCAGCAACTCGGAGGGGGGGGACTGGCCATTCAGACTATCATCACAGCTCCTGCTTTGACTCGGAGGACAACAAATACTGCAGGCCTAGAAAGGGGCATTTTCTTTGGCCTTCCCACCAGCTCGCATTCACCAGCCAGTGCAATGTGTGGCTGGAGCACTCCTCACCCCTCTCTCATACCTCCTGGCCCAGCTGCTCAGGCAGGAGGGGAGGGTACAGTGGCCACATCTACATGAGCGGTGGACTATGCAGTTGTTACTATACCAAGTACTTAACCAAGTACTAAATGGCTGCACATTAACCAGCATTACTGCCCAGTATTGTCACTGCACAGGTTTCTTTAGATGCTCTTGTGCAGTAGTGCATTACTACTGTGCAGGAGCATCACCATCACAGTTTGTGCCTGGCAACGCTATGGCACCATAGCAGCTCATGTAGACATACCCACTGAGTACTAAATCCGGGCATTCAAACACTTGAGTCAGGCTCCCTGCGGTCGTGAGACCGGCATAAAAATGATGGACTCTGTTTTTAAAAGCTGCATGCTGTTTTTCTTTTTCACTTCGCTTCTGTGTTTGGTGCACGCTACCAAAGGGGCGTGCAAGGGTTCCCACGCCTCTCCTGCCTTCCTGTCTCTGCACACGTGCAAGTCTGGCACGATTGCTTTGACTAGTGCTTTGCCCTGTGGGTAACCGTGTGATGTAAGGCACTGCCCTGTGCAAGAGAGCACATTTGGCCCACAGAAAACAACAAAACCTTGCATGAGCAGGTACTGCTTTTTTCCGCCCAGTAAAAGTAAGCAGAAATGAGTTGAGTGGTGCGTTCTATGCACAACAGCTGTAGCCTTATGATGAACTATCTGATTTGCAATGTTACGGTTTATTATATATCCGTTACTTGCTTCAGGGAAGTCCCCAGTAGGTTCAGTGGTGGAGGCCTTGTCCTCCTCACGGGCGGACCACAGTTCAGTACAAAAATACAGCCAGAAGTCTGCACCTAGTCTGGTCTTTGGATTCTGTCTCAGTGGCCTAAAGCTGGGATAGAAACTGTGGATGGCCTCCACTCCTCCAAAAATTTCGGCGTAGATATGTGCATTGAAGGTCTGGGTGGCCTGTTATGCACATGCCATGGTCTGCAAGGATCAATGGTTGCCAAACTTGCTTCAGTCCCACGCCTGTTTTCTTCAGCTGTCACTTGACGTTCTGAACGTGATGCTCGTTATAAAAAATGACAGGTTTGAGTCCTTTGGTTGCACTAATTTAGGAGCTAGTATAAGGGCACTGACTTTCTGAGTTACCCATTAACTCCTTGGCTATTAAAATAATACTGCTCACAACCGCTGCCTTTCAAGCTCTCATAATTCGCCAAAGAGAAGCTGAAATGTTCCGTATGTGACCACTTCCTTGGTTTCCCCCAAGCCTTGTAACCCAGGAGCTCTTCCCCCTTTATCAGTAGCTCCCCGGTAATGTGGTGGCCTGGACTGAACACATAGTACCAGACGGGTCACAGAAGAGTGGCACCCGCGTCATTCCTGCAAACTGCCAACGCTGCATTGCATTTGTCTAACCACAGAGCACTGGAAACTCGCTGCTCACACTCAATTGTGCCTGCATCACGGATTTCGCCTCAATGAGTGTGCATGCCTTTGTGGATGAAGCGGTCAGGCCTAGTCACGGGTTTTGAACGATTTTTGAATAGCTGCAATAATATTTGCAATTACTGGGTGCATCGATACATGAATTCAAGTGAGCAATAAACTCTGGAGCTGTTTGAACTAGAGGAAGCTGCTTGCAGGTGCAGTGGCTATATGTGTGCCTGGGACAGCAGCAATTTGAACTGGGGCGGAGCAGGCCCCTAGCTGCATAGGCCAACTGGGTGCAATTTAGACCTCTGGTCAGCATCTACATGTGTGTTGCAATGCAGCAAATTACTCTGTCATAAGATAGTTCTGTCCCCAACGGGTCTATTTTATGGCGGAGTTAGTTAGTTTACTGCGCCCTAATGCCAGCTCACATGTAGACAGTGATGCTTTCCTGCAGAGCTAATTAGTCTCCTCTCCAGAAAAGCCCATATATAGATGCACCCACTGGGGGATCAGGTGACTTGGTTAAGGGTGGTCTGATTGGTGGGTGCCCATTGTGGTTCATCCCGTGGTGAGTGGGAAGTGAAGTTGAGTAGGCTGGTTCCAGTGTGGCCAGGCTGATGGGTGGGCCTGTGTGGTCTGCTGGGTCATAACCAGGTCACATGGCTCTGGAGGTATGGGTGAAAGTGCTGGATGGCACAACTTCACGGAGGAGGGAAGGTACGTTGCCTGGACAGGCGGAGTAATGCGGTTCAGTGGCGTGGCTGTGCTGCTCAGTGGTGGATGTGGGTATCTGCACAACAGCACTCAGCCAATTTCTTCATGGCTCTCTCCTTAAAGCAAACTTTCTTGCCAAGCTTGGCTGAGAGGCTAGTCTCATTCTCATGGGCTTTCAGCTTGGCGTAGTAATCAGAGAACTTGTTGTAGAGAATGGAAATGGGCATCCCATTGAGAATGATGCCAAAGGAGATGCATCCAAACGCCACCATCCTGCCCAGCACTGTGTCGGGCACGGTGTCTCCATAGCCCACTGTGGAGAGGCTGACCTGAAAGAGGGTTGAGAGAGAAAGAATAAAATCCCATCAACTCATGTCCTAGCAGGCTGCTCCTGGCCGGATTGCCCCCTGAGCCAGGTCCCTACTTCCAAAACCGGTCCTTGTCCTCACTCTCACCTGTCTCTCCCATTTGAAAGCTGGGGAATAGCTCTCATGGCTCCCCAGACCCCACTTCCACAAGCCTGATATCACTCCACGTGTCTTCCAGGTGCCCACGGTGGGGATAGCTTGCCTGTCCACCCCACTGTACCAGCTCTCACGCCCAGACAGAGTTAGCTTGCGTTCCTTCCCCTCATGGCCACAACCGCCCAGGACTCTCTCCACTCCCACGACCTGTGCACTACACTACATGCTTTCCTCAGCTCCAGGGGTAACAATCCTCGTCTCTTCTCCAAACTCATGGGCATGCCATCACTGCAGACGTTGCTTCTAAGCCCCTGCTATTAAAATACAGAACAATCTCACCCGGGTTTGGTGGATCTGCACCAACTAAGGGGGTGAGGTAGACCCTGGGTTTCATTTTCATTTGGATTGCTAGCCTGTCCACGTTGCAGTGAGCTGCAAGCTAAACTCCTCCTATTCGATTCGATGGGATGAGCATGAGCTCTTGAGGCGATGTGGCCGTGAAAAAAAGCTAAATGTGATTTGAGGGGATATCAGATGAGGTATTTCCAGTAAAGATAAAGAAGTATTAATACCATTTGTCAAGGCACTGGTGAGACCTCCTATGGAATACTATGTACAGCTCCGGTCTGCTATAGTCAAGAAGAATGAAGTCCAACTGGAACAGGCATAGAGAAGGGCTACAAGGATAAGCAGGAGGACAGACAGCCTGTCATATACAAGAGGAAGCCAAAGGAACTTGGTCGGTTCAGCCCAGTGAAGTAGACGTCAGGGTCAGGAGGGGAGATATAATTGTTCTCAGTGCCGTAGCAGAGGGAAGGAGGAGGGGAGCAAGGCGACCGCCCCGGGCGCTGAAGGGAAAGGGTGCCGATAGGTACTGCCTAGCCTGGGCAGGACACAGGCTGGCACTGCGAGTGGCTCATTTGGGGGCACAGGGATGGGAGGAGGGTGGCTCCTGATGCTGCATGCATTCCCAGGCAAGCATGGTGGGGGGGCATGTGCCCCGCCGGATCTGCGCGCAGGTTAAGGGCGAGCTGGCGCTGCGGGCTTTGCTCTGGGCGCCAAACTTCCTCGCCGCAGTGCTGATTGTTCTGTATAAATACAATTTGGGAAGCCGGGTGGCGCGATGAACACCAAGAAAGGAAGTGAACTGTTTAAGCTTAAGGACAATGTTGGCTCAAGAACAAATGAATATGAACTGGCCCTGGACATATTTAAACTGGATATCAGAAGATTCCTAACGATCAGCGCAGCGAGGTTCTGGAACAGCCTCAAATAGGAGAAGTGAGGGCAAAAGGCACAACTATTTTTATGATGGAGCATGCTTTTACCAAGGCCAGACTAAAGAGACGGTGGAGCTGGCTTTCTGGCCGCAGGCTAACAATTATACTAGGATGGCGGTGTTGTTCTGGCCATTAACTCTTATTAGACTGAAGAGAAGAGGCAGGAAAAATAAAAATCCATGAGTGGATGCAGGTGATGATGAGTGGTGGCCTCTCTAGCCTGGCCTGGCCAGTTCGGGATACCAGTACAGGTAAGGACAGTGCAGCCCATCTGTCTGATGGCCCGTGCACACTATATTCCCCAGTCAACGGCTGGTGGAGCTGACACCCTTTCGTGGGAGCTCACCCCTTAAGCCAGTGCTTCCCAGCCTTTTTCTCAGCATGACCCCATTTAAACATTGGAAATTGTTTGCCACCCCAAAGTGATGCAGACAAGTTCAATGCCCCCACCCCCAGCAGGTGGCACAGCCAGAGTGGAGCCCATTGGGGTGGGGAGGAAGGATGCAGGCTTCCCGCTGAAGACGTCCTGCCATGCTGCCCTTCCTCCAGGGGCCTCTGCAGCCCACTGGGCAGGAGGGCAGCAAGGCAAGCCCTGAGCCCAGAGTGGGCCTGCGTCCGCCCCTGCCCCATACGAGATGCTACCTGGCTGCCAGGGCTGCACATGCACGTGGCACCCCTTCCTGATTGCCCCCCTCCCCCAAGCCGCCCCTTGTAGGCTAGACGTCTGCCAGCCTGCAAGGGGAAACCCACCGTTCCTGCTTTTTTCTGTGATTTTCATCATAACCAGTCGTCACTGCTGAGTGTCTTTGTGACCCCATTTTTTAGGGTTGCAAACCCAATTGCGGTCATGACCCTAAGGCTGGGAACCATTGCCTTAAGCCAAGCTCCAACAAATGACCCTCTGGCTAAGTCCTGAACACCGGGAATGTGAACTTTCACTCCTTGCTCACACCCGTGCATTGAAATGTTACCTTTCCTATCTCTTCCCTTCAGGCTAATAAGAGTCTGGGGCGTAGCTGGCCAGGACAACACCACCGTTCTAGCTGAATTGTTAGCCTGTGGCCAGAAAGCCTTGGTAAACGTGAGCAAGAGCACCTGCATGCCGCGGGGAGAGGTTGGGGACGTGACAGTCCTGAGCCCTTTAATGGCAATCCATAGCTCTGCAAGTGAGGGGGTAAAAACCTCAGGGTAGACTTGGACCCAGAGCTGATGGGTCAGATGGCTCATGACAAGACTGAGGCTACAGTCGAGCAGAGGTTAGGGTTTGGAGTTCATGCCACCTGTCAATGGCAGGGTGCATGGCTCAGGAGGGTGGTGCTGCTGCCAGTGCTTCTGTACCGCACGCTGGTCTTCACACTGGTCCTCATAGCAGGCTGTTTGCAGGATCCAAAGGGGCATGTGTATCTTCTTCGAGGGCTCGAGCTTGGCAAAGCCGGCTAGAACCACCCTGTACAAGGCTAAACTGACCAAGGGCTGGGGGTTTCCAGATATGCTGCTCTTTCTCTGGGCAAAGTAATGAGCCAGGGTCTATAAGCTGGCAGTAACAGGAGGGTTCAAGGCGACATGCTTTCTCTGGTATTTCGATGGAGGCCTGCTCCAGCGTGGCAGGTGTCCACTGTGCCCAGAACACACTTGTGGGCCTGGGACCCTCCATGGTCCAACCGGATCCTGGAGCAGTTTCACAACCCCTACGAGCAGAAACCCTGATGAACTAGTGCAAGATGCAAGTGGTAGTGAGGGTGAGAGACAGACCGTTGCTGGTAAGCGTGTTCCCCGGTGGGCACGTCTATACACGCATTGATGTGCCAGGATTATTATGGCGCATTAAGTGTAGGACCTGTAACAACAGATACTAAGTTAATGCACCATAATTGGTGCTACTGCAGCAGCGCTGGTGCATGTCTTTTAGGTGATGCTAATGCGCAGTAGAATTAGTCTACTGAGCTTTCAGCATCTTGAGTAGAAATGCCCGGGGATAGCTCCTAGGCCCTGTGGGAAGGCACGTGTCACGAGGGCCTACAGAAAGGCCAGAGGGATCTCAACCGGCAGACACGCACCGAGTAATCCCAGTGTGGGAAGTGCAGCCCAGAGTGGGAGTTGGCAGCCCCCCAGGCCTGCCTGGGATACAGACAACTGATCGCTGCTCTGGAACTGCACAAGCCAGAGAAGTCTTGGGGAAAGTGATCTGGCTCCTCTGGTTGCTGACGGGGGGATGAACCTGAATGGGGACGCTGTGCTGTTTGGCTACTTGACAAAAAAGCAAAGTATGGGCCACTTTGACCAGTCAGTTTTCTGCTTCAAAAATGCTCTGCAGAAAAACCTAAGAGCTTGCTGCCGTACAAGCATCTGAGCCTCCCAGTAGAGGCCTGCGTAAGACTGGGGGTGAACAAACTGCGACTGTACTTCCAAAAGCCAGAGGAAGACAAAGGGGAGAGAAAAAGAGGCAGTAGAAACCTGGAAGAGGAAACATGGCACGTGGTTTTTCGTGACACGAACACAGAAGACGGCTGCTGAAGACCAGCTTATGCTTATTTTACAAACCCTTTTTTCCCAGAAGTTTGAGCTAAACCTTTATCATCATGCACTAGATTTGGAGAGCTTAGGGCCCAGGCCTGTGCAGGACGAGCTCCACAGGTCAGATCTCTGGACTAAGAAAAGGGTACACAGGTAAGGGACTGCTTTTCAGGGAGCAAAACTTGCTACACAAGTTCTGGAACAAGAAGTAGTCAGCCCCTCTTCCAGTTCGTTACCAGTTGCCCCAGTGCAGCGCTTTGCACAGCTGATTAACACCATGGAGAGGCAGAGTTAATTAGTTGCCTCAGGCCCAGCACACTATGAATGCAATACGGGGCTGATGCAGGACCAACATTTTTCAAATTTGGGACTTAAGATGGGAGTATGTGAACAGGAACCTGAACACGCTGAGGTAGAGGAGGATCCTGCTGTGCCTGTGATTTTTTCCAGCAGCTCAGCCACAAATAGCACAGGGTTGAACACTGAGCTCTATCCTTTTGCTGCTGTGCGCATCTTCCAAAGAAATGGGATTTCATTTTATCGCGTCAGACCCGTCTCTGACCGACTATTCCTTTAGGAAGTTCTGGTATCATCTGTAGCGAGTGCAAAGCTGCGGGGTTTTCCCATAGCAGGCTCCATACAACTAATGGGAAAGAGAACAGGGGGAGCTGCTGAAATGAAGAAAACTCAATCATAGACAGTAAATGCCTACACAGGAAACACGGCTTCAGTACTGGGCTCTTCACCCAAGCAAAGGCAGAACAAGAGCCAATGTCTGGAAGCCAGACTGCAAATGAGGAACAATTTACAACAGAGAGGACAATTAGCCATAATTAAGACAAACTTCCCACTGTTGTGGCGGATTCTTTGCCAGCGTGAGCTGAATATTGAATCTCTCTCTAAAAGACCGCTCTAGTTTAAACAGGGGTTAATTCAGGGTTGTGTGGCCTGGACCATGCAGGAGGTCGAACTGGATAAACACAGTGGTCCCTTCTGCCCTTGTAACCTATTGATTAAAATCCTGCTTAGTGCTGGAGTCTCAAATGCTTTGTTTCTTTTCCTGGAACCACGACTTGTATTGTCAATACAAAAGCTTCACCCTCTGCCAGTCTCTGCCCTCTCCCCTGAACTCAGGCCAGAATAGTGCAACTCAGTGCATTCGTCTTGAACCCAGCTCAGTTCAATGACCCCCTTACCTGTGCGGGTCCATTCCCCCCTTGCTGGTCCTGCGACGTAGGGACCTGCTCTATAGATCCACCCCGCACGCTCCATGCCCCATGTCCCACTAGCAGCCTCCACGTGGCTCTCTCTGCCTCCTGATTTTGGTGTGTTGTCTCTTTACACCCCACTTGGCCAACCCAGGCTCACATACCTTCTGTCCCCCAGGGATAAGACCCAGCCTTATTACTGTCCCTTGCTTCATGAGACCAGGCCTGAAGCTACATCACCATCCCTCAGCCCCTGATCTCCGCGCCCTCCTGTCCCTGCCATGAGTTCAAGCATTTTTCCGTGCGAGTCTCCTGCACTCTCCACTGGCCGCAGACATGTCTCTCCCTCCAGCCACCCCATCTCTCCCTGAGCCTGGGCCACATTAGCACTCGGTGTTCTGCTGCCCTGGGGAATGGCACCCTTTTGTTCTGGCTGCAGGTGCTCACTGTTCCCAGATCCTGAGGATTTATCACCCAACATCATTAACAAGAACACACAGTGCTTGGTGTGTTCAGTTTGTACAGACAATCCTTCTGGGCCTGGTACCTGAGGTCCACACCCTGGATGACCGTGTCAGACCTCTCAGATGCATGCATCCAAGCCCTGTGATTCAAAAGCTCTTTCTGTTAGAAAATGTTTGCTTTCAGCAAAGTAGTGCACGAATGCCCAGCTCTCACACAGCAGTTTTTGCAAAGTGCTTATCCCCATTTTACGGATGAGTAAACAGAGGAGCAGAGGTGAAGCAACTTGATCCAGATCACAAGGTTCTTATTCCATCACAGCCTGGGTAGAGGTTAATCCTGCCCAGATGAGAGGCATACTCTGAAGTTCTTGCTGCCCTTGTGTCTCTTGAACTGCTGTGGCACAGGGCCCTCTGTGCCCCCACCCCAATGACCTTACACTACATTTCTTGCCCAGAGACCCCCTGATCAACTGCTTTGCTTCTGGGCTTTGGGAATCTGCCGGCTATCTAATGGGTTCAGCATGCTACGCTGCCATCTTCAGTTGCAGGTTTGACTTCCGGTGTCAGAGTCCAGCCAGTAGGGTGGTAAATATTCCCCTAGCACTGAGCTCAGGCCAGCAGAATGATTTGACTGCCCACATGTACCCCCGACCCAAACAAAACACTTCCCTTAATAAGGAATAGCTGCACCTTACCGCTGCCCACCACCATGCATCAGGGATGCTGGTGAAGTTGGTGCCTGGGACATCATGTTCCACCGAGTGCATCAAAGCAGAGAATGTGAAAACCCCCATGGCAATGAAGAGGAGGAGGCAGCACACCTGTTGATAGCATTGGCGGATGGTGAAACCAAAGGCTCGGAGGCCGGTGGAGTGGCGAGCCAGTTTGAGGATGCGGAAGATCCTCAGGAGTTTGATGAGTTTGAGGACTTTCCCCAGCTTGCTCACACTCTTCATTCTGTGCAGTTCCTCATGGTAGAGAATATCCCCTTCAGTTAAATACTCAAAGAGAATCTGGATGTAGAAGGGCAGGATGGCCAGCATGTCGACAGCATTAAATGCGGCTCGCAAGAACTTCTGAAAGCTGGATGTTGATATGAGCCTCATGAGATACTCCGAAGTGAAGAAGACAGCACAGATAGCCTCCAGCTGCTCCATACACGCCTTTCCGGTTTTGTGTTGCATCTCCTCCACTGTGCTGAGCGTCATGCTCACAATGGAGATCAGCACAAAGAAGCTGGACATGATGGCAATGATCTTGGCAGGGATGGAAGAATAAGGATTCTCAATGAGGTTCCAAACAGCTTTCCGAAACCCTCCCAAACACTTGCCCTCAAATTCTTCCTCCCGCTCTGCGGGCTCAAGCTCTGCCTCCAGCTCCCTCTGTATCTTCAGATACTCATTGAGCTCGGACTGCTTCTCCTCAAATAGGATCCGGCAGCACCGCTGGGAGTATCGCAGATGAATGCCCCAATATTCAATTTCTTCCACAAAGTTTGCAGGGCACAGCTCATCCATTATCCAAAGGACCCCGCTCTGGTAAAAATGGAAGATGTAATAGAAAACGAAGGGGTCACGATCAAAGTAGTATTCATTCCTCTGCACTGAGTAGTCATCGCAGAGCTGCAGTTTTTTCATGGGGTCTGTGTAGATTGCCAGCTTCCCAATTCTGGTGATGGGGTAACGAGCAGCCACTTTGCAAGCAATCCGAAAAGCTGTGCCCCCAACATTGATGTTGAGGCAGGATCGGGTCTGTTGCGGAGGAGCGTTGCTCTCCTCCCGCTTCCCACCAGTCACATTCTGCATGGAGCTCCACTGCTTAATCAGGCTGCCTTGCGCAAAAGGGAAACCAGTTACCTCCTTCTCTGGAGCTGGACAGCAGTCTTGGTGGCTCCCTATCTTCAGGTTGTCATAGAGACTTGCACGCCTCATCCCCAGCTGCCTTATGGCACCTGACATTTCACACCAGAGACCCACAAAATTATGGCCTCTGGCTTCGTGTTTCTCTTACATATGTTGACTAAGAAAAGCTCCCTAAGCTTGTGAAGAGGCTATTGAGAGTGCTTCACCCTCAGTGCCAAAGGCTACAGGCTGTGCTGGAGGTCTGTGTACTGCTGGACTCACAAAGCTGATAGCTTATGAGATTTGCTGACTGGAATTAAGCTGTGGAGGTCAGAGGTAGCCAAGTTCTAGCTCCTTAAAACATTAGTAAGATTGAAGTGTTAGCCCCTTTATGTAAGGAGCTATATCCAGGTATACATTTCTTTCATTCCTCCTTTTATCCTCCTCATTTTAGTTGGTTACTTCTAGCTCCTTTCCAGATAAGGGTACAAGTATTTATCATTTCTGTATTTGAATCAGGAAAAAAAAGCACATCCTGGGAATTCATTTTCAGTCAATCCCTGCTAATGTCTTAATTGTTAAGGAGGGAACAAAAACAAATGTCCACTCTAACACAGTTATCCCCAGCTCAGGTGCCGCTTTAAGATTTGTTCATTCATTTCCTATTTGTGCATTAACACTCTCCTTGTCTCAGTGGAGCTCCATGCAAAATGTGACTGATGGGAACCATTACTTTTCTGCAGCATTGAAACAAGAGCAACTTTCACAGACTGAACAAAGATGAAAATCTGTTGGCTCCTAGCCCAGCCTATGCAAGGCAAAACCACTTTCAACTTGTACAGTCTAGTAAGAAAGTATTGAGGGCTTCTATCATTCTCCTCGTGTTGCTCAACAGCCGACAGGACAGCAGAATGATCATCAGCAGCTGACGCTTTGCCCCATCTTGTAGATCAGTGGCCGTTAACAAGGGATACGTGTACCCTTAGGGATATTTAAAAGGGTCATAAGGGGTTCATAGAACTGTGTGCAGGCACACAGCTACAGAGCAGCATGTGGGTGGCCTGGGGCGCAGCCAGGCCACGTGGAGAACAGCTGGGTGCAGCTGTTAAGTTCCTGGGGAAGAAAGTGGGGCTGAGGTTTTCCAGCCAGGCTGCGTGTAGGACTGAGCCATGGGAGGGGGTGTCTCCATCACTGCACAAACCCTGGGACGACACAGGGGGCCTGTGCCACCACATCTGTGCACAGAGCGGGCTGGGGCCAGGGCCACACTGGGCTCCTCCTGGCAGGGGGTGCTGGCCCAGGCTGCACTCTGGGCGGGCAGCTGCAGTGCTGAGAGGAAAGGTGAAGCTACAGCAAATTTTAGGGAGGCCACAGAACTGCTCGTGGCTCCATCCTGTGCTGTCCCAGCCCGACCCCCTCCTTCACCGTGGAGCCTTGATCTGCTCCCCGCCCCCGCTTAAAAACAAGAAAAAAATATAAAAGGGGTACATGAGCTGAAAGTTTGAGACAGAAGGTATACTCTTGCTAAAAATGTGGAAAACCCATTGTAGATGACTTTGCAGTGAATTAGTTAATGTATGTAACCTGCTTTGAGATTCTAGTGGAAGAGGCTAGAGAAAAAACAAAGCCCTGCTTCTAATCTCATATGTTCCGTGGCCCCCTTTCTATAATCATCTCTATACTCCTTTTTACATAGAGCCTACTGGGTCATTTTACTACTCTTGAGCACTGAGGAACCCTGAACTGACTGCTAAGACCTCAATACAGGACTGGCAGATGCATCTATCAAGTGTGCATGTTAGTGTTGTTTAAGACTGCACAATGACACCAAATTAAGTGATAGGCTCACACAGGTTCACCCAAGACCTTCTACAAAGTTTAGGGAAATCCAGTGCCACCCTGATATGGTAAACTTCCTGTCGCCAGCAGCATCATGCCTCCTATGATGGTCGGTGCAAGCTGCTTCCTACAGTGTAACTTTATTCAGGTAGGCTAATCAATACTGCTGAGTGATGGTATGAGCATTTCCCTACTCATACAGCCACAGTGACAGTTCCCAGTTTTGGAAGTAGCCTGGCCAGATGAGTACAGTGTACTTGAGGAACACTGCCAACCTTACTATGTAGACACAACTTCACACGCTTAAGGAGACAGAATACATAAAAGGTGAAACCTGACCCTACACATCTTAACTTATGCTTTATTTTTTTAGAAATCAGAAAAGCCAAATGTTTCCCTGCATCCAGGTAAGCAATGACATCATTCTCTTGTTAACCATTTAAGATCCTGTGCAACCCAAAGTCAAAAGGCAGCGCAGTGCACTTTGAGCTGAGCCATCCTGTTGTGATTAGTGTTGGATGCTCGTACTTGTGTTTGGATTCCAAATCAGGAAGGCCAGGAGCCATGTCTTCTTGGCTTCAATACACTGCTGAGCACAGTGACTACATTGTCACAAGACGTGACCTGAGAAATAAAAATCCAAACAGCCACAAACAGTTCTTTAAAAGTTTTATTCTCCCAGAAGCTGTAACATTTTCATCTATCTGTCAGTTATCCAGACGCAGAGTCAGCCTCTCGTTCTGTGCTATGCCAAAGCTGGGAAGAAGTGGAATTTTAAATAATTCATAATTCTCACAAACTCTCCCCTGTGCTACAAATGCACAAGTGCTTGCTGTACAAAACCCAAAGGAGTCCCGCACTCTGAGACTGCTGGCTGGAGTGTTTGCCCTCAAAGTAGAATTCTCAGCTTACATTCAGTGAACATGGAAACAGAGGTAACTACTGGCTTAAATAGGGGAAAAGAGTGCACATCCCTTCCCCTCTGCTAGTAGCTCCCTCTACGGTAGCAATGACTTATACACACGCACACAAACTGAAAAGCCAATGGTCTACTGCATGAACTGATTTCATGAAGGTAGCACCTGGTTATGACACCAAAATTAAGAGCTAAAAGCAATGACATGCAGAACTGACTCCTGCTGGTTTTGGTTTTGACAAGATTTGCTCAGATGCTCTTCCAACTACATTAAACAGGCAACTTCTAGGAAACCCAGCATTAAGGTGGGAACACTAGTCTGAAAGTACAAGAAGCAGAGAACACTTCTTACACAGACTTCAGTGGGAATGAAGAGCACTTAGGTCCCAAATGCCACATCACGTGCCTAGAAGCTAAAGCTCAACCTGTCATCAGTGAAAAGCCTAGGGGTACAGGAAGCATGTCAGTTTTTCAACTTGTTGATGGGTTAATGCCAGCAGGTAATACTTTGAAGGCTTGTAGTACAGTAAAATTATATCATGGCTATAATCTCTGCTGAGAAGCAGCATGTGAAATATCCTCTCTAGGGTAACCATTACAGCATCCCAAGAACTGCCATCACTTCCATGGGACATTTCATTTCACAGCACCAGAAGGGTCATTTCTGATTCTCCAATGCCAATTTCCCACAGTATATATACACTTGTGCTGGGGGAACATCCTTAATTATTTTAGTGCAACTATCACCCAATCAAACCCTTGAGACCTTGTCAAGATCTATCAGAACAGCATCTGCAGGGAGTGCAAAGATGATTGAGCCAGCCTGCAGGCAGAAACTTCCTGAAAAAAGCAGAAAAACAAAAGTGCAATTACTGACAATCCTCTGTGCCAGGGGTTTGGATTTCATTTCAGTTTTAAAGCTGTGGGGGGAAAACAAAACCACTCTAAAGAGGCCAAAAGATTAGCAAAGTATCCCAGCATTCAGGAGTTTGAAGCTTCCCCTGGATTCAACACCCACACACATCTGCCCAGTTATCAAATAGCCACTGAAAGAAGAGACAGTAGGCTTCTCAGAACAGAGGAGTTTGGAGGTAGGACAGCAGTCAAAACCACTTCCATGCCACAAAAAATTTGGCAGTGGGGATGGACCCCATCCTTAGTCAGAGATTAGCACTGTGCATGCATGCATGAAAGCGTGTGTGTTGAGGAAAATGCTCTCCTGCACACAGAGAATACAACTCACTGGGGCACAGGCAGCTGAGAAGTGCATTTACAGGAAAGGCATGGGGATAACCTCCCAGAGAGAAGAGCTGGTGGTGAGCTGGGATGGGACAAGGAGCATCTTCTCCCCTGCAGAAAAAAGGTGCTCAGGAAGGGGTGGGCTCTCTCCCCCTCCGAGTAGCTGCACTAAGAAACCTACCCATCAGGGAAACATAGTTGAGGGTCTTCTGGCAGGCATGAGCTGTTCCTTGGAAGTTTTTTCAAGGCTGATACTGGTGAAGCTGCTCTTTTTTCTGGATCGTTGCCATGCAGTGAAGCAGCCTACACCCACCAGAACACTAAGGAGCACTGCACAGTAAAGAGCAGAAAACTGCTTTAATATCACCTTATACTAGACCTTAGATGCAATTCAGCTGCTCCAGCCCCATGCCCATGAGACAGGCCAGTCAAAAACCTTTAAGGATAAGCAGGAGGCTGAGTGCCTTGGTGGAGTGGAAAGAAAAGGAAGTTAGTGCCTGTCCCATGCTGGGTGATTCCGTTTCAGGCAGCAGGTGGCACAACATGGCTTAGATGGCTGTGGGGCCATGCTGCAAGAAGAGGGAGTTTGGGAACCCTAGAACAGGACAAGGCTCCGGTAAGCTATTACTGAACAAACAGCATCTGAATCACTCTGACCTGAGCCCCATTTCACTTAACTCCACTAAGCAAAAGCCAAGATAAGCTGTAGCTTTGGAGTCTCACATACCAATGGTAGCTATCACCCACAGGGGAGCTTGATGCAGAAATGATCCTGAGGTCTCAGATGGAGTCTCTGAAATGAAAGCACAGGACAGTCAGTCATTGAGTATTTAAATGATCTTTGTCACCTTGGGCATGAGGCCAACTCTGAGAGGAGTGAAGAACTGTCTGTGCAAGACCATGAGCTCTCCTGTTCATTCCTGCTGGATCCCATCACCACAGGGAGATCTTTCAAGCAAGATTTGCCCCTGCTGTTTCTGTGCAAAAAACCCACACACACCAGGAAAAAGGGACTCACAGGATGGCGAAGGGGGAGAACAGAGCTAACATGGTGCTGGGGCATACAGAAGAACTACTGAAGAACTTCCTCTGTCCAACCCAAGAAAGACTTGGGCCTCAAATGCACCATGGAAGCGCACAATTGACTCATGTCGGGTCAAATAGTCACTCAGGAGCAAAATGTGCCTCTGGAAAGGACCAATACTCAAAGCATCCCACTTCTTATTGCATCTCCACCCACTCACCCACCTACAACTATACACCCCCAGCTCTTCATCCGTGTGCTGCTGCTCTTGCCCCCCACCCAGCCTGTGACCATCTCAGTCCATTCGCATCTCTGACCTGTGCTGGCCGTGCTGGGCCCCACGGAGGACAGGGCCTCGTGGAGCTGGCAGGCTTCGGCAGATTCATCCGTGTCATCGGGACAGTCCCCGTGGCCGTTGCAGAGCTGCCCCAGGGGCAGGCACAGCCTGGCGGTCCTGCACTGCCACAGGTGGGGCCCGCACGGGAGCCCGGGGGCGCTGCAGGTGCTCTCGTCACTGCCGTCCGTGCAGTCGTGCTCCCCGTCGCATGTCTGCTGCAGCGGCACGCAGCCCCCCTGGAGACAGTGGAACTCGCCTGCGCCGCACGGGGGGGGCTCTGCAACCAGGGGAGAGCAGGGAGATGAAGGGGACTAGGGAGAGGCCAGAGCTCCCCGGGCCCCTCTCAGGCCATGCTGGGGGAGCAGGGCAGTAGTGGGAGACACCTGCCCCAGGGGACCCTACCCAGCAGCTTTTAAATGGCCTCTGTCACCTGGAAGCAGCTCTGAGACGGGTTCACAACTGTTGGCAAAAAACTGAGCTCTCCTGTTCATTCCTGACGAATCCCATCGCCACAGGGTATTATCAGCCTGTACTTTAATTCCACGGGCAGATCGTGCCTGACTAATCTAGTCTCTTTTTATGAGCAGGTTACGAAACTCCTGGATGCAGGAGGAGGGGTGGATGTTGTATACTTAGACTTCAGGAAGGCCTTCGATACGGTATCCCACCCCACACTGGTGAACAAGTTGAGAGGCTGCGACTTGGATGACTGCACGGTCCGGTGGGTGGCAAATTGGCTAGAGGGTCGACCCAGAGAGTCGTGGTGGATGGGTCAGTATCGACCTGGAAGGGTGTGGGCAGTGGGGTCCTGCAGGGCTCGGTCCTTGGACCGATACTCTTCAATGTCTTCATCAGTGACTTGGACGAGGGAGTG
>JAGPOW010001806.1:2825733-2851329 GCA_030014935.1 Caiman crocodilus | reverse complement strand
AGAGAGTCCAGAGAAGAGCCACGCGCATGATCAGAGGTCAGGGAAGCAGACCCTACGATGACAGGCTGAGAGTCCTGGGGCTCTTTAGCCTGGAAAAGCGCAGGCTCAGGGGTGATCTGATGGCCACCTAAAAGTTTATCAGGGGTGGCCACCAGTATCTGGGGGAACGTTTGTTCACCAGAGCACCCCTAGGGATGACGACTAGGTCGAACAGTCATAAACTACTGCAAGACTGTTTCAGGCTGAACATAAGGAAGAATTTCTTTACTGTCCGAGCCCCCAAGGTCTGGAACAGCCTGCCACAGGAGGTGGTTCAAGCACCTTCATTGAACACCTTCGAGAGAAAACTGGATGCTTATATTGGTGGGATCCTATAAAAAAAAAAAAATCAGTAGAGCTCAGCTTACTGAGCCACACAAGGAGATAAATTCAGAAGACCTAGTGAGTCTGCAGTCCCTTACACACATGTGGGTGCACACACCCCACCCAGGTGTGTTGCCCAGGAATTTGAGTACTGCATTACCTGCAGGCTAGGTTAACCCACCTACTCTTCAAGGAAACTCTGGAATTAAGAGCAATCTGTCTGTCCCAAAGGCATAAGAAATTGTCAGTAAAGCTTGACATGGCCAGGAGAGGAAATAAATGAATTCCTTGGGGAACGAACAACAGTCTAGATCACACAATGCATGTTATCTCTCAGACAACCAGTCGAAAAGGTAAATGATACTATATGGAGTGGCACACTTTATACAACTATTCAAAGTTCTTCATTTCCTGTTAGAATAATTATTCAATTAGAATTGCCTATTTCTAAAGTGATATTTGAGCTGGAGTTTATTCCTAGTAATTTGGACAAATGTCTCTGGCTGGAGACGCTTGGAAATTGCTACAGTCGCAATAGCCAACATCTGTGATCAGGAATTTGAAGTTAAATAATCCCCATCTTGGCTATGGCACTACTTACAAAACCATGCCCTGTAGCAGCAATGGAGAGTACTCCTTTAGTAATAACTCACATGGAAGTATCATCAATTCTACTCTGTACAACAACTGTGTTTTGGAGTCTTTCTCCAGGAGCTGCTAGGTTTGTGAGTTCTTCAGATCTCTAGCCAAAGTTGTATTCCTTAGAGCAGTGATTCTCAACCAAGGTGCTGCAGCACTGCAGGATGCTATGAGATCCTTTTGATGGTGCCAGTGTGCCATGCAATATTAGAACTGCTAGGTGTGCAAAAACAACACAAGATTCACAAAATAAATCCAGAGATTTCAAATAGGAATCCAGTGTCAAATCTATTCTGACCTGTTGTGGTATTTGAGTTCTTTGCAACAGAAGAATTGCTTTATTATTTCCCCATAGTCAAGAAAACAAATGAAAGCTAAGAGATGGGATTTTCCAAGGGGTGCCCCACTGATATGGAGTTTAGAAAGTTAGACCCTCTTTTTTTTCTTTTTAACAGAAAATGAGGGGGGTGGGGAAAATAATCATTCCCAAAACTCATTTAGGTGGAAAGAGTCCTCTAAAATAACAAAAGTAGACGTTACAGATAAATATTTATTTACCAGACACCAACAAAACTGTCTGAGACAGGTAAGTTCTTAATAATATTACCAAAGCTAACCCCCATCTTTGCTCACTTTTCAGGCAGACTGTTTCTTTTAGATCAATCCTGAGAAGTACCGTTATATTGAGACTTCTCTTCGTACTTGTTTAGTTCACAGATAAGGTTCATCTGTTGACAGTTCCCACTTCTTCAGTCGAACTCCTGGTGTCACTGGCTTTTTCTCGGTTGTTGCTACTGCAGAGTCCGAGCTGGGAAGGAGAGAGACTAGGCTTCAGGAATCATTAACTCTTTTGGATATTAGCTGTTTTGGAGGTGTTTTCACTGCAGAGATAAGACAGATCCCATTGCTGCCCTCCCATTCACACGTATAACTCTTTCAGAGCTACTGGTAAGGCAGAGGTTTTAAGGAATCCGGCTCCAGCCCTAAACACAATGATTTCTCAAGAGAAGATGCACAGAGGCATTTATTCAGCATCCTTTTACTAGCACCTGTGTGCTTCCTTGTAGTACTCCACACTAATTTTCAACCAAGTTTGACACTGCTTAGCTAGCTAGCAAAGTCATAGCCAGATCTTGTATGGTCGTAGGTCATAAGATAAATAGGACCTACCTGCCAGCTTGAGCACCTGATGCAAGGATTTTCTGTGGTGACATAACAACAGTTGGAGGATAGACCTCTCTGCGTCCATTCCGGGTACAGTAGTAGTTATCTGCAAGTTTGTGATTAGGACCCAAGGGAAGTTGAGGTGGTGGCTGAGTTCTAAGAAGACAGTTTAAAAACTTCAACACATACAAGATATTAAGCAAAAAACAGATTCTTACTGTTAATGCATCACTATTTATACTCAGAACTAGAAACCTGACTTTAGAGCACCTTTTAATGGAACTAAAGGCTCACAGAGCACAGCAAGATATTCTGGTCTTCTGAAATACAGAGGGGCTCTCAGTACCCATGCTCCAAGGCCTATGAAGTGTGTTAAAAAGACTCAGTATTGCTCAGCTGCAAATTAGTAAAAAAAGATGTAGAGAGAGCTCGTGGCCTGGCACTGGGCTACACTAACACACCCACAGGAAGAACAAGGATGCTCTAAAGAGACAGAGTTTCTGGTTGTAGCCGTGTTGGTCTGAGGACATAGGCAAAGTTCTTTGGGCAGATGTGATACCTTGTATTAGATCAACTGAGTAGTTGGAAAAAGTTCTTAGCAAGCTTTTGGGCACAGTCACTCATCTTCAGGCACAGGAAGTCTCTGCTGTTCTGAGGAGAAGTGAGGCTGGATTGTCAGTGATAATGTAAACAGGTAGAAAATTGAAAGACAAAAGGTGAAGCAGAGGGTGGGGAAGAGAACGGGGCGGGGAAAAGGCTAAGGGGAGACATTACAGTGATAGAATACAAGGTAGAAAAGAGGCTAATCAGTTAAAAAGAGAATAGTTGGAGATCAGGAAAACAGGAATGAGACAAACTACAAGTGTGAGAGGATGTAGTGAAAATATAAATAGGGAAGAAGGAGAAACAAGGTAAAGTGGCGGGGAGGGAAGGCAGGGGAAAAACAGGCCTAATGGAAACATTACAGTGGTATTAACACAAGATTCATAGGTTGTAAGGCTGGAAGGGACCTCAGAAGATCATTGGGTCCAGCCCCCTGCACCAGGCAGGAAAAGTGACAGGTGAGGTCAGGTGATCCCAGCAAGGTGACTGTTGAAGATTGCCAGGGTAGGTGATTGCATGACGTCTAGAGAGAGTTTATTCCACAGTCTTGACACCCTGTGAAGAAGTATTTCACAATCTTGAGCCTGAAATGGTCTTCCAGGAGTTTGTACTCCTGATTCTCCCCAACGGCGCCCTGGTGAACAGTTGTTCATTGAGCTCCTTAATGCTACATCAGGGGAGTACATAAACTGCTACCAAGTCCCCTCTCAGCCCTCTCTTTTTCAGGCTGAAGAGTCCCAGGTCCCTCAGCCTTTTTGCGTTCAGCTTGCTGTGCAAGACTCTAATCATACAGATGGCCCTTTTCTGGACTCTCAAGTTTTATCACGTCCTTGTTGACATCTGGCGCCCAGAACTGGATGCAGTACTGCAGCTGTGGTCTCACTGGTGCTGAGTACTGTGGAAGAATCACCTCGTTGGTCTTGCTGGAGATTCATCAATTGATGCATGCCAGAGTATTATCTGTCCTGCTGACAACAGAGTTGCACTGCTGGCTTACATTCATACTGTGGTCCGTTATAACCCCCAGGTCTCTTTCATCTGTGGTGTTGGTCAGATTGGTGTTTCCAAGCCTGCAGGTGTGCAAGGGATTGTTCATCCCCAGGTGGAGCACTTAACGTTTCTAAAGGTTGAACTTCATTTAGTTCCGACATGCCTAACCTGCCAGCCTCTTTACAGTTTCATAGTTGGTAGGGTTGGAAGGGACCTGAGCAGATCATCAAGTCCGACCCCCTGCTATGGCAGGAAAGAGTACTGGGGTTAAATGACTCTGGCAAAGTGCTCATCTAACCTTTTCTTAAAGACCCCCAGAGTAGGAGTCAGCACTTCTCTTGGAAGTTGATTCCAGATCCTAGCCACCCTGACAGTGAAGTAGCGCCACCTGATGTCTAGTCTGAATCTACCCTCTGCCAGCTTCTGACAGTTATTTCTAGTCATGACCATTATTTCTAGTCACTCCTGGGAGTGCTCAGGGGAACAGGGACTCCCCCAATGCCTGCTGGTCCCCTCTGACTAGTTTGTAAACTGCCACTAGATCCCCCATCAGCCTTCTCCTGTGGAGGCTGAACAGGTTCAGGTCCTGTAGCCTCTCTTCATAGGGCCTGCCCTGCTGCCCCCTGACCATGCGAGTGGCCCTCCTCTGGACTCTTTCCATGTTGTCCACATCCCTCCTGAAGTGCAGTGCCCAGAACTGGATACAGTACTCCAACTGTGGCCTGACCAGTGTTGCACAGAGGGGGAGGATCATCTCCTTGAACCTGTCCGAGATGCATCTGTGGATCCATGTTCATTTTGGCATCAATAATGACTCCAAGATCCTTTTCTGCCTCTGCACTGACAAGAAGGGAGTTCCCCAGCCTGTAGGTGTGCTGCTGGTTCTCCCTGCCCTCCCCACCCCTAGTGCAGCACCTAGTACTTGTCAGTGTTGAAACCCATCCTGTTCTCATCTGCCCACCCCTGTAACCTGTCTAGGTCTGATTGCAGCCTATTCCTCCTTTCTAGCATGCCCACTTCCTCCCATATCTTAAGTGTCATCTGCATATTTGAACAGGGTGCTTTTACCCTCATCCAAGTCGCTGATAAAGATGTTGAACAGTGCAGGCCCGAGGACTGAGCCCTGGGGGATCCCACTGCCCATATCCCTCCAGGTCAAATAGGACCCATCCACTACCACTCTCTGGATGCAGCCGTCCAGCCACTTAGCGACCCATCTAGTGACTGTAAAGGTGTTGATGTCACAGTCCCCTAGTTTTTTAATGAGAATGGGGTAAGAGACAGTGTCAAAGGCCTTCCTGAAATCCAGAAAGATTATGTCCACAGCTACCCCTGTGTCTAAGGATTGTGTGACCTGGTCATAGAAGGCCACCAGGTTGGTTTGACAGGACCTGCCTCTAATGAACCCACTGGCCCTCTTCCAGTCCTCAGGGACCTCTCTGGAGCACCACGAGTTTCGGGACACTTTCACCAGGCAATGACTCGAGCCAGCTGCTTCCCGTACCTGCAGATGGAGTTCATCCGGTCCTGCTCGCTTATATATGTCTGCTCTTTTTAATTCATCACACATCAGTTCTTCGGCAACAGTAAGAAGGCGGTCATGTCTACCCTGCTCATTCTCTACCCCATCTGGCGTGATTTTCCCCAGGGCTTGTTGAAACACGGAGGCAAAGCTATCATTCAGGAGCTCGCCTAGCTGTCCTGAGTTGCTGAGCAGCGGCCCCACACTCCCATTTACTCTCCTCTTGTTCCCTGCATACCTAATGTCTCCCTTTAGCCGGTTTTCCCGCCTGCTCTCTTCCCCCTCCCCGTCCCCTGTCTGCCTCACCTCCTGTCTCGCTAATCTCCACCAATTTACATCCTCACTGACATCCTGCCAGGCCCTCAGCATCCCTCCTCCCTTGGAGATCTCAGACCAGCAGAGACTCCCGGTGCCTGACAGGGCAGCTGCACCCCAAAGCTGGACAACACCTTGCTACTCAGCCGGGCTGATACAACACATCGCATCCGCCCAGAGAGCCCGAGACGGGGCTCTCTCGCCTCCGCCCGCGGGCGCTGGGGAGCGGGGGTGGCAGCGGGCGGAAGACCCGGCACGGCGGGACGCACCTCCTGGATATCTCCGTGTAGCGGAGCTGGAGCTTGGCCTGCAGGTCCCGCTGCAAGGCAAGGGGACAGCGTCTCAGGCGGGGCCGCGCCCAGACCCGGCCCCCCCGGGCCGCCGTCGCCGCCCCGCTCATCCCTCACTCACCCCCAACAGCCAGTTGCGCAACCAGCGGACGACCGGGGTGGCGGACGCCATTTTAGGCGCGGTGCAGGCTGGGAAGCAACAGGCCGGCGCAGTGCAGGACGGGAAGCGCGCAGTGCATGCCGGGCCCGGCCCTATATAAGCGCGCGCGGGGGGAGTTGCCCGTCCTCTCCCAGTTGCGGCCGCCGCCATTATGGATACGAGCCGCGTGCAGCCCATCAAGCTCGCCCGGGTGAGGGGCCGGGGGCGGATGGGGAGGGTCCATTCACTCACTCACTCACTCACTGACTGACACGTGTCTGTGTCCGCAGGTGACCAAGGTGCTGGGCCGGACCGGCTCGCAGGGCCAGTGCACGCAGGTGAGCGCCGCGGGCGGCCGGTGGCCTCCGGCCTCCCCGCGCTGCAGGACCCGCCGCAAGCCTGCCCCGCGCTGGGGCTTTCCCTTCAGGCAGAGCCGCTTTCGGGAAACGCACTTGGATGCCGGCGTCCGGGGCTTTCTGTTTTCTGCCGTCACGGCCGGGCCTGAGCGCTTCCAGTAGCGCCGAGCACGGCGTACTCGTGCGCCAGCGTTGCCTGTTTTGGGTACCGGTTTCCCCCTTCCCGGTCGGTTCGCAGTCGTCTCTGCATCGCTGAGGGACCTCCTTCCTCCATTCCTGATCTCCTTTCTCTGGAGGATTCGTTATTTTATTTTACTTCGACTTCCCCGTCCCTTCGTTTTTAAGGGGAGGTGCTGGGACTTGATGGCTGGCATTAGGGGCGCACCGACAGGCTTTCTTAGCCAGTACCAGTAGCTGACGATGGTTACCCAGCCACAGTAGCTGATGCTGATCCGATAACTGATATTTAGAAATAGTGCAAGGCATCTTAAACTACTGGCATAAGCCTCTTATCATTTGTTTTGTGTCTATAATACACGCGCGCGCCTCCTGTCTGCTCCAGCCCTCGGTGAGGAAGGCAGTGACCCCTTGCTCCCACGCACGCACGCCGCTGTCTCGCTCACTCACGGCTCCTACGCGCAGCCACACTCCCCACAGTGCTGGTGTCCCCGGCGGGCAGGGCCGACCCTCGCGTGGACAGCGGTGCTGGGTGTGTTTGGAGCCCCAGAGCGCACGGCTGCCTCGCCACCGCCAGCGGGCCCTGCACAGCCCAGCTCCCATGGCCACCAGGGAGAAGCCAAGTGTCCCTTGCATGGTGCCTTACCCCACCTGTGTGAGCCCCAGCGCTCAGGCCCCTGCTGTGTGTGCAGCAGGACTCAGAAACCATCCCTTTGGTCACTGTTGCTGAGCGTGGGGCTCTGTGACTACTCCCAATGTCCCTTCCCCCTCCCACTGCTTGCTGTGGTGGGCTCTGGCTGATGCTGGGGCCCAGGGACAGGAGTACACTCATCAGGGTGCTCTGGCCCTGCGGCCATAAATATCGGCTATAACGACCAAAAAAGCCAATAGCCGATAACATCACTTTTCCTTTTATTGGTGCTGACCCAACAGCCAACCAATCTATCAGTGCACCTCTAGTTGCCATGAATAGTGGGTATGTTAGGAGTAGGATGTAGTGATCTGGAGCAGGAGTTTGAGGGTGAGTGGTACAGTGAAGTACACTTGTTTAGACTTTGCTGTTGGGTCGCTGGTAGGTTCGTGTTGAATTCATGGATGACACCAGCCGATCCATTATCCGGAATGTGAAAGGACCCGTCCGCGAGGGGGATGTCCTAACGCTGCTGGAATCTGAACGTGAAGCAAGGAGATTGCGTTGATCAGCCTGGTAACTCATTTCTTTCACTTTCAGGTTTTAAACGGATCTTTTTGCATGATCTTCATTTGACCCTCTTAAGCACAGAGCTGGGGTATCTGCCTGGACTGTAGAGCAGTGATTCTTAACTAGGGTGCTGTGACATCTTGAGGTGCCATGAGATCCTTTAAAGCAGTGGTTCTCAACCTTTTTTGTACCAGGACCCATTTGTCAATATTGATGGCCAGTCCCAACCCAGTGTGTGGGGGGCCCCTGAGCATCCCCTTGCAGGTTGAAACTACTGACAGTCTGCAAGGGAAAAGCCAGGGTTTCCTACACTTTTCTTTTAAGGGAGAATCCATTTTTTTTTTAAGTTCATATATTCTGATGACCCACTTTATTGGATCGCATCCCATAGGTTGAGGTCCCTAACTAAACACACTGCTTTAAAGAATGCCTCAAGATGTGAGGAAGTGAGCAGATAAGCATAGGCTCAGACTTGTCCCTGTGTGGATCATCCCCTCCTCTTACTGCCTTGTCCCCTCTACAAGGAAATAAGCACTGTAGTGCATACATTTTATTTTCTGAAATTGCGCACCACTCAGTTCACAGAAGTCCAGAGAGGGCTTCCTTGAGACCCGCTGATTTAGAGTGATCTGTGGTTATGAGAGACTCTGATTGAAGGTTAGGGATCTTAACTCTGAATCTGAGTCTGTATTTGTTTTTTCCATATAAGAATGTAAGGTTTGACATTTAGGCTTTGGCAACTTGGATGCGTGTTCAGCATAGAATTATTTTTGATAAACTAGCTATTCCTGCATCAGAAAATTAAAATTTTAATATTGCCATGACTTTTGCCATGGGCTGACCTACATTACAAATATTTCCTATTTGGGCTTAGTAGCAAAGAATTAAATTAGCAGTCATGATAATGACCATGACTCTTTTTCAGAGTATACCAAGTGAAAAGTTTGGTTTAGTTTCGAAAAGTTTGGCATCTGACTTTCTTAACCGCTGTTTAAATACAGTAATATTGTCTAGTGAGTGAATTCGATGTTTCCCTCTGCATGGCTGAACACAGTGGTCTAGTTTTGTTTTGCACACTTTGCCTAGAGATGCTCTGCAGTCTTTCCCTGCTATTTTCAAGGTAAGAGTTTGGGAAACAGAACACAGGCTTTGATTTCAAATCCAATCGCGTCAAGCATTCAATCCAAGCTGAGATACAGGCCCAAAACCATAGTAATTTACATAGTATGCAGATGTCTTTGGACTGACTCTTTTAGAAATAACCTTATCTATGTGAAATAATCTAGTCTTGGGAGGCAGGCCCTGGTCTCTGCTGGTGAGGTGGGGGCCAGTGGGTGGAAGCAGTCTTGCCTACCCAGGGTCTGTGGGACCAAGCTCTATTTCCCCAGTGCTGCCAGGTACACTGGGTGGAAGCAGCACTGCCTCCCTGCCCACCCAGCACTGAACGGTGTCCAGCAGGGGCTGGGGCCTGAGTATGGCCTACCCAGGACCTGCCTCATGGTGCCAGGTTGGGGGTGGGGCTGCTTCTGCCCAGTGTCCCCCACAGTACCTGGCAAATGCAGTCCAGCCCTGCAGACCCTGAACTCCTGTTGCTGCTCATGTGCCAGCTCTGGCCTGGCTGTGGAAAGTGAGTGCATGTGGCCCTCAATAACTCACCAAAACTCATTAAGTGGCCCTCCAGCCCAAATAATTGCCCACTCCTGGGTTGGGCAGTTAGAATATTTCCATTGATAAAATGCAGCTCACCTTTAGTTGTATGAGTGGTCCTGAAGTTTGAGGCTACACTAGAAACCTATGATGGTTGTAGGCAGGCAGGTAAGGTGCTAATTCCTACTAGTTAAACTGCATAAGCTGCAGCATCACCAGTAGCATTTTCAGGCTTTGTCTCTCACTAGGTAGGAATAAAATGACATGCTTTAGTTGCTTTTCTAGTATTTCATTGCCTTGGAAATGGTTTCCTGATGATTATATGAGATTAACTAAAACATGCATGATTTCTTTCAGATGACTAATCCTGGTGTGTCGACCTTTCATTCTACATGGCTGTAACGAAGTAGCTTTGAACATCTATGCTGCCAGATGTGTGTGAAGAGGGGTGTTGCATTTCCGTGACTAAAATAAAGGATTTTTTTTTTCCAGTACCACATTGCCTTTTTCATGTAAGATGAGATGCATGTACTTATTCTGGCCAGTGGAACCAGCAGAGTTCCAGGGAGAAAGCACTGAGCTATTAAGTTCCTTACTTTACAAGCAGTTTTAACAACTTTTAAAGCAGCTGAAGGATTTTGTATCATTCTGCAAGTTAGTGCACACCTGCACTTCAGAGAGCTGAAAGGTATTTGGTACATCTTAGGTTCTGGAGAGACAAATGAGAACATGCAAGAACAAGCACTTGGTGGATCATGTTGTAGGTCTGTCATACCTAGGATCCTGTGTCATAGACAGTGGTAGATTGACAAGGGTGTGACCTTTCCCACTTGCAGCCTCTAGCGTTTAGGGTCTCGGAAGTTCTGATTAAGCTATACCCTTACCTTGTGTGTTCAATGGCTACTGATGCACCTTTTCTCTAAGAATTTGTCTGATCCCTTTTTGAATCTGGTTAAACTGTCCCCTCCTAATGTGCATCATTTTTTTTCATATCGCAATGTATATTGCACTGCAATTGGGAATGGAGAGATGAATGGCTAGCCTAGGATTGCTTGCATACTATGTATATGTTGCTCTGTCCTACTGGGGAGCGGGGAGCATTTGCCTCTTGCAGCTGGCTACTTTGGGATGGATATGGATAGAAGGAACTTTATTGTACTGTACAACATCCTTCATATTGGCAGACTTCTGTGCAACTTGTCTGTAATTTTGTCTGAGCCTCATTCCTAAACTACCCCTGAAGGAATTATGCTTGTATGAACATTTCCTTTCCCTGTGGGCTGTAGTGTTATCTTGAACACAAGGTAGTGAAGCCAAGGCCCATAACTGATGTGTGAAAGTCCTATGCTTGAAGGACAGGTCTTTCATTCTCATAAATAAATTAGGAGGCTTTGACACAGATATTTACATGGTCTGGTGGGTGGCAAATTGGTTTGGTGGTCGCACCTGGAGTGGTAAATGGGTTGGTATCTACCTGGAAGGATGTGGTAGTGGGGTCCCACAGGGTTTGGTCCCTGGACCTGTACTCTTCAATATGTTCATCAGTGACTTGGATGTAGATGTGAAGTGTACACTGCCTAAGTTTGTGGATGATACTAAATTGTGGGGTGAAGTGCACACTCTGGAGGGTAGGGAACAATTGCAAGCAGACCTGGACAGGTTAGAAAAGTATAGTACACAATAAGATGCAATACACCAAGGACAAGTGCAGAGTGCTGCACCTAGGGCGCAAAAATATTTTGCACACCTGGCTGGGAAGCGACCCTCTCAGCAGCACAGAAGCAGAAGGACTCCAAGATGAACATGAGTGAGCGTGATGAAATCATCAGCAAAGTTAACTGTACCGTGCATCAGCAGATGCATGACAAATAGATCCAAGGAGGTGATACTTCCCCTCTATGCAGCATTGGTCAGACCACAGCTGGAGTTCTGTGTCCAGTTTTGGGCACTGCACTTCAGGAAGGATGTTGATAGACTTGAGGGGGTCCAGAGAAGGGCCACTCATGGTTAGGGGCTTAAAGGACAAGCCCTACGAGGAGAGACTGAGGGACCTGGATCTCTTCAGCCTCTGCAAGAGAAGGCTGAAGTGATTCTGTGGCCACTTACAAATTCATTAGGGGGACGCAGCAAGGGAGCAGAGATGCTCTGTTCATCAGGGTGCCTCTTGGGGTAACAAGGAACAATGGTCACAAACTGACAGAGCAGATTTAGGCTAGATATCAGGAAAAACTTCCTGGCAAGGGTGGCAAAAATTTGGAATGGGCTTCCAAGGGAGTTGGTGCTCTCCCCTACATTGTGGGGGTCTTTAAGAGAAGGCTGGATAGGCATCTGGCTGGGCTCATCTGACCCCAGCGCCCTTTCCTGCCTAGGCAGGGGGTTGGGCTTAATGGTCTGTTGAAGTCCCTTTTGACCCTAGCATCTATGAACCTATGACAGAAGAAATTGTTCTGTACAATGTGGACCAGGACACTTTCATCAAACTGCCTTCCTCAATTTAACTTCCCAGAAGCTGAAATGCTTCAGTCAGTGCCTAGTAACCTTAGAGGAATACAAATGTGTAGATGAGGACAGGGGACTGCTCATAGTAATGCTACTTAAATATTTAACTTTAGATTTTATTTATATTTTTAAAAATAAACATCAATATTAAAATACCAATTGACAAAGAAACCAGCAAACTAAGGCATTCTAATATGAAGTACATATAAAGCAAGTGTAAGCAGATAGGTTTTGTTACTAGACTTGCTGTGAGCATCCTACCTGGACTTCAGTGCATAGCTGAAATGGGTTTGCTGCCATGATAGCAGTTTTGCCCATAGCAAACTTAACAGAATAGCAATTCTTAAATTTTCTACTATGGCTCAGGTGAGGTCTATGATAAAAAAAGAACTGGGATGGAGTGAAGAATTTGTTCCACAGTGGTAACATAGAACAGGCAGTGTTTACAAACGCAGCTGTAAGCTTTCAGGTGCTCTTGGAGCTACAGCACAAGCGTTTGCTAGCCCCAGAGCTGCTGTGCAGTTCTATCATGCTCTTTGCTAGTTAGTGATCAGTGCCCCACTCCCAGTACAATGACGGCTGCTTTCCAACACCCAGGCTTTATTTTGTTACCAACTAGTTTGATTTTTATAGTCTAGGGGAGGTCCCTTTATGTGTTAGTGAAACCTCAGAGTGAGCTCCCTAGTCATACACACTGCAAGGTAAGTGATCTACAATGTTTTTCGTGTGGGGAAACCTTGAAGAGCTGCTTAGTAGGCCTGTGCGAAGCGGCTAGTGATTTGGGTTCAGATTTGGCCCATTTGGGGGGATAGTGATTTGATCTGGCTGAATCGGATTTAGCCAGGCCTATCCCACACTGGCAATGGCTGCCCCACTGGCCCAGCTCTGGGCACTTGTTGAAAAAAAGCCCCAGTGCTCACCAGGTGCTGCCTCCCACTGGACCATACTGCACAGGGGGCTCTGCATGAGCCCCCTGACCCGCCTTGCCATGGTTGCCCTGCCTGGGCCAGCTCTGTCCCTTTAAGGAAAAAAATGAGAAAAGGGCCAGGAGCTGGCTCTGGCAGGGGGAGCCCTGGGGTGGGGGGGGTCCCCATGGTCTTCTCCCTCAGTCCTGCCTCCCCCGCCCCATTTTAAATTGATTTGATTTGGATTCAAATTGCCAAATCAGGCTGAATCTCCTCCAAATTGAATCACCATCTGAAACTTCACGCAGCCCTACTGCTCAGTGACAGACAGCTCTAAGCAGGCTCCCTTGGAGTCAGAGGGCACATCCCAATGCATGCACACATGCAGTTTGCGGCACCTTAAACCCATCTGAGGTGCCGTAAACTGCATGCGACATGCATACAACTGTTTGCTGCACTGCTAATTTGCAGCATGGCAAGTTGGGAGGGGGTTTGACACCAGGAGATCCCCATGTCAACCTGCTGCTGAAAAAGGTGCAGAGATTGGAGCCTGGCCCTCAGGACCCCAGGTGCTGCCCCAGCCTCTCCTACCCCCTGGATAATTTGCCCTGCACCATCCCCATGAGCAAGGGCATGCACAGGGCACAAATTTGTGCTGCTGTTGTTTTTGCCAATGGCAAGCTTCTGCCTGTGGGGAGACACCCATAGACTGCAAGCTCATCCCTCAGTCCAAAGGATGGGTTTCTGTGGATGGTGGATGCAAAGCTGCAGATGAGGTGTGCAACCATGTAATGCAACAGTTGCTGCTTGGGGAGGTTGAACAAAAGCTCCAGGAAAGAGCTTGGCTTATCATAAGGGTTTGGTGCCAGTAAAAGAAACAAGGGTTAGATAGAGCAAGGAGGATGGGGAGAGACTAGGACTGCTTGCCCTCTTTTCTTTAGTCAGGTCTGGCTGAGCGCATCTTGCTAGAAGAGTCTGGCCTAGTCACTTCCTGGTTCATTGTCCCACTAGAAGTAACTGAAGTGTACAAGATAAAACGTCTTAATACACCTTCCCCCAGTCAACCTCCAGTGCTATGTATGTCTGTAAGATAACAGCAGCTCATTCAAGCTAACTGCCAAACATCCAGGGATAAGCCTGCCAGGCTTTGTGCTCTCCTTGGCCACTCAGAAGCAATACAGCTCAGAAGTGCCATGAAGGTAAAGAGCCGTGTCGCTCCGCTTCTGAACCAGGGATCGCTCGGATCAGCCAGAACCACCTCAGATGAGAGGCCTGTTTACAGCCTTCTAGCTTAACTGAGCACTAATACTTGAAAGTCCTTCATTGAAGTGTCCAGCAAATCCCCTTCCTTATATCCATCCCCTTGGTCAGGCCTCCGAGACCCTTCCTCTTCCTGCGTGACTTTGACTGCCTGTTTGGTTGCTGCTTCCGATTGTTGCCCCCCAGCGTAACAGCCCCACCTGTTTCTACCACCTTACTCGGCAGAAGTCAGGAAGGTGTTCAAAGAGCAAGATGGGGAGGAGTTCATGAACTATACCAGCTTTCGGTGTTAATGGCTGTGAAGCTAGAGGGGCAAAGCAGTCAAGGTTGGAAAGGTAATCTCCCTCTCCACCTCCTACAGCAGAGAGGGATCCATCCTCAAGCAGAGAAGGTACTGAAAGACCAGGCTGGCTAGTTTAAGTGATTTCACAGGAATCTGGTTGGCCATCCCTCCCTTTTCCTTATCCCGAGGATCTCGCCTGACTCCTAGAGCAAAAAGAAAAGTTATTTGTCCTGTCCGATTAAATTATTAACTGTCTGTCCAAATTCTTTTTGGACTGAACTTTTTCATGACGCAGGTGTGCATCTTTCAGAAAACTGGATTTTGGTGAGAAACTGCACAGGAGAAAGCCAGAGCACATCTCCTTAGCGATGCTCACGCGGTGCCTGATGGAAGCTGTAGCTCTGTCCCATTCTCCTCTATAAGCTGGGCTCCTGACTTGGAGAAAACCTCGGGGGAGACGATCTCCACCCCAGACCCCAAGAGCAGAGCACAGGGCGCTACGGGAGATACAGTCTTACCAGGCGTTCTGGCTGGGAAAGGTGATCACAAGAAATCCAAACTCCAACTCCCCTGTGAACTGCAGCTGCATTTCGACAGCTGTTTTGGGCCCAATTGTACTCCAACTCCTATCAAGGAATTTAATTTTTTTTCTGTGGAAAATTCAGACCCAGGTGGCTTCCAACTCCTCCTCTGTTTGCAGGGACCAAAAACCCTCGATGGCTAACTTGTTACAGCTCTTGGGTATATACCCGCTGCAGCTTCAAGGGTAGGTAGCGGGTGGGAAGAGAAGAGATGCTGGAAGCAATCTGTATCTGTATGTTTGCTGCAAGCAATTTCACTCTACAAGCAGATGCCTTGTTGCTTTATGGGATGCTGCTGACTCACGCAAGCTGTTTCTTTTCAGTGGAGAAGAGTTCACTGAAATGGAGGGCTGACCCCCTGTCATATTTGGCAGGAATGAAAACACTTGTGGGACTTCAGGGGTAATTTAATATATGGACGTAATGAACTGGGCTTGAGCTCTTGGATGGAATATGAATATGGTGGAGGTTCTGCTCCCAGGCGGTGAGACATGCATCCCAGGCGGGAGGGCTGCTCTAATGCTGCTTCCTTGGGATGGTAGGGCTCTTCCCCTGCTGCAGACACAAAGAGAAGATTCACTAAACTTCTACATGAAACCAACACCTTTCACAAAAAAGAAGGGAGATCCCAGCCTAGTTAAGGGATTTGAACACTCATCTTAGCTGAGTGCCTAGATCACCAGGCTACTTGTTATTCTGGACTCTGTCTAAGTGAAAGGTCCACCTCAATCCCAGGAAAGCTTATTGCATGAACGCTTTTGTCCAAGCCTGTACTCTTCTGTAAAGAGTACCATCAGTTTTGATAAGTCAGTATTTTTCAATGAAAAAATATTTTGTCAAAACCCCCCGCAAAAATAAAAAATCCAACAAGCCGAACTGACCCTTGTACCAAACGCCGAGCAACATCAACCTGCAAGCAATTCACCTTCCTTATGCATGTGGTGTTGCATTAGGCTCTGCTGAAAACTGGGAGGGTGTTTGCGCGCACAGCTCCCGGGACTGGCACAAACCCTTATTTCTCCCAGCAGAATAATGCCATCTCTGATCAAACAAAGACATCTGCTTCTAACTCAAAAGCTTGGGGAACGTGTACAGGCAAACCCACACCTTCTGCCATCTGCTGAGGTCCCTCTAACAGCTAGCATATTCCCCAGGTACACTTTCTGTCCTGCCAGCAGAGCTGACAAGGTGGAGCCGGGCAGCTCTGGCAAGAGCTGCGTGGAGCTATCAGAACCTGCATGGGGATGCACGTGCTTTGGCAGCTTAATGTCGATGCTCCTGTCTGCAAGCAGAAGCCCTGCAGTGTAGATGAGGCCCTTGCAGGACATTGTTACTGGGGAACAGTGAAAAATGTCTTTTCCAAATTAACCCTCTTTTAGCTCTGAAAGGCTCCCATTTCACACACACTGTAGAATGGACAGGTGGGGCACATGGGGGAAATCCCCTATTTTGCGCTCCCCCTTCACAATTATTCATAAAGTTAATTCAGGGAAGTCTCTTCCTCAGCTAGAGGAGGTTGGTCCCCACAAAACCTTTCCAGGAACTCTGCCAGGCTCTGGGTTAAGTGATGCCAAGGCTCCCTTTGGAGGCTCTACTCTGACCCCCAACAGGAAATATTTGCTTGTCTCGTTCCTAATTTCTCCCCTGGCCAGTTCTAGCTGGTTCTCTCTCATTATTCCTTTCCCAGCCTAGCCTGAGCCATCCCTCCTTTTGACAAATGGGCAGATTAAAGCCGATCTCATCCTCCCTCCACTCCCCATACTGTTGTGCCAGGCTGTCACGAGGCTGTGTTCTGGTA
This sequence comes from Caiman crocodilus, assembly GCA_030014935.1. Taxonomy (NCBI): domain Eukaryota; kingdom Metazoa; phylum Chordata; order Crocodylia; family Alligatoridae; genus Caiman; species Caiman crocodilus. The sequence goes on along the minus strand of JAGPOW010001806.1, from coordinate 2,834,597 downwards.
TGAAGAGGGCCTGTGCTGGGACTTGCATGGACATACCTCCTGCCCAGATGGCCAAAGAGAGTTCAGCAACCACTTTTGTTCTGGTTTTTTTTTTAAGCCAGACAAGGAAATCTGTGGCTTTCAGCAGGTCCCAATGAGCAAAGTGACCTGTCTCTTGAAGAATCTGAATGTGGCAAAAGATGCAATTGTTTTCACTGGGACAGCACGAGGTTACTCACGGGAGACTGTGCCTTTGAGCTGTTGAGGTGGGCGTACATTAACAATGCAATGTTGCTGTGCCCGGCCTCCAGTGCAATTGCTACTGCATTGTTACCATCCTAGGAAATAAAAGAAAGAGGGTCAGGAGACACCCGAGCCTTCAGAGGAAGTCACCTGGTCAGCAAAGCAGGTTTAATTAACGCAATCCCTTCTTCTTGCAACTAGTCTGAGCTCTTTAAGCCCATGAGTAAGTATCACACACCACTTGGGCTATGACACGGAGAACATTACTTAAGTTTTTGGGGAGTATCCACAGGGACAGAATAGAAATGCTAAGCTTATACACTTATAGACTATGTTCTTTTACAGAGGAGGTCAGGACAGATCCACCTTTCACCTCCCCTTACTGGCTGTGAAGTGCAGATGGAAAAGACATGGGATGATGCCTGCCAGCCACATTCCTTCTGCCTCCACACAGCTGCTGGCTTCATCCAGGCCATTCTCCCTTGTCAATGGCTTTTTGTCTGAAGGGGTTTGTGTTTTGATGGACATTGGAAACACACATTTGGAAATGGCATTTTGAATACATGCAAAGCAAGGGTGTGAGCTGTGCACTATTTCTAGCCCAGAAAATTCCACTTAGCCAATCAGGCAGCAGAAATAATTTAATGGGCAGCCACAAATAAGGAACAATTAGTCCCCATCAATAGTGTGTGCAAATGGGGGGGTTTGACAAGCAATCACCAAGAACAAACATGTTCATAAAAGTCCTGCTCTATTTGCAGATCATTTGCAGGGTGAAAATGCTCACATCTGTGCATGAAGCAAACCTTGGGTTTGCAAAGGGGGCCATGCTGAAGAGACTGGCACGTATAGCAAGGGACAGCAGTGGAAAAATCAAGATGCACGGAGCAGGCAGCAGAGCGAGGGGTGAAAACAGTGTGGGGGAATAGGAGAGGACAGACTGGAAGATACTAACAGTAAAACCAAAGAGCCTGAGAAAGTACAAGGGGGCTGTGTGTGTGTGAGCATATGAGAGGGCAATAGGTGGCACGCACAATAGCATCTTTTACCAACAGCAGCTCTGTCAGATAGAGAAGACTTTATGGGAGCAGGGGGCAGCAGCTCTGGAAACAGGGGAGAGAAGCTGCAGCCTCGGGCCAGACGCAGCACTCACGTTATCCACAACGGAGAGGTCACAGGCCGGCTGTGCCAGGAGCAGTCTCACGGTTTCCACCCGTCCGTGCTCGCAGGCACACATCAGCGCCGTGGACCCTTCCTCATCCTGCAAGTTCACATTGGCGCCGCAGGCCAGCAAGGCTTCCACCATCTCCTGCCTGCCGTGGCTGACAGCAAGCATTAGCGCCGTCTGACCAGCCTGGAACCGAGAGAAGGGAGAGGAGGCTGCAAAGGGGACCCGGCACCTTCCGATCCGACGGGGAGAGGGCACGGCCACTTCTGCCCAATCTGCCAGTGCAGAAGACTGCTCCAAGACAGACAGCTGTTCCAAGGACGTAAGACAGGAAGGTCTAACAGAACGGCAGGGAGTGCTGGGGAGGGGACAGGCCAAGGCTGATGCACACCAAGGGAAAAGGACTCTTTCCACTCCTCTTCCAAAAGACCTGCTAGGCTCCACCTAGCTCATAAACCTGCTCATCTCCCCCCTTCTCCTCAGCTGAGTTCCCTCTTTGCCCCAGTGCATTGAAATGGAGCAGTGTTGCATGGCAGGATATGGTAAAAACTGCCAGAAGCAGAGTCCAGGGGAGCTCTGCGCTGGACACATGCAGGGTCAGGCCAGCAGCCAGGCCCAGTATTGGTGGCCCTTTCAGTAACTCTGCAGTCCAGCTCTTTTGCCTGTAGTCTAGCCCTGTTCCCACGAACTCCTCTGGGAGGGAGGAATCCACATGGCAGGCCTGCCGTCAGCCCTCCTCCTCTCGGGAGATAGGATGCAATTGGATAAAAAAAAAAAAAGCAGGGACAGAAGCAGAGAAGGAACGCCTAAAGATAAAGTCTACAAACCAGAGGCAGGAGCAAAGACACATGATATCGATAAACTGCCCCACAGCAGTAGTCCTTTTCAATACTTGTGGTTTGAGAAGCAGCCTGGGAGCTCCCCCAGGAGGAACCGGTTGGGGATTTGCAGCATCAGAGATGTGACTGTTCTGTGGTGAGGGGCCCCAGAAATACCCACCTGGCTTGCTTTCGCATTGACATTCCCCATACTAAAGAGTCTCCTGACAACATTCATGTCTTCTTCATGCTCCACAGCTGCCAGAGCTGCCAGCATGAGAGCCGTGTACCCAGCTTTATTCTGGTGGTCAACGTTACAGACTCCTGCAGAAAGACAAGATGATCAGCGTGGCCCCGGCTGGCAGGACCGAGCACCGGGCACCCAGCCTTCCCGTGGGCCTCATTCCCAAGCCGGGGAGCAGCTGCACCTAATGGCACGTTGTTGAGTCCAGCGGCAGGGACAGGAGTGACACAGCGAGGGACCGCGGCACACTGTATGCAATGCAACCAGGCTGGCACAGCAGAGCAAATCATGACGACCCGGGTTTTGTTTACCAGCAGACAGGCAGGAGGGGATCAGACGATGTCTGAGCGTGTAGCATGGAAGAGCTAGGCTGCTAGGAGGGGCTCATGGGACAAAGAGGAAGCCTGAGAGCAGAGAGGTGAGGCAGCTGCTGGCAAAGGAGCCAAATTCTGTGCTCCTATCTGTTAGGTAGGACCTAAAGCTAAATTTCACCTCTTAGGGCTTCAAGGGGCTGAACATGACTTGGCCGCATGGTCAAAGCCATAAAGCTGGTGTCTTCGTTGCACTCACCGGTGTCCAGCAGCAGCCGCACGATCTGAAAGTTGGAGTGGGAGACGCTGTAGTGGAGGGCCGTGTTGCCATTCCCGTCGGAGAGGTTGACGACATGGGCGAGCAGCGCTGGCGAGACTTCTGTGAAGGCCATGAGGTGGTTGGCAACCATCTCCGAGACCGAGGATTTCTGGCTGGACACTCGGAACCACTCCTGCAGAATGAGGCTGCTGCTGGACAGCTGGGGAACAAAGAGCGCAGCGCTGAAGCCATCGAGCGCTTCTCTCTAGGGAGGCATGCTCCTTGGATGCAGCCCTGGCTTCCGCTGCTAAATCGCTCAGACCTGCTGGAAAGAGCTCCCCAGAGAATCTGGGGCCCAAGGCTGTGCCACATCCAGCCAAACCCTCCCACTGCAGCACGGTCAGCGGTGCAATTTATTGCACCTTTTATCCTCAGTTAGCCGACACAGCCCCAGGCAGCACCAAGGTCAGGGGGCGCTGCCTGTAGGATGGGCCAGCACTAAACCGTCTGTCCGCAGCCTTATGTATGCAGCGGGGCTTAGGCATGGGTGCCGTGAAGCATGCAGAGGGGATGGCGTGCAGGGTAAGTCACACTTTACCTTCCCTGGACACTCCACTGCTGACCCAAGGATTGCTGTTCTCAGGCAGCGATGTTTTAAAACCCAGTTTCAATAGGAAAGCGCATGTCCTTTCACAGCATCTGATGGGGCGAGCTTCAGCCCGTGAATGCTTGTGCTCTACACATTTTATTTTGTTAGTCTACAAGGTGCAAATCTACCCTGCCTGATTTTAGACTAACATAGCTAACTACCTCTCTGCGCATCTTGGGCTCTGGAAGAGAAGATAGGTCAGAGAGGAGGCTTAAGCTCACGTATTGGGTGGTCCTGAATAATGCCCTCAGATCACTTACTTCCCCAGGTAAGTGCTATTCCTCAGTGTCTGGGGTGGCAAGATGAGCCGCACAAGACTCACGACTGCCAAGTCTGAAACAGAGGGAAGGGACTTTCCGTGAGAAGAGCAAGGGATATTCATGGGGAAGCTCAGGGCTTCAGCGTGTGGGAGAATGACTCGTTTCCATTCTCCTGGTTTCCGGGCCGCCACCTAGCAGCTGCGGGCGCTGCAGATAGGGGCTCCAGCAGAGCAAAATGCTGCGCCTGGGACTGCAATGTTGGTGGATCCAAGGTTGGTTGGTTGTAGGACTTTGAAGAAGACTGTTTGGGAGAATACCCTACATCAGGGGTGCTCAAATCCCAGGCTGCAGGCCAAACGTGGCCTGCACAGCCATGTCATCCGGTTTGTGGGGCTCCTCATATGTCTGGAAATTCGGTGGTAGGGTAGTGGTGGCAGCTACCTCTGCTCCCTTGCTGCCAAATTTCTAAACTCGTGGGTTGCCTTGCAGGCCAGAAAACATGGCCTTACATGCTGTATCAGGCACATAGGGACCAATTCTAGTATAGTGGGATCAGTGGAGACAGCACAGGACTAATCGGGATGCACAGGGCCCAATCCTGATGAGGCAACACAGGGCCTCATTCTAGCACTCAGGGCCTGATTCAGTTCACAAACTGGCCCCTCACCATTAATCCAAACCGTGGCCCCAAAAGGCAGAGCACCGCACTTATACATGGCTGCAGCTCTCGCCACAGAGAATATGAGCACACACTGCAGATCCTAAATGACCTGCCGCAGACCCAAAAGCCTTCTTGCAAAGTCCTGGTCCTGCAGACAAAGCACATGGAGCCCACAAGTATAGGACTGATACCCCCCGTCTCACGGCCTGTCGAATTATCCCAGCTGCTTCACTTTCAGCGCCCCCTTTTACTCACCACCTCCTTGCCCTTCGCAGAACCGGGATGGCTGAGATGGCTCTTTACAATCACGCAGGCCTCTCTCATTCTCGGGCTCAGTTCAAACCTGTTAAAAGCAGGTTGGAGCAGGAGCTGTATACATCTGGCCCACAGAACCACGGGGATATGTCCAGGAGAGGACACAGCTGCGAACAAAACAACCCTCAGCTTGCTAACAGGTGTGTGGACTAACATGAGGCCACTTGCCATCCATTCCTCAAGCAGCATAAAAGCAGAGTAACTTGGTGTTTGCTGTGAGCAACCGGGACCGTAGGGGCTGCTTTTAGATTTCTAGCATTTCATCCTCCCCTTTGGCAGGTTGGATAACTCATGCCCGGTTATTGGTTGGATAACTCATACCCAGTTATTGGTTGGATAACTCATGCCCGGTTATTGGTCAAGGAATGTGGAAGCATCAGGTTGGAGACAAGTAATAGCAACAGCAATGGAAGGGCAGGCTACAAAGGCAGAGCTCCACGCTGAGTCCCAATGTTCCCCTGAGGTCTGCCAAGCAGAAAGCCCCCGTCACCCCTGATCTGTGCAGCCCTCGAGGCTTTGGCAACTCCAGCACTCAGTGGGAGAACTGGGGCCAAAGGTAGCTGCCCAAGGCAGTTTAACTTCCCAGAAGCAACTTGATTTCAGGAACGGAAGTGGTCCCAAAACCAAGCATAATTTAGGAATATAAGGGCTGCCTGACTACCTGCCCATCTCCCACAGAGGCCAGTGTCGGACACTTCAAGGAAGATGCGAGTATGCAATTTGAGAAGTTTCCTCTGAGCTCATTTGTTAGGCATTGGTTTATGTCCCAACAGCACAAGGGATTGTATCTCTTCCCAGCTCAGCAGGTATTTTAATCACAGCTGTGCTGATGTTGTCTCGTAACATTAAAGGGGGTGTCAAAATAGGGGATGTACTTGGTGCCGATCAGCTATTATAGCTGAAAATCGCACCTTCTTTGGCTGTCAAATAGTTTACATGGGGACATCAAAGTCATCCGGCCCTGCAGGATAAATGAGGGCATAGGGCTGGACTGTGAGCTGGACTGGGCATTTGTTGGTCTTAGGTGTATAGTGCTGGTCTCGTGCCTGATGTACGAGGTGCACAGGGTTGGACCCAGCTTGTTCTGTACATGGCACACAGGGCTGGTAAGGGGCACGCACTGCATGTGCCACCTGCACCAGACCAGTCCTAAGACAACAGTGTGTCCTTGTTGCCAAGATGGCATACTGGACTGCACTGGTAGGAGTGTTGCCAGTATGTCAAGGGAAGTGATTATTCCCTTCTATTCAGCCCCGGTGAGGCCACATCTGGAGTACCGGGTCCAGTTTTGGACCCCACACTACAGAAAGGATGTGGACAAATTGGAGCGAGCACAGCAGAGGGCAGTGAAAATGGAGAGGGGACTGATACACATGACTTGTTAGGACAGGCTGAGGGAACTAGGCTTATTTAGTCTGCAGAAGAGACGACTAAAAGGAGCGACCATCTCAAGCTGCAGCAAGGGAAGTTTAGGTTAGATGTTAGGAAGAATTTTTCTCACTAGGAGGGTAGTAAAACACTGGGAGAGGTTACCTAGAGAGGCTGTGGACTCTTCATGTTTGGAGCTTTCTAGGACCTGGCTAGACAAATCTTTGGCTGGGATGATGTAGTTGGGAATGGTCCTGCCTTGACCAGGGGGTTGGACTAGATGTGACCTCCTGAGGTTCCTTCCAGCCCTCATTTTCTATGATTTTCAGTGGGCATGTTTTCATTTTCCATATAACTATCGCATATCGTTTTGGATCCTACTGAGCTCTTGCACTCAGTGATGCCCCACGGCAGAGAGTACAATAGGTGAAGCCTGTGCTGTACATAAAAGTATTTCCCTATAATAGCTTATATTCCTTGATGGCATTCTTGTTTCTGGAGGGAGTAGGGCTCAGCCTATCTTTCCTGCGTAACTCCTTATTCCCTCTAACTTTTTCATGTGGTCTCTTATTTATTTCCTGCTCGCTTCATGCTGCTGTTTAGCCAAAGTGGTTTTCCAGCTGTATGCAACTGGAGGTCTGCACTGGACAACACGTGCTGCACCTGGTAAAATACAGCAGGCTTCTCTTGTGAGCAGGCTCCTCTGGCTGTGCCACACACAATCTTCAGTCACAGGGGGAGCAACTCTTTCCTCTGGCTCTAGAAGCCACAACTGGAGGTCTTAGCAAACTTCTGAAGATTGAAGGACACAGTGGAAGCAGAAGAATGGCAAGAGACCAGTGTGGCTGCACAAGAAACTTCTAGGATTCCTCCAAAGCAAAAGAAAAGCATAGAGTCAATTGGAAGATGGGCAGGTCACCAAGCAAGCTTACCAGGAAATAGCAAGAACCTGCAGGGACAAAATCAGGGAGGCAAAGATAAAGAATGAGCAGCACCAGGCAAGGGAGGTTAAAGACAACAAGAGCTTCTATACATATACTGGCCAAAAAAAAAGAGACCAAGGTGACCAGGGAGCCAGCGAACAGGGACTGCCAACAGGGGAGCAGTCTGCAGGCAGTTGCTGGAGGCTGGGCCATTGAAGGGTTGAAGGTCCCTTCGATATCGGGGGGGGACATCACAGCCAAAGACGGTAGGGGTCAGCCAGCATGCAGGCTGTTATAAGATCGGAATTGGGCCAGAGTGAGAGCTGGGCCCAATGAAAGAGAGCCCAAGGACAGCATCTTAATGAGGGAGCAAGCCCAGGGCAGGTAGGCCTGCCTGGTCCTACTAAAACTGCACCCTGCCAGGGAAGGGTGGTCCTGTAGGGTTGTCCAATAGTCCCCCAATAATGCCAGGCCAGTTACCTTCTGAGTGAAAGGTGGGCAGAGGCTCCTGCTACCCCCAGCCCCCACCATCTGGTGGGTCATTCAGATCCGAAGGAAGGAAGGCCACGCAGGTGTAGGCAGAGGCACCTGAACCCATGGGGGTATAAGCCCCACTAGAGGATAGTAGGGCCAGGCATGCCTATGGGAGAGGCACCTGAGCCTGTGGGTATGTAAGACCCTGGTAGTAGTGGGGCCAGTATGCCTATGGAAAGGCACTTGAGTTTGTGGGGGTGTAAAACCCTGAGGCCCCAACATAGGGGCAGAGTTTAGGCCCCAGTGAGCGGGGCAGAGTAGCTACCCCTGGAAAAGTGTTGAGGCCCCAAAAAAGAAGGTGTGTGTTGAGGCCCCAGGAAGGGAGCAGTTAGGCCCAGGTAAGTCATTGGATGCCTGAGGCCACAAGTAGGCTTGAGACAGAGGACAAGTAATTGACCCTAATTAGAGGGTGCAAATGAAAAGTTACCCAGCAAGGGGTTTGGGTCAGAACACTGCTCAGGGCGAGGTGAATTGGCTGGTCACTACTCAGATGAGGGTCACAGGAGAGGTCCAAAAGGCTGAACCAGAGCGAGTCAAGGGGTGCAAACAGGCAAGCCTGAAGGCCTATGGGAACCACTCAAGGGATCAAAGCAGGCTGAATGTGGCCCTATGTGGAGCAGAGAGTAAGAGGCCCAGTGAGCGTGGGTGGAGTGCTAGAGGCCCAGTGACAGCAAGCGGTGTGAATGAGGCCTGTTGGGGTGGAATGATAGGATGGATGTGCAAGGCCCAGCAAGGGCTGAGTTTAGCTCAGCCTCAAACTGGAGCAAACAGCAACTCAAAGATGACATCTGTAAGGCATGGGGTATGATAAGGCATGGTTGGAGTCATGTGTACATCCATAGACAGCGGGGTCTTAAATGGGCAGCCTCCTGATTTATTACAACCATTATAGTAACAACAAGGCATGGCAGGCAAGACCGGGCAGACTGCCGAAGACAGGCGGACGGCTTGGCCGGTACTGTGACCAGGCCTGGGAGTTTGCCCCGTCACAGGTACCTATACATGTGCTCCTTCACATTCTAATTAGACCACGTTGGAACAGACTCAATTAATCAAGTGTTGCTGCAGTGTCACATGTATTAAGCCCCCCCCCCTCCCCCCCGTGTTTTAAATGGCTGCGGAGAGCTTTAAC
>JAGPOW010001806.1:2803532-2816630 GCA_030014935.1 Caiman crocodilus | reverse complement strand
AGCTCTGTCCTTGCTGCGCTACCCTATACTCGTCGCCACCCGGTCTAGGGGTGTTAGCCACTGGAGCAGCACAATCCTTCCTCCAGATCGGGAGACATAATTGTCAGGTGCAACCAAGGTTCGAATTGTGCATTCCCACTACTCAGCAAGTTCAGCTGCTCTTGCGCTAGTCTCCTACTTGTCTCTAGCAAGGTTTTTTCCACCCGGGGATTTCTCAATAGAGATTTGGGGGGGGGCTGAGACCCCCATAAGAGACGAGAACCCCTCTCGAGCTAGTCAGGACCGCCTGTGGCAGCCCCCCCACAACAGCCATAGCCCCTGGCCCACCCCACATCTTCCTAAACAGCCCAGGTGGCGATGGCAGCTCCTTCTGGCTCCACAATCCTGGCAGAGGACCCATACACACCGCCCCAACCTCGGCCAATTTTTTTTGCAGGCTCCCCGAGAACTGAAGCGTAATTCAAACCCTGGGTGATGCCCGGAGGAGCTACTTAGGAACTTGCTGTCCGAAATGATTTGCTGACAGAAAATGAAGTTTCTGCAATACTGCAATTTCCGAAGGGGGGGGGAAAATCTCCATTTTGTTGAACATTTTTGATTTTCTATTTGGAAAAAGATTAAATACTTGTTTAGCATTAGCGCGGCCCAAACTGGATCACTGTTCTGTTGAGCTGACTTATTGCCCTGATTCTAAATGAAATGTTAAACTAAATTTTCTTCCCCATTTATACACTGTTTTGGGGGGTTTTTGCCAGAGGAGAGTAGGGGCAGGGTTGGGAGGGGAACTGCAGTTTGATTCCCCATTCTTTGCTCTGGGTCAAGCTTCCTGGAGGACTACCTCTCCCATCATTTTAAATCTTTGTAATGCCTCCTGGTAAGCACAGACCGGTCCACAGGGGGCATCAGGCTCCTGAACTGCAAGCCCCACGAGGTGTGGGTTGCTCTGCATTAGATGTATTGACATTTATTAGCGAAACTTTTCAGGATTTCCATTCTGAGAAAAAGTTCGCGTTATTTTTTTTGCCCCAGTTTAAGACGAACCCGATGCTGAAACAGATGGAAAGTCTGAATTTTGCTCAGCTCTAGTGACAGCTACAGGTGGCTCAGCCTGAGGCTCTAGAAATGCTCAGCGCTCAGAGGGGGCTGTTGTCCGCACTATTTACATGGGTTGCCGTAGCCGATTGCCACCCCAGTCTCCTTAATAGGAGTGCCCTATCTGAGCATTTTGTGTTTTCTGTTAGGAACTGCCTGCACCTCCTTACCTGGGAGGTTCTGGTTCAGGTGCGCAGGCTGTGCCATCTTCTAGGGGATCACAAAGCCATAGACCAGCAGCCTGTGAATCTGAAGAGACAGGATACGGTAGAGTGAATTGCCTCCTCATATATGGACCTGCCCCCATAAATGCACGCAGCACAGCCTGGAGGGAGTCCCATCTATTAACAACCATGCATCCCCCAGGCTTTGCACCCAAACAATAAAGGAAAACCCCAGTTCCAAGGAGAATACTTTAGCCTATCAGGTAAAATCCTCCTCCCTTTGAGCTGTCTGTACTTAGACAAAAGATTTTGTCCTGCTGCGAAGTGGGCCCAACAGAGCGCCCAAAGCAGCTGCCAGGAGCTAGAACGATCAGACACAGCCCACGTCGTCTCCCTTTCCCTGCCTAGATTCGGCCGTGTTTGCACTGGCTTCTGCTCTCAGAGGCGTGCCTCAAAGCCAGCGCAACGCGCCCCGATCCTGGATGTGCTGAAGTGCACCTTCGAGACGCATTGCCAGGGGCCTCTCACATCTCCAGGGGAGGGGTGCCCTCCAGCCCCAAACCCCCCTGTGTCTCCGGCTTGGCCGCTGAGAGCAGACTGAAACTCTCCAAAGGCCATCTCCCTGCCCTGTGGTGTCTCAGCTTTCCCCGCCTCACCTAGGTCTTGCCAGCTCTTAGCAGAGGGGAGTTTGTCAGCTAGAAGAATCGCACCCTTGTCCGGTCATGCGCTCAGAAATGACAGATTCCCCCTTCTTTGGAGGAGGCCTGCCTATGCGGTCAAAAGCTTGGAAATCCCCCTTACCACTGACAGCAGTAAGTTATGCAAGATAACAAAAAGATTTATTATAAAAACAAGAGCAAACGTAAATCTGTAACCATTCTGTTGAGCTGCAGAGATATAAGACTAAGCACATGGAAGAACGTATCAGAGCAATAATCTGATCCTATCCTGCATCTAAAAAACCACACGAACGCAGTTCCTACTCAGCTCAGCAAGTTAGAGAGCAGCTCCTGCCTCCGTCCTTCCTATCAGGGCTCCCGGTTACTTCTCCTGCCGGCCCGTGCCACCCAGCCCGCCGGCTCAGGGTCTAAAGGCATTCCCCCTACCTGGGAAAAAAGACAAACTTCTGCTCTCATGGCAAGGTTTAAGTATGGCTCCTTATCTATCCATCTGCATACATCAGCCATTGGCTTCTCGGGGACAACCGTGTACATAACCTCCTGCCCCCAAGTGTTACCAGACCAGATGTTCCTGCTCCAAATATGACTAGGAGAATACTTGCATCCTTTTAGACCTGAAAGGTTACTAGTCCAATATCCTAAAGATACTACTTCTCACTCAATTTCCCCACTGTGAGACATGTCTTTCCCTGAATAGATCAAAAAGCCAGGTGCTGTTCTCCCTACAGGCCTCTTCTTTTAAAATTTAAGTTGGTCATTGTCTGGAAAGGGCCCGACTCAAGTGCCCCAGACCCCTTCCACAAAGGTCTATTTGACTAGCCATTAAGCATACCCATGTCAGATGCTAATTAGTCAAGGAGTGCTTAAATTAAATCACTGCCCTCCCAAATTGTTTTGACCAAAATAGGAAACATAACAAGTACACCCACACCGAACACCATCATGCGTACATATATAACGAGATGACACATGCCAGTCATTAAAACAAACTCAGGAAAATATGCACGACATTCCCCCAAACCCTCAACATCTTGGAGGTTTGGGACAGGTCTGCGAGTTATTTTACCTCGCAGCTACAGGCCGCTCAGCAGCGGCAACGAGGAGACCTCCCACCAAACCGGGAAAGGAAACCGTGCCGCGAAAGAACAGAAGAAAAGCTCCAGCCAAACACCTCCAGACGTTACCTGCAGCGTGGACGCAAACTAATCACACTGGGGCAAGGGCAGGTCCTGGCCAGCTCTCCCTCCTTGCCATTTGTAGCTTCTGAAGTGTATTTCAGTGAAGGAAAGTATGATCCTTTCACACGTGGGGAAACTGAGGCAGGGAAGCAACTTGTCTCCGATTATACAGCAGCAGAGCTGTGAACAGAGACCAGCCTTTTGCTTCTCAGCCAGCACGTGAACCACTGAACCACGCTGTCATGATTAACAAGGCCTGCAGCAGAGGCGCTTGCATGTAAGCAGGGCCTGGGACTCTCGACCCGGAGGGGAGCTGGGGATATGACTCAGACCCTGAAGTGAGCTCACGGCTCTTCCTAGGAAGGTGTTGATCTAAGCCTGTTCGTTCCAGCTGCAGGCCAGCTTCCCCGGCAGGAACGAGCTTTCACAATCAAGCCGTTTGTACATTTATGGCATGTTTTTAAGCCGTTTCTGGAACATCTGAATGCTTTTTGGCCTCGCCTCAACTTAGAGGCGAGCGTTCTGAATGCCAGCCCGAAAGCATTCGAGTCGCAAGCCCCTCCCCAAAATCAGGATTTTGCGTTGAAATCAGGAGACTGTACAACATCGCCATCGCAGCCTTTTGGTTCTCTTGCTTCTTGCCTGATTAGAGGCACGTTTCCTAACTTCCTTCCAGGAACACGAGGCCCGGACTCCCCTCCGCCTTGACATCTTGCCGGCAGCTCAAGTGGAAGCTTCACGTCTCCTCGGGAGTCTGATCCAAATCCACCCCTGACTAAACATGTTTCTCTCCTAATCCTCCCTGCAGAGCTCGCTCGCTCTCCTCTTCTGACAATGGGCAGCCTTCACTGATTTTAATCCACCCAGGAAAGTGTGTAGCTCTCTCCTATTCTTTCAATGAGAAGCCCTCACTCAGCCGGGCTGGGCTGGACCTGGTGGCGGGGCAAGCAGTGGGGTTCACCCAGCTGTCACTTGCCCCCCCTTCCCCTGCCTCAAAACAGACCTCCATCCCAGGAGGAGACCTGGGATGAAAGCGTGCGACTCTGCCCAGCGGGGAAGGCACTGCCTTGGGAGGAACCAGGGGAAATCTAATTTCCCAGTGCATCCACTTTTCACGTCTTTCCAAAGCTGGCTTGGCGTATGCCATGGTAACAGTCGGCTCGCAGTTGCAATAAGATAAAGAGAGGTGAAGTTTCCTGAATTCCTGGCGTGCTCAATGTGCAAAACAGAAATGGAGGGGGGCAAGGCTCAGAAAGCATCCCCAGGCGCTACGGCGCTGCTCGGTGCCTTCTGATACCTGGTCCGAGTCTCGACACACTCAGCAGTTCCTGGTTATCTCTCTAGCCAGGGGACGGGTCACATGCAGCTCTCAGCTAAACCACTGTTGTATGAATCACGCCCGCTAAAATTAGCTCCTCGCAGACAGAGTAATTCCATACTAGGAGCAGAGACAGCGAGAGCGCCTAACTCCTGCTCACTTCACTGATAGCGTGCGAGCTGCCAGGGATAAGGCCTAGTCTCATCCCTGCCAGAGGACGGCATTGGAAAGGGGAAGGGACAGACATCAGTGATGCAAAAGGTCTCAAGTCGGGCATCTGACAAGCTCGGGCTGTAAGAGGACCAAGTATTTTCTTATCTCTTCTCTAGCCGGGCGCCAAGGTGACAAGGACAGAAAAGCACAAGGAGAGGGAGAAAGGAGAAGCAGAAAAGCAAAACTCGCAGAGGGGTGCAGAAGTGAACAAGCCCAGCGCTTCCTTTAATCCCCTGACAGCCCGCTAGGAAGCGCCCCAGAAAGGCTTGAGATAACCTGGTTAACCTCCTGCCGGGAAACCTCCCTCCTCACCTAGCAGAATAATGCTGTAGCCATGATGGTCCAGAAAATATGCTAGAGGCACAGATATGCGGGAGGGGATAAAAGATATTACCCTCCCCTCCCAATAAATAAAAATCCTTGTCTCTAGAGTAATCAGGCCCATTCTCACAAGGCAAGAATGACACAGGAAGAGCAGCTAAACGCAGAGACAGCTGTAAATAGCAAGATAAAGCCTAGAGATCTGTCTGAATGATGCCCTGCTAAGAGTCACCTGAGACCATAACCATCTCGCATCCAAACAGAGCTGGAAGAACAAAGAGTTTTCTCTTCAACAGCCGAACTGGAAACAAATCTGGTTTTGGGTGAACTAAACATAATGTTCTTAAAGGTTTCAATGAAATGAAAAAAAAAAGCCCCATGTTTCACGTCAACACAAAAGATTTCATTTAATCCACAACAAAATATTTTGCTCGGTACTGGTTTTCCATTATTTAACTCTTTCAAACCAGTAAAAAGGTTTGTAAGCGAGAGTCTGGAGTCGGATAGAAGGCAGGGTAGATGTACCCCTTAGAGACTAAGTCAGTCTGTATCTCTATTGCTCCCTGGATGATTTTGTAAACTCACGCATTATTTTGAAATGCTAATTTTTTCTTTTGAAAGCTCGCCCTCAGTTTCGCCCATTCCCTCTAAAACTCCGCTGTCATCAAAAGGATGTCATCCGGCTCCCGGCGGGAGCGTGAGGCTGTCTCACGACCGGCCTGCGTGCTGCCAGAAAGCAAGTGACAATCCCCGCACAAGGCTGCTGTGCCAGGACAGACCTCCCGAGCGCTCGGCAGGGACTGTACATTAGCCCCATTTGTCTCTCCTCTTTCAGTCTGGTTCTGATCTCTGTGCTCTTATGACCATGCAAACACGTCCTGTTTAATATCCCGGGGGGTAAATATGACTCACGTGATGTCCAACCGCGCGGCATTTCATCTACCGCGAGTGCTTGTGGCCACCAGCGCTACCCAAGGACTGCTCCTTGGGAAGGCAGGCTGCAGCAGGTCAGCGCTTTGCATCGTGTCAAGCCGTGCTGAGAAAAATCTCAGAAATGAAATCCTGGGGCCAGGGCTGGGGCAGCTCACAGGAGCCTCCTGGCCTGCTGTCAGGCAGCTGCAGGGCGGGAGGCAGGGGTGGATGTGAGGACTGGCCAAGTGAGTTAAGCGTCTCCCCAGGGAAGGGAGGGAGAGGAGCAGACCTGCCTGCCATGCCACCCCCTCCTGCGGACCACCCCTCCCCGAGCAGAGGGGCTGCTGCACAATGGCTTTGCAGGACTGCACGCAGAGGCTTGCCACAGCCAGGTTATCTGCAGATCGAATACCCCCGCAGGGTTGCCTTCCGGCATGAGCATTACAGCGCCAATCTTCA
This sequence comes from Caiman crocodilus, assembly GCA_030014935.1. Lineage (NCBI taxonomy): Eukaryota > Metazoa > Chordata > Crocodylia > Alligatoridae > Caiman > Caiman crocodilus. The sequence goes on along the minus strand of JAGPOW010001806.1, from coordinate 2,810,293 downwards.
AGGAAGCAAACGGCTGGTCATATGAGACTAATCCTTCTCTGTGGGCAGAGCGAACATGTGCTGGGGGCTCTGCTGAGCCCCAACCTGTGGGGTTTATCTGGCTGTAGTTTCCCAAAGACACCAGTCGTCTTCCCTGATGTTCAGACCTTAGGGCACGCAGGAGTCAAACCTATGGAGCACGATCAGCAGCCGAGGCCCTTCCTCCTTACCAAACAGCAGGGCCATAGAGAGTATGCGGGTAAAGGGCAGGGGGAGCAGGAAGGGCAGATAGCAAGCATAGCAAAACTCAGCAGACCTTTCAGGAATGAGTCGGAGAATACCATGAACGAAGGGGAAAAAATCTATTTATGGACGTTTTCCAAGACATGACTGCATTAGCTGGGGAGCAGATGCAATTGTTCACATCTGACCTGCTGGAACATCTGCCTGCATCTGCTGGCCTCTTGCACCGGCACTGCAGGAACAATGATACTTACTTGTATGGGAAATAGCTTAAACAAACACATTCCCAGTTTGGGAAGTAAAAAGGGAAGGGAGTCTGCAATTCCCAGAACCAGTGCCAGGTCCAAGCTGCCAGCACTGCAGGTCTAAAGGGCTTGTGATAAGCTCCGGCTCCAAAACAATTCTTATCTGATGTGATCAATCATATCAAGCCCCTCAGCCATTTACAACGGGGGTGAACTTTGTGGCTCAGACCTCTTTTTAGAGTAGGGCAAGTTGTCTCTCACAGAGTACCAAACACAACATTAATACCTCCAAGACAGTTTTGCAGCCAGCTTTCCACTGAGTCATTTCCCTGCTCATTCCCAGGCGCTGCATGAAACAAGTAGTAGTCATAGTCCTGTACCTGGATTTTGATACCCTCAAAATTCACTGGAGCCGGATGTGGAGTTTAGTGTGAAATTCATATCTGGATATGGATTTCCCAAAGTTTTAGATTGCTCATCTTGGGTTTCTAGTTTCAGCCTTTTGCCAGAAAGAGAGAGGTGTGATGTAGCAATGCAGCACAATGGCTTCTGCATCAGTCTCCACATACCTACAGCATCCTAACAGGGAGAGGCAGGCGGCTAGGAATTGTCTGCAGGGAGAGGGAAGAGGCATTGAAAAGGAACTGGAGAAAACACTTAGAAATCCTCCTGCAGGCTATACTACTGACGAGATGGCAGGCAGATGTTCTTAAAGATCTATACAACTGCCAGGGGACATCTGCTCTCAGAATACTCTGCAACTCATTTGAAATAATAACAATACAGGTTTCCCTCGAGTTATGCCGGTTCGATTTGTGCAAATTCGCTCTCATGCAATGACCCCTTTTATACCCCAAATGCATTATATGCAAGGTAAATTTGCTGTTATGCGATCAGCATAGGTGCACTCCTCCTCCCCCAAATTCTGTGAGTTTGTGAGGCGGGGAGAAAGGGCTGTAAGCGGAGAGGAGGGGTGAAGGGAGGGGAAAGAGCCGTGGGGCTGGAGCCCCACTCACCGCAGCCCCTGCTGCAGCTGCTCTGGGAGTGGCCGATGCCAGCAGCTTGCAGCTGCTGGGCTGCACCGTGCCCGAACCCCCCCGGGGCTTTGCTTCTCCAGAGGCACTGTGCCCTGACCCTCCCAGCATGGTGTAGGCCAGCAGCTGCAAGTAAGTGGTGTCCACCACTCCCAGTGCTGCGGTAGGGGCAGGCAGCCGCCTGCAGCAGGACGAGAGCAGGCTGGGGCTGGCAGCAGCACCAGGCTCTTCCCGGCACTCAGGATGGGCTGCAGCAATTGGGGGGGGGCTGCTGCCACCCCAAAATTCACTGTAGCCCCCCCAAAAACTTGGCCTCCCAGTGCTGCTGCCAAGCTCCAGGAAAAGCCAGGGGCTGCTGGCCCCTGCCTACTCTCATCTTGCCACAGGCTGCTGCCTGCCCCTGCTGCAGCCCTGGGAGTGATGGGCGCTGCCCGCTTGCAGCCGCCGGCCTGCACGGCGCCAGGGGTTCAGGGCATGGTGCAGCCCAGAGGCTGCAGGCAGCTGGTGCTGGCTGGTCCCGCGGCCGCTTTAGCAGGGGCTGCGGTGAGTGGGGAGAAGTGGCATGAGTGGGGCCGCTACCCACCCCGAGCACCATGAAGAGTCCCGGGCTGCACCATGCCCCTCTCCCTGCCCCTTCCCTACTCCCAGCCTCACTGCCTTGGGAATGCATCTCTATCTGTTTTCCTGTAAACTGGGTTCGCTTTATGCAAATTCGATTTATGCACTGTTCCCTGGGAAAGCAGCTGCCGCATAAATCGAGGGAAACCTGTAATAAAAGAAGAGAGGGTGAGCAGTGTTTTCTCTCCAATAACCACAGCTCAGACTCCCGCTGGACGCCGCTGGCTCAGTGACTGCTTGTGGCAGGGAGCTCCGCAGGCCAGGTGTAGAAAATTATTTCCTTTGAGCCGTTTTGAATCTGCTGGCTTGCGGTTTCTTTGCTCCCAACTCTTATACCACACGACAAACAGAACTGCCCTTCTCTGGATTGTTCACTGTTGTCTATGCCCCCCTTGAACCCCCCGCAACGCTCCGCAGTCCTCCTTCACGGACGCCTCTCCAGGTTCCTTATTGTTCTTACCATCTTCCTTTTTGTCACTTGCCTTTAAACTGCCACAATTTCTGCCTCCCGAGGGGAGGGTACTGAATGCAGGGTACCCACACCAGAGCACTCCACTCATTCATGCATCAGCACTGACCACTCCAGTGCCACCATCCACTTGGAAACTAGGACCATAAATACAGTTCCTATCACTCCTCCCAGCTGCATTTCTGTACGTGTACAGCCAGCCCCGAGCTCTGCGGGCCAGTGCTGCCCATTCTCCTAGCCGCGAATGAGGCAGTGGGGGTCAGTCCTCTGCAGAAGGCTAGCGTAATGCCGATCAAGGCTAATGTCTGTGCTAAACTTCTGGTCCTGGGGGTCCGTAGACTATGTCTAAGGGATCTGTGAAAGATGATAATGCTCAAAAGTATGTGAATGCCCATCCTTACACCTTCATTCAAAATATATTAGAGGGTCCACAAATGAGAAAAGATTGGCAGCCACCATGCTAGATGTATCCACTTTTATAAAGAATAAGAATTTCTATTGGGTAGCGTCAAAAAACCTCAGCCACATTCGAGACTCTTCTGTGTGCCTGGGTCAAGGAGGTCAGTGCTACCTACCGATGGACAGACCAAATGGCTGGAACAATTAGTGTTGGTGAGGAAGGATCACGCACAGGGCAACAAAAGTGACACAACCTGTTAGCGTATGGCAACCCTGTGCAGCGTTCACGGGCATGCCACGCCGTCAGCCTTACCAGATGGGAGTCTCCTACAACACTCATGGATCAGGTGTGTTTGGAGCCAGCTGAGCGGAGCGGCTCTGCCTTTAATCAAAGTGCTGGACCTTTATTCAGTGACCCTAGTTCTCAAGTGCCGCTAGCCACTGCAGTATGTGAATGCAAGCTGATATCCAACGGGACTAACTATGCAAACTGGGTACAGTAGTGCCCACACCTCAGCTCATCCACAGATATAAATGGATGGTGTGCGCATGGAGTGCTAACTGTTTTCATCTGCCTTTGCTACTGGGCCAGGGCAGCGGTGTTATTGCTGCTTATCAGAACTATTGTCTCCCATCCCTAAAGCATGAGCCAGGAGCGCTGCCTGCAAGAAGTATTTCCTCGAATTCCAGATCAGGCGCCTTCGGTGGGCGTGTGCCGCACAACTGTCAAGTAGGAGGCTAACAACAGGGGCGGGTTTGCTTTCCGGAACAGAGCCGTGGCCATTTCAGAGGCACATCTGCTTGGGAGAGGCAGCAGAGGAGCTTTGTACCAGCTCACACTGATGGCACAGCATTTTCCCCCAGACATGCTTGTAATCTACTGCCCTGTTTGAAGCCCTATAATTACACGCTTAATAGCAGACACGAAACAACAACCAAATGGGGCCTGCCACTTCCTTGAGGATTCAGTCACAGTCGCATAGAGCTGTTCAGTCAACGCCTTGCTTGCAGGATGCATCTGCCTGGAGGAGTGAATGATGCATCATGGTCCCAGGAGGGAAGACTTGTAAACAAGCAAGATTACAGGCATTCATTCACAAGGCAGATTACAGCTTACTGGCAGTTTGCTAGGGCTGCGCAGCATCAAGGTCTCTTCCAGGCTATGCTTTAGCTCTTGAAGCCCTTCCCAAGAGCTCTGCAAAAACCCCAGCAAGACTTAACAGCATCAGCGTGGTACACAGCTAAAGGTGGGCTGCTCACGTCCACGAGTGCATCCATCACGGAGCTGGCTGGCTATTACTTCAGGTTCTTACAAACATAAAAGGCCCTAAAGCCCTTGCTGGTCTCTTACTGTACAGACAGCAACACCTCACAACACATTACTCCTTTGGAGGACAAAGTCACCGGTACTCTGCAGGGGTATGGCCCTCTGCTTTCCATGCCCAGAAGGGATCCTCATTCCTGCATGGAAGAGGGTGTTGCTGCTCTGTGGCGTCCCTCCCCTTGTTCTCCAGGCCTGGACGCAACAAGGAAGCTTTCAAGGGACGAATGATCTGTGTATGGGGGTGGGAAAGGAAAGAGAAGGTTAAAGCAAGGGCTGGCAAAGTGCTTTGCCTCCTAACGCAGGTGGGGGTGCCGCAAACTTCTCTGTAGGATATCCCCATTGGAGGAGGATTATAAGAAGAACAGGTATTTTCCCAACTTATAGGATGCAAAGCTGTTTCCTGTGAACCACAGCTTGGAGTGCCTTGGCAGCTGGTGCCAGTTCACCGAGTAGCAGATGCTGCACCTGTAGTTGGCATTGGCTCTAATGACAAACTTGCAATCCCCTATTAGCTCCTGCCTCTAGAAGCAAAGGTCATCACCTTCTAGACTACGGTTTGGCAAGTCCACGAGGAGATTGGGCTTATCCCACAGTGGCATGCAGCAGCAGGGGTGCAGGGAGTGGAAGGGGTGGGCAGGCAATTGGTGGCACAAAAACCAGCAGGCCACAGGAAAGAACGGGGAGGGCCGGGGCTCTGCGGAAGGGACCAGAGCTCTGTGGCAGTGGCTGGGTCTCAAGCAGCAGCCCGCCATTCATAAAAGACAAGGCACCTGTATTAGGGCTCGCGGTCACTGGCACTGCACCACCCAGTGCTCTCATGAGGTCCGGTGAGACTGGCTGTGACCTGGATCAGACTCTTCCAGCTGGGGAAGACATGCCCATTGCATGAGGAGCACTACGAAAGGATGGGGCACTGCAGCGCAGGGGCTCCAACTTCGTCCCTCCGGTTGTGTTTGGGATTGCCCTACTCCTGCCAATCACGCATCACCCAGATTTTTCTCTTGTGAATGCCGTGATGTTATCCACTCTGTTTGCTGTTCTCTGAGGGGCCAATCCAGAGCCACCAAAGACAACGGGAGTCTTTTTATTAAACTTCGGCAAGAGATGGATAAGACCCTGCACAACATCTCACCAATGTTCATCCTTCCTGCCAGGTCAAGAGTGTTGACCACAGCTTTGTGACCCCAAGTACAGCTACACAACGCAGCACTATACCCTTAACCAATTCATTGCCTTGGGTGCAGTGCCATACCAACATGGCTCTTCTGCTGTCCTGGACCTGAGCTTCATTGCGCCCTCTAATCACAAACGGCTGTGCCCCGGTGCCCTCTTATGAGATTTAGAGAGATATGCTGGACCTGCATCATCAGCCTTTCTGGTTTTAAGTGTGATCCATGTCAAGGCCCTTTCCTAAGCTACTGAGCCACAGGGGTAAATATTACTGTTAGGAGTTGGGTTAGGGCCCGCTGAAACTGGAAGGCATGAAAGCTTCCATTCAGGACAAATGGAGGAGCCGGAAATGTCCCCTTGTTTTGTGCATTGCTTAACAACAAAGGCTGCTTTCTAAAACATGGGCCTACAAGGCAAGCCTGAGCCATGTGGGCCAAGGGGTTTTTTGGGCACTAACTAGTGGAACTGTGCATTGAATTCTTCCACTTAAAAGTCAACATTCAGGTTTATTATTCACTGCGTGGCTTCCTCTGACTTGGAATAAAGTCAAGGCTATTCCTGCAGGGCAGCATCCGAGGAGGGCAGCGCTTCATTTGATGCTCCACAGTTTGGAGACCTTCCAGTTTGTTCTTCATTTCTCCTATGTGTAATGGGTGACTACAGCCCCGGTGGAAGAATGGATGCAGCTTGCAGCAGTCCGTGTTTTGGCATGGAGCCTGAGCTCTTCCGGACTCTCTACTTGACTGTCTTCCTACCCCTCTGCCATTTGTCTTGGGGCAACAGTCCTGAGGCTTCGAGAGTTTCTTGGTGCTAACAGAAGGGCTTTCCAAACGTAACTTGGCATGCTGGGAGGTTTTGGAGATGTTCATACATATGCAATTCTGGATTCATTTATCACATGGTTGTATTCTCAAACTGTTGCTGTTTCTTTCTCAGAGACAGGGAGACAGATGGTCACCAATGACTTCAGCCCTTTCACGACAATTCCCACAAATGTATTCAATTCCCAGCTGATAGCTTTGCTAAGTGCTCTGTCTGCCCATACTGGCAGGCATAACTCAGCAGCTGAGATGCTTACAACCAAGGTCCTCGTTAGCCTGTGGATTACACCCCTAGCTTTTATCTTGACAGGGACTCATGGATTCATAGATGCTAGGGTCAGAAGGGATCTCAACAGATCATCAAGTCCGACCCACTGCTTAGGCAGGAAAGAGTGCTGGGGTCAGATAAGCCCAGCCAGATGCCTATCCAGCCTTCTCTTAAAGACCTCCAAGGTATGA
>JAGPOW010001806.1:2777086-2799779 GCA_030014935.1 Caiman crocodilus | reverse complement strand
TCTCAGCAACTTGGAGGATTCCTGCTGTGCTCAGGGACATGGGTCTTTTTGTTGGCACAGGGTGCAGTCTTTGATGCAATTCTGACTCCACAGAACTTTCCTAATGGAAATCATCCAGAAGACACCAAATTTGGCTACCCACTTGCGTCGTGAAGGGGCACAATTATTGTCAGTTTGGTGCAGACAAACTCTGACATGAAAACGTATGAGCCAAGAGGACTCTTCACCCCTTTCTGACCTCTAGATTCAGAAGTTCAAACTCAACAGCTACAACCCCGGTTTTCAGAGCCAGGTCTGTAAACAGCCTTTTCAGAGCAGACACGGGCTTGCCAAAAGCAGCCAACAAGGAAACTCAGCATTTGCCCTGGATTTTTACCCAAGTGCTGCCCGGAAACACAATATCCTTCAGCGCAACGCTGTTTTCTTTTCCACCACCCAACACTTCACATTCACTCTGGGCACCCCTTTCCCTCTCACTGACAGATGTGCTGCTACAGATACGTCAGCTCTATTTAATTATTGCTTTCTGCAGGCAGCTCTAAGCAGCCAGGGCAGTCCACAAATCTTCTCATGCTTTTTTTCCCCCCCGTCCTAAAAAAATCTCAGGATTTTAAGCATATTGGACTAGATGCTCCATTATATCCAGAGCAAACCCAGTGAAAGTAAACTGGTTGCTCTGGATTTCTCCTTTTACAACTAAAAACAAGTCGGACGACACACAGAGGTAAGACTCCGAAGCGTACCAGAGCTTGCACAATAAAACAGAGCTGAATAAGCTTCCCGTTCTGCAGGTGCCAGCCAGACTTACCCATTCCAATACTCCACAGCTCAAGGGAAAATGCACTGAGCCAGGAGCTAAGAGATCCTGCATCTGAGTGCTCCAACTAGAGGCAGCGGTTAATATTTCTATCAACTTCCTTCTGCGAAGAGCAGAGCACTCCTTCCGCCAGGTAATTAAGCCTCAGACTCCGAACAGAAAAGCTTTTACATGCACAGAATAAATCAAACCAAAGGAAGAGCACCAGCAACAGAAAGAGGGCCCCTGGCCATCTTTCTCATCCGAATTAGCTCTGCTGCTTCCTGCGGGAAGGGAAACATTGGGAGCAGCTCCCATCCGCTAGGAGCCCCGGCATTGTCCTGCGAGGGAAGCGTGCCAGGAAAAGCCTTCCGTGCTCTATCTCAGACTTCCTGAGGGTTTCAGCCTTCAAAACGCCTGGCTGGGAGTCTAGGGTTCAGCCACCAAGTAGTTGAAAACACGCCGATCTCCCATTTGCCCCTCCAGCCGGAGCCCGCAGAAACAGCTGCGCTGCGTCTCAGCTGTGGACAGTGGACTGCACCCTCCTCCGAGTCCAGCCCCATTTCATAGTCATTTCTAATAGACGAGGAGGCCTAAAGTGCCTGGGCTGCCTAGCAGATGGAGCTACCCAGAGAAGTCCTGGCTGAATGCGTTTCTTTGAAGGGGAGGATCCTGATGAGCACGTGGAGCCCCTGCTGCCTCTATCGGGGTCAGAGTCACGCAAAGGCAATTCTGGACAGCTTGGCTTGCGTGAACAATGGAACCACATTATCTTGCTGGGATCCTATGATTCCTGCCCCTGGGGCAGGGGGCTGGACTTGGTGATCCTCCGGGGTCCCCTCCAGCCCTAGTGTCTATGAATCTAGGTAATATTACCCATTTAAGCGCATCTATGCATATGTACAGGCTAAGTTACATTTAGCTCGACCTAACTAGGGTTCTGGTTCTCAGGAATCAGAGGTCGATGCATTAGAGGTTTTCACCAGTTTAGTTAGCTCCACTTAAATTCAGCTTAGCATGATGTGGCAGGGCAGCTCCAAGCCCCGTGCAGCACCATGCAAATGCATGCAGCCCTGGCAAATGTCCCTAGGCAGGGTACTAGCTTGCCAGCTTTTCCAGTAAGGGGTCATAGTACCTGGCGCAAACACTCCTGTGTTCCCTCTGGCCCGAAAGGCACATGAGTCATTGCACAAAGAGCAGGCGAAAGAGCACTTCCTTCCCCAGGCAGACAGTCCCTAGCCCTGAGCAGAGCTGGTTAAACAGTAACCAGCACAGCTGAGGAAGTGGAAGCAGGATTCCTGTTCACATGGCAGCAGTTCTGCCAGAGTCCCTCCAAACCCACGCAGGGATGCCAGGCTCTGCAGCTGCCGACGGAGGCGTCACCTCGGCTAACCCAGCTCTTGCTGTTTCTGTCAGTATTACAGCACTGCCCGCAGCTGCACCTCACGGCACAAGCACATTGCTCGCAGCCTAGATCACTAGCCACAGAGTCGTGGCACAGACAGGAGGAGAACAAGTCTTTGCCCTGTGTTTTGTCCACAACCAGTCTCCGCGTGCAACTCAAGAGACCCTGAGCTTGACTTTCCTAACACTGAGTTTATAAAGACAAAATACAACCAAATCTACAGTGAAAGGTGAATTCATTTGTTTAAGTCTCATACTACGACTGCTCTTTGTCCAGAGGTATCACCCGAAGCACAAGTGCATCTCACTGTCAGAGTGCAGCAGGAATAGGATACCCTGTACTAGAGGATGCTGCTGCGCCCGAGACAAAAGACAGCCCAATTCAAAGCCTTCCTTCAACCTGTAAGTAGTTAAAGGGTCAGATTTTTGAGTTCCCAACCACTGGTCTTAAACAGGAGCAACATGGCTTTGACAATCCAGCTTTTACTCTTTTCCACTGAATCAACCAGCAAACGTTCTGGATCTTCCCACTTCCCCAAGCTGCATCTGAACAACCCCTCATTTTGGAAAAATCCTCTGGCCTCCTCGGAGCTCAGCACATCCCTTCCCCATGCCTGTAGACCAGCAGTCCACTCTCGCTTGCCCGATGCTCAGGCATTTCTGCCACACAGAGCCACCTCTGTGCCTTTTTGGTTTTTTTGGTACTCCTTACCGGACCCTCATTACAGTGAAAACCACTCTTTTATTTTCAAATTTGGAGTCAGGTACGTCCGAAAGCAGAGCCCCCTCCACAAATTCCCAAGACCTAGACAGTTGCTCTGCTTCTCTTATTTTGGGCTCGTTGTCACAGCTAGTAGAAAAGGAGACAGGGTACATCAGCTGCCCAAACACCCTGTTCTCCATCAGTGGCTCTGAATTGATACTGCCCATCCCTGGAATTTGGGAGGACAATCGATCACGTTCTCCCCAGTTTTCCACTCCTTGCTTTCAGTGTCAAGGATCAGCTGGCTCCTGAACTGTCAGCTTTGGTCTATTCATTTGATTATAAAACAAAGTAAAAAGTGATTATCTGTATGATACTCACATTCTAAGCCAGGTCCACACAGCAACACTGGGCACCCTCATAGGCTAGGAGGCTTTGAATTCAACAGAGCTTAGCTCCAATAAACACTTCCCTCATGAGTCACATTCCCAAACTATGCACAATGTCAGGAAACATCAGGGATGCCAGACCTTTGGTATGCACGAGAGGAACGAGAGCCTGGGCAGGGCTGCACATTTTGTGCAGGATTAAAAAGGGCACTGCTCAGCAGCAGGTGTGTGCATGGCTGCGGGTTCCCAATTCTGAGCAATCCAGCAAAGGGTACTGAGTGCCGCTTGCATAAGCCACTCCAAGTAATCGGGTCTGTGATCTTCAACGATATGTCTCTGAATGTTCCTGGCAGGATTCTTAAACTGCCATAAAACAGGGCCTACATCCCCTGCGGTATGCAACACTAGATAATATGGCAAGCCGTCTGGGTTTGCACAACCCTGCAAACACCATCCACATCTGGGGCAGGAACAGAGGCGCAGCAGCTGTCCAAATGGCCAACTGAGGGCTGGGAGGTATCCAGGGAAGGGGGGCAAGGAGGATATCAGCTCTCCAGAGTTCCCATATTCTGCTGGAGCAGTACCCTCCACAAAGACAGTTTGCAGACACCTGCTCAGACACAAACCACCTCGAGACATGTACAGAAATGCACTGCTAGTCTCACCCAGCCAGCTAAGGGTGGGAGGAGGCAGATGGGAAGTCAACAGCATTCGTGCAGCCTTGCCTGGCAGAGGGAGGCTTGAGCCCAGAGCAAAGGAACGCACCCATTTCAACCAGATCCTCTCCCTTGCCTCAGCCTCACCTGGTCGCAAGCCCTTTTCCAGGACAGTCATGTTCTCAAGGATCAAAGTGCAAAAAACCAAGGGATTGTCACCTACTTGGAGTGGCTTATACAAGCAGCACTCAGTCCCCTTTGCTGGTTTGCTCCGTATTGGGAACCCACAAACCATGCACACACCTGCTGCTGAGCAGTGCCCTTTTTAATCCTGCACATCAAGGATCAAAGTGCAAAAACCAAGGGAAGATCGCCTGCTTCCAAACACGCAACTACACCACTTAGTCTAGCCCTGCAACAAGACTGTTTCAGAAGCAGAGGCTCTCTCAGCTTTGCTACCCATGTACAAACTGCAAGGCAAAAAAGAAAACTCTCACGTAAGGGGAGTACTCAGAATGAGATAAACCACCAGCCTGTGGGTGAGGAGATGTAAACCCAATCTAGGCAATGGTAGTGAAAGAGTTAAGTCCTTGAGCAGCCCGCACGATAACTTAGATAGAAACTGTCAGCTGAAGACCTGCCAACCTCTTACACCACTGGTTTGTGTTGGTTTCTTACTGGAGCCAAATTTTGACTCCACAAAGCCACCTATTGTCCTTAAAAAAACAAAAAAGAAAAGAAAAAGCAAAGATCAGGTAAATGCCAAGTTGACTGACGGAAGCTGTTCCTGGAAGCCCGCTGTTTAAATCCCTGGCTGGGACGACTGTGAAGGTTGGCTTGTTTGCAGTGGGTGACCTTCCCGTAGCCCATAAGCACCACTGGGACCACGGTCATCACTCACTCAGGCTCTGTTTGATGTGTGGTTGGCTGCATACGAGTATACTGCCTGTAGGGCTTTCCACTGTCCCTTAGTAGAGCCAAAGGCCAATCTTTAGCAGCAGGAGTCAATGGTGTGTTCACACACACGCTCACACACACAGGCGAGTGCCACGTCGCTCTGGTTACTGCTACTGATAACGATAACACTGAGTGGAAAGTGCCTCTCCCTTACATAGCTTATGATTTAACAACAACCACATAGTTGCAGTAAAGAGACAAAAGTCCGGATAATATCTGAGGAGTGTAACAAGTCAACACAAGGCTTTGGAGGGGGTGTTTCACAGGCAGAGGAATTCATCACAAATCCTTTCTACGTGGGCCAAGAGTGGCATAGGATGAGCAGACAGCTCTTGCCTAAGGAGAGAGTTGCACAAGGCAAAGCACAGTAATATGCCACCCTGCAGCTCAAACGCAGAATTAAGAGGCAGGGTGGATGCTGTCAATGCAGGGGGCACCACTAACCTGGCAGAGTGGTGGGCAGGGTGGAGAGCTGCAGCCCCGGTGGGGTACAGTGAAAGGGAAGTGGGATTCGGGGTGCAATGAGCACCATCTTGACCACGACAGCTAAGGACGTGCTAGGGGTTTGGTGCATATGGTAGAAAGATAAAGGTCTCATTCAACAGGTGAGCGGCACTACGTCCTACTCAGCAAGTATGACTCCACGTGTGATTCAGGCCGTCTCATGAAGTGGCACCGTATGGCTTGGTTTGTGAGAGGGAGATGCTCTTAGGACACAATTCTCTCTTTCAGTGCACTGTGATGGTTGGTACATTGAATTAAAACTCAAAACGTTTTGGATGTTCTGGCTTTTCAAATTGCAGGGGCGGTTTTGCCCATGGTTTTTCCTAAGTTGCAGATCTGCTGAAGCCACTGCCCCAACTGGCCAAAGGTGCGTTTGTTCGCCTTCAGCTCCCCACTCAGTTGTAGCCTGGGAATGTTTCTCCAATCTCCTCTGGAATGCCCCAAGCACTGAAGCTGGAGTAGGGTAAGTGGCCAGAGAGGCACATGTTGAAGACTTCAACTGATTATTTTTCTACGCCAAATGACTTATGTCATCAAAAATGCAAGGGGAACAGAATCCAGACCAACCCAGGCCAACAAAAGCTAATTTATCTCTGAAAAGCACATTTCCCCCTAGGCTGTGGAAAGGCGATAAGCTCTGAAGACCCAGTGCTGAGACTGTTCCAGAGTCAAAGGGAAACCACTGAGCAAGCAGGCCGCTTCCTCTCTAACAAGCAGGCAGGAATCCTGGATGAGAATTGCCAAAGTGATGCTGGGAACTCCAGATCCTTGGGAACAAGGACTGCAGCAAGCAAAAGCTTAGGACAGGGAAGGTAGGTGCTGTACAATGACCAGCTTGTTTCAGAAGTGTGAGTTACCTGTAATTCCAGCTGAAGTCTGAAGGTAGTGCAAGTGCTCATCCACCTGCACAAAGTTGGGGTCCCGGCCTCAAACACTGGGCACTCACTACCAGCAGCCACTTTGGGGAATGTTGAGCGAATGAATGCTCTTTGATGCCGGCAATTAGATTTGGTTCAAAATTCAATTCATGTAACCAGAGGCCTCTCTGAGACTCAAGATGTTGCCACCTGAAAGCATCTCATGGGAGACTCTATAAAGTTTGTTGTATTCCCTTTTCACTCCCCTCATCCAAGAGGAACCACCGCTGTGGGCCGTTCCTATGAGCTCTCTTGTCCTCTGTGCCAGGTAGACACGGGGGAACCGTTGGTCACATGCAGACGAGTGACCCAACACTTCACTGAACACTCACCATAATATTTGCTGAAACCCTGGAAGCTGGTATTGAGGTAACTGTCCACCTGACTTGTTCCTTGTTCTTAAAGTCTGTATCTTTGACTCCACCTCTCTTCTCCAGGAGCTGGTAAAGAAAAGGACCAGTGCAGAGCACGACCCTCCGTTGGCCAGTCTTTCACTGAACGCAACTGGTCTGAGTGATGTCCACAGGCCACCTCAAAGACAACCTCCCGATACGCAGTCCAGGCATCTCCTGTTAGAACTGGACTGATTCGAGAGCTCACTCTGGAGCCGAAGGCCCAGGGGAGGGGTGGGGTGACACTGACTCAGTGAGGTCACAGCTGGAGGGAAGGAGGAAAGCCTGAATATCCTCAGTAACCTAATTCAAGGGTGGAGTCATTATTTTGTACTTACTGTCATCATCTAACCCTCTTCCGAGGAACTAAGGCCCACTTATGCCTTGCAAAAAGGCATTGCTGCAAAGGATTTACATGAACACCTTAGGCTTACAACACCTAGAAGAGGTCCTGGGCCAGATCTTCATGGAGGACAAGGGCTCAGCTTCATCGAGTTCAGTGCACGCATATGATTACCATCCGCTTGGGGATCTGGTTTTACATTTTTAGGTGTGTGTCTAGCTTTGTGCAACATCCACTAGAATCGAACACACAACTGCTGAGACCATTAATCAGCACCAGCGACTAGCCAGGAGAAAAGCACCTTCACCCTCTCCCACAGTGCTTTCATGAAAGGGGCTTTCAACATGCCTTGAAGGGCCAAGCATAGGTGGATTAATGCATGGACCAGCTGGGCCTGGGCCTAGGGGCCCCTGCCTCAGCGCGGACCAAATCAGTGGCTGTGCATGCACAACACAGCAGGCCGTGGCTGCTTTAGACTAGGCAGTGGGGAGTGGCAGAAGGCGTTAGAAACAAAATGAGTATGTTTTACAGAAAAGTAACCATGCATTTTTAGCCACGATGACTTCTGATTCTCATTCCACCACATGCTGCAATGCACGGACACCCAATCCACGTAAAAGGGGCATGCATGCACATATATATCTGTTACACCTCTGTCAGTGCAGCTCGCCAAGTGTGTATGTGCACCCCCAGGGCATTTGCACATATGCACGTATGTGTACACATGCACCCTGTGTGTACAGTCACACACACAAGCGAATACTCTCTCGAGCTACCGGTGATGTTTACATTTGTCTTTTTTTTTTCTTTCTGTAGGGATTAACATTCATCAGACTTTACAAAACCTCATAATTTAGCTCTACAACCAAAAGCAATTCTGCAAGTTCAAACAGGTTCCTAGGCCACTGTTTCCAGTGAGCAGGTTTTCACCGCATACTGGAAAGAGTACAGTAATGATCCCCCGCCCCTACAGGCACACATACATATACTTCCCAGCAGAACTGAATGCTGCTGTGGGACTTCACAGCCAGAGCCCAGCTGCTAACTCACGCTAGACGCAACTGGAACGGCAGTCCACAGGCACTATTGTGAAATGAATCAGGACTAATCCCGCTGAGGTCAATGTAGATCAATCCGCATAAAATTGATTAAAAGGGGATCAAAATCAGGCTCAGTGATTGTGAATTGATACCACAGTTGTTTTAGGCTTCATATGAAAGGGGTGAGGCAAGTACTCTGTTTGCTTAGACGGTGAAAGAGTTTTGCGCTTCAGTAATAATAATAAAAAGCCTAGCTCAAGCAACAATCAAAGCCCTTGTTCCCAAGTCATATTACTGAGCATTTTACGTTTCTAAACCTCTGGGAGCACCTTAGCTAATCTATCACCTTTGCCAGTAAACCTCTTCTTTGCCCTATTGCACCCTCTGCTCACACTTCAATTTTTCCTACCCTGCTGATCTGCTGAGCCACTGATTGGAGCCTCACCAGTGTGCCCATGTGCGTGCTGCAAATCCAGTGTCCCTGGATAGATCCTGCCAGGCAGAGGAGTGAATGCGTTCAGAGCCCAGGCACTTTGGCAGCACTCCTGTGGTCCCTGCCGGAGCATCACGGGCTCAGGCTGCCGCAGCTCACAACTGGCTGTAGCAGGCCCAGCTGCCCCCTCCCTGCTCCCCAGGGCCATTCCTGGAGCCATGCGCTCTCCACCTTCCCCCACATACACCACTGGGCACAGGACTGCACCTGCCACGGCAAAGACTCCAGGTGGGAGCTGGGGGGCATTCGGGCACCCTCTTTAAGTCAGTGCCAAGAGCTGGTGCCTCGCTGCCACTGCAGTTATGCTACTGCTTGCAGGGTCTTCGCACTGGACAGTGCCTTGCATTGCAGCGCTGCGTTGTTCAGACCAAACACAGCTGGGGTTTTTATGACAGCTGGATTTACTCCAGGAAGAATGACCAGTCTGAGAAACTGAATCCGAGGCCCAAGAGGATTCAGCGGGACGCAGGCACCTGTCACGATTCACGAGGCAATTCACAGGATCAGAGCATTAGCGCAGGGAAATGGAGGCTGGTCCACCCCTGCACAACTCAGGCTCAGTGACCAGAGCTGAAGCTCATCTGACTCTGTGCCCTACAGCAGCGCCTCTCAACCTTGCAAAACTCCAGGCACCGCTTGGAAAATACATCTCTCACGGGCTTCATTTGTTTCTTTAACTACAAAACCCCAGAGCGATTCTTCCGCTGCAAAGAACTCGGAGAGACCACGGCGGGGCGGGAGGTCTGCAAGGGGAACCAGGAATTCCTCTGCGAGCTCTCCCGGTTTAATCCCGCCGCCCGTCTGCGCACCTGACAGCTCTACCCCGGCACGCTGGCGGCCGCGCCCCGGCGGAGAATCGCGCCTGGAGGGGAAAGCTAAGCCATATCCTACGGCAACCCTCCACCTCCCACGCAGCTCCGCGAGCTCGCTCCCCAACGCCTCCTTCCCTTCGGGCGTCCAGCCCCTGAAGTGCGGAGAGCGAGGGCCAGCGGCAGTGGCGGCGGGGCTGGCGCGGGTCGCTGGGCGTCGGGCTCAAGGCAAGCAAGTGCTGCGCGGTCCCAACCAGCCCCCGCCGGGCGCCCCGTGCCCCTTACCTCCAGCCGGGCACCAGCCCAGACTCTGCCCGCGGCCCCCGGGGGCGCTGGGATCGGCGCGCAGACCCCGCTCCGCGCCCGGGAAAGCGTCTCTCCGCCGCGTGCAACCCGAGCTCCCTGCCCCAGGGGCGAGCCCGGCAGGCGGGGAGGAGCCGGCGGCTCCCGGCATCCCGCAAGGGCCGGGCCAGCCCCGCGCCTCGGCGGGGGCAGCACTGCGGGGTCCGCTCGCGGGAAGCGGCGGCGCAGCGACGGGCAGAGGCGGGGCCGGCTCCCCGCAGCCCCCGGCCCGTCCTACCTGCGAGCTCGGCGCCCGGCCGCGCCGGGACCGGGACCGGGGCCGGGACCGGGCGCTCCGCCGCATCTAGCGAATGGCTCAGGTGAGCCCTGTGCGGGGCGAGCCGCACACAAGCGCTGCCTCCGGCCCCAGCAGGAGCCTCCTCCCCTGGAAACGTCTCTGCCTGCACCCCGGCGGCGCGCGCGGTCCAATAAAAGCTGGCATCGCCCTAGGAAACCCTCACCTCTTGCATAACTGCTGGCCCACCAGGGCTACAACATCACCCTTAACCCCCCCCCCCCCAACAATGAAATGCAAATGTTCCGTGTTCCAAGCCAAATGAGCCCAAACCAATGCCAAATCCGAGAGTCAGTCCGGAACCAGAAGTGGCCCTAGTACCCGCAAACATCCTCCACCCGTGCCTGGCGCTTCCAAATCCTTTGGCGGGCACCCTGCTTGCAGCCCGGAGGCTGGGGGGTCGGATGGCCCTGAGCTTCACTTGCCCTCAGCCTTACAGCCACAGGGGCAAGCTAGGGAGCAGCCTCCCCTTTCCATACAGTGGACATAAAGCCAAGGGTAACCATGCATTACCTATGTGGGTGCTAGCCCATGCCAGCGGACCGCTCTTCTCCAGGTGCAAGTAGGAAGCCTTCGTGGTGATCACGGTATTTCCCCTGCCAGGTAAGCACAGGGCTCTGCTTGATCTGAGCCAACAAGAGGCCAACCTCTTACACTACACCAAAATATAGGGAGCCGTGCAGAGAGCAGGACCAGTGCTGGGCTCTGGACACTGTGTGGCACTGCACACAGACAGCCACCCCGCTGTGGCTTGCCCCACGCCTATTGCCAGCAGAGCCGTGTTGCTCCGAGTCTGACTTTTCCCCACCCAAACCCCATCTCTTGTGCTCACAGGTGACTGGAGGGGTGGGGGGGCACAAGCACCCCCTGAGATTGGCCCCTGACCAGTTGTGCTTATACAATTAGTCCAACTTTGGTCCCTTCAGGAATATGGTAATTCATTCACTGGCAGATATGTCTAACTGGGGAAGGACTGCTGAAACACCTACTAATATAGCTACATTGGCAGGCGGTGGTGTAGCCCTCTGTGCAATGAAAGCTCTGCTTGTGTCAGTTTGAGCTAGAAATAACCTGTTCGTGGCTCCTGGGGTCTAGCTATGGTAGGGGACAATAAGATCCCACTGCTTCTATTTCCTGCCAAAGTTCAAGCTGACCATCTTTGCTTTTAACTATTTCATGTGTCCCTTTCTTGTTCTGTTGCCAGACTTTTACTCCTGGAGTGAAACGGGGTGGTTACGGTACCACAGGAACATACACATTCAGGACTGCAAGCACGTGTGGGTCACTGAGTCCCGTCCCCCTGTCTTGCACGTGCCGTGTTACACTGAGCAAGTCCGGCATTGAGTAGCTGGGTTTTTGTCCCTAGCTACTCCTGCCGGGAGGTTGTTGCAATACTTTGCCGCTCTACGGATAAAACATCCTTTTATTTCCAGTTGAAATGGATTTGTTGTCAGTTCATAAACATCTGTTCTTGAGCCAACATTGTCCTTTAGCTTAAATCACACTTTTCCCTTCCTGGTGTTTATCACCCCCTCATGTAGTTATATAGACAGCAATTACATCCCTCTTCCACCTTTGCTTTGCTAGACTAAACAAGCCAAACTCTTGTAGTCTCTTCTTGTATGAGACACTCTTTGTTCTCTGGATTTTCTAGGACTCCTTCTCTGAACCTGTTCCAGTCTGAATTCATCTTTCTTGGTGACCAGCACTATATACAGAAGATGACTCATTAGGGGCTTCTCCATCTTTACTGAAAATACATCTTTTGTTACATCCTGTGGTTATGCTTGCCTTTTTCATGCCCGTATCACTTTGATGGGTCCAGTCATCTTGCAATAAACTTACACTCCCAAACCCTTCTCTTTCTCAGTCATTTTCCGTTGTTGATGAGCACTGACCTTCTGGCAGAAATCTGTGTTGTTAGTTAAGTGCATCCCTTTGCGCCCAGTACTACTGAAGTTCATCCTCTTCTGTTATGCTGGTTCTCAAGGTCAACCAGCAAGTCTTTCTCTAGGAGATCATGATCATCCTTCTTTATTGACAAAACTCCCACCTCTGAAATCACAAAAATTCAGCAGCACATTCCTACTTTTTATGCCAAGGTTTTTAATGCAAATATTAAATTAAAAGGGCCCTAAAATGAATCCTTGAGGAACTCCCTCCAGCTTGACAATCCCCACGTCCAATTTCAACCCCACTCATTGCTGTCTCTTTTTTAGCTAATCCTTTATCCTCATTACAGTTCGTGTACTAATCCATGTCTTGTCCAAGTAAACTAAGAATTTCTCAGTTGGCCCAATACCAAATGCTTTACCGAAGCCCAAATAGATGAGAGATACTGCTTTTCTTTTGTCTAGAAAATCAATTATCATATTAAAGAAAAGCTATCAGGGTTGTCTGGCACAAAAAAACATGTTGCCTTTTATCCCACTTTTCATCTATCTCTGTGCTTTAATTATTTTCCTTTCAGAATTTGTTCTAAGGCTTTGCATACCATTGAGCTCAGAGGCCTGTAGTCGCCTGCCTTCCATTTTTCTCTTAAATACAGCAACTTTGCACACATACGCTATTACCTCCAACTTTATGAGTTTATTAAAACGCTTGCTGTGGGACCGTGTTTTCATATGTCAGTTCTTTCAGAATTGTGGGACAGAGATTATTTGACCTGAGTGATTTTTACTGGCTGAGCTTTGCCACCTTGAAGGAACTCCCATTTCCATCCCCTTATTCCCATTCTCCCACTGACCTTTGCGCTCATCAAGGTTATAAACCTTATTGAAAACTGAAGAGAAGGAGTCATTTAATTCTGGGCATAAATCTAGCTTGTCTTTAATTTCTACCCCATTCTTATTGCATAGAACGGGGGCTGCTATGTGTTCTTTATTTGAAAGGCTGAAGAACCTATTGCTATTTTTTAATATATATGTGTATATATTTTCTATATAATGTTATTTTTATATATATTTTATACTATACCTGTGATTTAGGAGCACTAACGTAATTCCCACTTATCAGTACTCCTGCTCCTAAGTCACTTAGAGTTCGATGCCAATGTTCATTGCCAGGACTCTGGAGTCTCTTTGTGATTCCCATAGCCTCAAAGTATAGACGATCCTGTTCATGCCCCATGTTGCTTAGAGCACCCTTAAGACTGTCCTGATTATAGCTAAACTGCCTGTATCCTACTGAAGTCTGGCAGTCATCTGAAAATAGCTACAGCACATACTGTAGCCACAACCCTGCTTTTGCCCTTCCCACCTCAGCATGCTCCCCTACAGTTTGGTTAGAGGGCCAACACTGAGAACTTCGGCTAACTCCGCACCTCCAGCAGAACCCCATTGCACTCAGATCACATTTATGGAGCATCTAGGAGTCGCCGGAGATAGAGCAGCCCAGGACAACAGACCTGTCTACAGAATTTTGAAGCTGCTCCCGTTTCTCCTCCTGCTGTGCAGAGCAGATCTGGGTCATAGGAAAAGACTAGGCACAGCACATTTTGCAGTGAGAGTTATGTTTATTAGGAATTGGCAGCCTGAGCTCACTGCAGACTGCTTAGGCTGTGCTGCACCTGCAGAGGTCTGTAGCCTGGCAGCTCATGTCTTGTGCCTTGCATCCCCTCTGAAGATACCCATGCAAAGAGCCTGCAAAATGCTGCCTTTCTGATGCACTTACCTTTTACACTCACTTTTTACAGTTATAAATGGCCACAGATAGGCTCAGAAGGGGACAGTTGGGGCCTGTGTTCTCTGTCTGGTCCAATCTTCCTATAGGAAAGCACTGTGTATGCTCAGCTGGTGGATAAATAAACCATCCCAAGCAGACTTCCCTTGCCAGCATGCTTGCTGGTCCCCTGATGAGTTGTATGAGGGATAAGCCTAAGCAGGATGTTTCCACACATGCCTGTATGTC
Organism: Caiman crocodilus; assembly: GCA_030014935.1. Lineage (NCBI taxonomy): Eukaryota > Metazoa > Chordata > Crocodylia > Alligatoridae > Caiman > Caiman crocodilus. The sequence goes on along the minus strand of JAGPOW010001806.1, from coordinate 2,785,830 downwards.
TGCAGGCTTGGGGTGGGGGACAGGAAGTTTGTTTCCTGGTACCCAGTATCCTCACTTGAAGCCTTCCTGTCAGGGGGTGTTAGCATCCACAACAGAACAAAGCAAATCATCACAGTATTATAGGAAAAGCCATATAATCCCAAACTCACCAGCAATTCCCTGTGTATTACCCTCCCATGAGGCCTTGCACCACAGACCTGATCTTCGATGTTAGAATCATATGCAAAAAGTGCCATGACCATTCAAAAGAGCTCCAGCATAATTTCATAGACTTTAAAAAAAGCTTTTGACTTGCGGCGCAAAGCACTTTGGCCACCAATGAAGAAGCATAGCATCAGTCCCACACTGTTAAGTTTTATGGATGAACTCTGCAACAATACAAGTAGTGGAGTCATGAATGACTGGTGCCTACCAAGACTGGTGGGGCACAATTCGTGGGTGGCAGCATCGGTGGCAGGGTGGTGAGCGGCAAATGCCCGCACAAGCTGGCAGCGGCCAAGCTCAGGTGGGACATGTGCCCCCCCCAAGCCTCCCCTGCACCTCACCTATGAGTGGAGTCCTGCTTGACAACAACACTGTGGAGTGGTTTGCAACATCAGAAGGAGTAAGCCACCGTGCTTATTTAATTTATACCTGGAACAAATCATATCAGATGCCTTAAAGAACTTCCCTGGAACAATATCAGTTGGAAGATAAGAAATGAACAACCTTCACTTTGCTGATCACATGGATCAAATAGCTGGAACTCCAAAAGAGCTTAAGGAAATAACAGAAAGGCTACATACAGCTACAAAGAGATCTGGAATGAAAATTAGTGAGAAGAGCAAAGTAATGATAACATCAGCCAATAGCAATGATGATGCATCAGTAAAAACTGGTAATAAGCTAGAAAAAGCAGCACGCTTTAAATACCTTGGAGCAACCCTCGCAAAAGATGCTACATCAGAAAAAGAAGTAAGAACAAGAATAGCAATTGCCATGGAACAACCAGCAAAGCTGAAGATAATCTGGACTAGCATCAACATCATAATGAAAATGAAGCTCCACCTACTATATGCTGCTGTTATTTCAACAACTCTCTGTGGCTGCGAGACATATTAATAGGGCGTATCTATACTGAAGTCAGTGGGTGATTTCAGCTCATGTAGACATATTGGGGCTAACTCCAAACCAGGGGTGTTACACATATAGTACATGGGACTGTTGCACCCAGTGTGCCAGTAGTCTGAACTGGACTACTAGAAGTGCACGTCCTTGGCTCTGAACTGCCCTCAAATGCAGCTCTGTGCAGTTGCATGGCCCTGGCTCTTTGCCACTGCCCAGCCAGAGCTCTGCACCACCTCGTGCCCTCCGGCTCTGCACTGCCTGAATGCAGCTGCATGTAGCGCACGTGCTGCCGCCCGGTCCTGGACAAAGGCAGCCCCATAAATCCTGCCCAGGAGGGTTCTCTGCAATCCAGCCCAGGGTCCAAAGTGAGTTTGGCATCCCTGCTCTAAACCACTTAGCTCAGGTTCTAATACCAACATAACCAGAGCAAGAGGGAACACAGCATGGACTACAAAACCTGGCCAAGAAACTGAGAGAATAGCTGGTTAGCTAGCCTATACTGAGCTTCCTGCTGCCATGACTTATGCTGACATTATACCCAGTTAGTACATGGTGACATTAGTACCCAAGCCAGCTAGTCTAAAGTTAGCTTGGGTATGTCTAGATGAGCTGCAGTCACATCTCAGGACTGCAGCAGAGGTTTACCCTAATTCTTTAAGCTGGTTTGGCTGGACCTATTGACTACTTGCTTGTACCTTCCCTTTGTAACCCTACACCATGTTATTTTGGTGTCAAATGTGGTATAACACATAGTAAACTATGGAGGATCAGCTTTTCCACTGCTGTCTCTCCATTAACGATAACACATTTACCCCAGCTGAGGATCTGGCCTTTAGCTCCAAGTGGACTGTGCCCTTACCACTCCTGGATTGTCCTGCTCACACCTGCAGGTCTTTGTCTTTGTTCCTTTTTCCTCTTTGCCACCTTCCTGCTCCTGTGCTTGAACTGAAGATAGGTTTGCTCTCAGCACTGAGATGAGCAAAGGTCAAGCTCTGCCTGGCCTCCTAATAAGTGCGGAGGTAGGGCTGGCACCGAGCATGGACCAGTCTGTTGCATCTGGTCTTGTCTTCCTGACGAGTCTGGAAGGAGAAGTGAACAAAAACTTCTCATTTACAAGTGCTGACATCTACCAATGACAGCTGCTCTGGCATTGTTGTAGCAAACAGAGGGGCTGAGAGCAAAATCAGGCTTGTTAGTACTCCAGAGGTAGTTGTGAGAAACCCATTTTCCGCTCCCTCTTCAATCTGAAGGAAGATGGTCTGCTTCAATATTGTCCCATGAGCTGGGCAGAAATTCTAGCACCAGGGCCACATACGTAGAGGAACAGGTTCTGGGCAAGGTAGATGGGCCAACAGGTTATTATGCAAACCCAGGGGACCTGCTCGGTGAACAAGGTGCTGTTACTACGTTCTTGGTAACAGCCCTGGGTGCTGTTATCAAGGACATGCTTCAGGAGCCCAAAATTCAACCCTGAAAGGCAGGAAGGCCTAAGACTCCAGGGATGTACTTGGGGAAGGGAGTTTGAGGTGGAGCTAGAACTGGTCCCTCTCTTCTCATTAATGAATGTAGCACTTAGAAGGAATATTGAGCATGTGGAGACAGTGGGACAGGTCCAGGGTGCTGGTGCCCGTGCCAGACCTGGTGGGGAGCCAAGCGCACCGTCTCATTTTCACTCTCCTACTCCCCGGACGTATTTCAGCCATACCTTATGCCAACAGCCCTTATTCCAGTACTTTCTGAAAGCCCCAAGGACATTTGCCAATGCCCAAGCACAGCTGTCAAACTGCCGTGTGTCGTTTTGTTACCTTCCCTAGAGTTTCCCATCGACACTAATCAGTTGCAGGTGGTATTTCTTGCTGGCACAGTAGATTGAGTTCAGCCTTTTATCTTAGTCAATATTTAGATCACTTGGCAAGGCACCACATGGCACCTTACAAATGGGAAAAGCAGGAGGCGGCTTTTTTTTTTTCCCCCTTTGGCAGTTTCCATTTCGGCCTTATCAAGAGTTTGGAGAGAGCGTATCTGAGAAAAAAGCCATCTGCCCTTTTCAGTTTCAGGGATTTACCTTGGCCAGCCTCCAGCCCCAAAGTCAGCACTGCTGTGCCTGCTACATCAGGCAGGGAGACTTCCTGCTATTGATTTGCCCTAAACACTCTCTAATGCTTTGTGGGGAATGCTTATACGTGAAACACTGAAGGGAAACACTGCATCATAGGGGATTTAGTGCTAGCATGCTACATAATCCAAAAGGAGCAGGTGAATTAGCCCTAGAGGCAGGCATAGTTCCCACTGATACAGGTCCTGAGCCTTGGCTGTGTTACAGACACCCCCTCACCGGCTGCCCATGCACAAGCGGGACTCCATCTCTTAAGCCAGTTCCCATTATTTGCCTTGCCTAAGCATTTTTGGCTGAGATTTCTCATTTGAGGCTTTCAGATGCCACCAAATGGAGGCAAAAAGGGCCTCTCAGATCCTCTCCCTAGGCTGGGGCAAAGTTATTCCGCAGAACAATCGTGAGAACTGCATTCGGTTCAGGTTTAAAAGCCTCAAGCAACAGGGCTTCTGCCCTTTCCCTTGGGAGGCAATTTACCTGGTTTCATATGCCTCCCTGCCAAAATGCTTTTTTTTATGGTCGCCCTGAAAGTTCCCTTTCTGAGGGTCTCCTAGTCCTGACCTGTGAGTTTCCAGGTATCAGAGGGGCTTTTTGATTACACTTAGCATGTTGCAGCAGTTTGCTGCTTACAGTCTATTAACACACAACATTAAGTATATCTTAACCATGTAGGGTCCTTGGAGTTCATTTTGCCGGGGCCGCATGGTGAGTTAGTCTTGCACGTCAAAAAAAGATCATGGATCCTGCCAAGTCATAAGACCAGCATGGTTAAGAAACATCATTTGCTGTAGCCAGTAACACACAAGGGAATGATACAGTTAGCATCATGTTTTTGCCGCCTCAGTCTGAATTAGCAGGTGCCCATTTACAGCTATGTTAACTTTTTAAAGAAAATTTTTAAAACTTGCAATAAAATCCTGAGATTTGGCAACAGCACAGGGTTTTATTTCCTACCTTTAACCCCTATGCTAGGTTTTGTAGCCTCTCCCTGCAGAATAAAGTGCCTCGGCGCAGTGGAATTTCTCGGCACAACGTGATTCCTCGGTTCCAAAGCAATCGCATTGTTTGAATGAGCGCTACCTATTGGCTTGTTGTAAATTGTTCCTACCTGGCGACTAGCAATTGGCTCGCTAGTCGTATAAAAGCTGGAGCAGTTTCTGCCCAAGTTGGACAACTCCGTGTGTACCTCAAAGGAGAACTCCGCAGGCACCCTGGAGTAAACTTGGTGGACTAATCACCCACCAATGACTCCCCGTCGCCGACTGTCCCGACATACCCCGTACCCTGCGTGCTCGAAAATATCCTGTGTGTTGTTCAGAGCTCTACCCGGTGCAACTATAACGGAGGTGAGGTGCCGGCACTGTGTACATCGACAGTGTGAGTCTGTGTACATCGACAGTGTAAGAAAAAACATTTACCTGGTGCAACTTTTATGGAGTTGCCTATGCTGTGTACATCGACAGTGTGAGTCTGTGTACACAGACAGTGTAAGTAAAGCCATTTCAATTCAACTAATACGTGTCTGTGCCTAATTCTGCTCCATCGGTCAAAAGTACCCACCTGCCGTCTGCACTCTTGGCCACAGCCCTGCTAACTATACTCAGCCCCCACAGGGACTAATGGCAGTTAAACTGCACTATAATAATAAAACTGACATTAATAAATTGTCTGCCCCTCCACGCCTCTAATTTCATGCAACCCTGAAAATGTAACTCAATAAAAATTGAAATAAATGATTAAAAATAAACATTGATCTCATCAGACAGGATTATTAAAAAATAAAAATCAAATTCTGCCAAGCCGACTTCTAGTCCGCGTGATACCCCTTCCTTGTTAGAATCTGATAATGGTCAGGCCTTCTGCTCCCTGCCTGTCCCTGAACTTTCCTTGTTTTTCACAAAGGAAATTCCCTTTTGATAACATTATGGTTGTTACAAACCTGGCACAGTTAGGGGAACCCTAAATCCCGATAGAAGCCTGCACAGAGGTCTATGGAAGAGATGACGCCAAAATACTTTGACTCCTCCTCAACCCGATGACCGGACAGCAGGCAGGAAGCCTCCTGAGTCACCTTCCACAGTTGAAAGCCCGTATGAAGACATCCGCGAGAGCCTCCAGTAATGCTGAATACCGACCCTCAGCATACCCCATCGAAGCCTAAAGACCGAGGCGTTATGAATCCAACACCCCACAAGAGTCGCAACAGTTGCCGCAACAAACACCGGAGGAGAGAGCCATGTTCGGGTTCCTCTTACATCACTCCGGGCTTACGAAGCTACAACTGCACCTTCTAGGGGACGAGGGCCAACAGAATCTGGCAAATGAACTAGGCTTCAGGTTTGAAGGATAAGAAGACTCGATGACCGATTACCAACCCCGGTTCATTGCAACTGGCTAGCTCGCCACCATACTGTTCTCCCAGTTTTCTCTTTCCATTTGTTCATTTGTTTCTTTGTTTGTTTGTTTGTCCCCTTACAGGCTCAACAGTGACAAAGTGGCGATCTGTGACTGCTCGATCACGGGAACCACCAAGCGCCGACCCGCAGTACATCGACACAGCAATACAGAGTCGTCACCTTATTCCTGCCGTTACCAATGGGTTCCTCGGTAAACAGAACTGACTTCAAGACCTCCAGCTCGGTTCTAAACTTTCTGTCGTTCTAAGCCGACGCCGTAATTAACGGCTCATCAACAGGTGACCTACGGTTCCCCTTTTCTGTTAATGACTCCGTGTTCACACCCTTAGTTTACAACAATGTCTTGTTATTAGTAATCTGAAAGTTTTGGGGATGTCACAGAAAGGTCGAGTGTAGGCAGAAAGTAAATGAGAAAAAGGGAAAAAGAGAATTTTGAACACGAAAGAGCACAAGAGAGAAACGTGAAGGCTTATGTCGTAGGTGGATAGAGAGCAGAAAGTGTGTGGTTTCAAGTTGTTGAAAAGAGAAGCAAGTAGTAAAGCACGACAAGATTAATGCATTTTGATAGTCTTAAGTAAAAAAAAAATAAAGAAAAGCTGCTTAACCATAGTTATGGTTAAATTGGTAATACTTATAATGAGAGCATAATGGGGTTACTTCATTAAACAAATACGTCTTCGTGTGTGTATATGTATATATGCGTGTGTGTATGTGTGACTTTGTGGCATTAATCAAATACCCTGCTCTCAGTTACCTTGGAAAATCGAATTAGAGAAAAATTACATAAAATTAAGGATAACAATTTGCTGCTTCTAAGTTAATTCAATTGTTAATGTCTTTAGTTACCTTGTGTTTGCCGTTGATCGCAGTAATCATTGTTGTGTATATAAATCATTGTGTTTTATAGTTTGTTAAAAAAGTAACTTGTTAAACTGTCCATTTTTGTATATATGTATATCCGTGTGTTGTCCTAAATCTTGTAACAGTAACAAGTTTCTAAATAAAACTTGCCTTTAACCTAAAGTTCTTGGTCTATTGTGCCATGACTAAGGGGACATGTCATAACCAAATCAGTTGAGTGTCCAAGTCACAATAGACCGCATGGAGCCATTACCCCAAATTTGGTCACGTTCCACTTCATTAGTTATTCCTACCTAGCAGTCCGTTATTGGCCACTCCAGACGTATAAAATTTCATGCAGCTTCCGCCCAAGTCGGAGACCTCCGAGCACGCAACAGAGGAATCACGGAGAACTCTGTAGCGCGGCCGAGGAAACTTGGTGGACTGATCACCCACCAATATCTCCCTGTCACTGGGTCCTTTTGATGCACCGTCATTATCCTGCAGGTTCCTTTCCATTCAAAAACTCGTTTACTAGCAACTCGTTTACTAGCAACTCGTTTACTTAACCGTGACAATGCAAGCAAGCTACCTCTGCGCTGCCATTCCACGCGGCGAAAGTAAAATAAATCTTTTAAAACCAATAAGCTCGCCTCTCCATCACCGGCTGCCTGATGTCTGATTAAATTAGCGATCCTCTGGATGGCTCCCGCCGCCCCAGACACCAAGCATTTCTGAAGGCATCAGAAAACTCCTTTTGCCTGGAGCAAGGACAGCCCCTAGCTGTGGCAGAAGCCCTGCTCTTAATGGAGAGGATGCCATGTTGTCCCACTTGCCCCAAAAGATAGCTGGCAGAAGATGCAGCCAGACATTACCTTACAGCAGTGATTCTCAATCAGGGTCCCATGGACCTGAGGTGTTGTGAGATCCTTTTAAGGTTGCCACAGTGTGCCACAGCGTTAGCACAGTTAGATGTGAAAACACCTACACATGATTGACAAGACAGACCCAGAAACTTCAACTAGGAATCCATAGTGTCGAAAACGTTCTGCCCTGCTGTGGTCCTCCTAAGTCATTTGCAGAAGAAGAATTGCTCTATTATTTTTCCATAGTAAAAAAAATGAGTCAAAGCTGAGGGCTGGCATTTTCTGAGGAGGGCTTTACGTCGAAAGGGGCTGGGCATCACCGTTCTACAGCAAACAAGGTAATTATGCTGCTGCACTTCCTAACGCCTTGTAAACTGGGCTTTAGGCTCCCACTCTGACTAACGTATGAAGAGAAATAAGTGCACATTCTTCTGTACTGGCAAGCAAATAGCACCTACATCAAAGTGAAAAGATGACTGAATAAAAGGACTTGTGGGAACTTATCTGCTCTGGCTTTTATCTGCATTACTCACCCAAGTTGACTCTTGTTCATTCCAGCAACAAAGCTTGCTTTGCACTCAGCAGTAGGCTAAAGGTGGTTCCCATTCATTTACTGCCACACAGACAGCAAGAAAGCAATCATAAATTCTTCAGTGTGGTACAACAACTTCCAGTGAAACACGGGATAGTGTCACAGGAACAAAAGAGCTGCAGTTGAAGCCCTCCTTCAGACCTCCTTTGGGCATTAAATCATCCTCAGCTGCAATGGCCTTAACCTAAGTCTTATTGTTGTGAGTCTTGAAAGATCCTTCTTGTTTTGTAGTTGGGAATTATTAGGCTGACTTGCTTGCTTCTGTAGGCACCAGAGTTGTGCACTCAGGTGGACGAGTCTGATCTGCTAAACCAGGGCGGCCCAACTGGTGGCCTGCAAAGGGTTAAGCTGCGATGCCTCTGGACTCTCACTCAGCTGCTGTGCTGCTCCCCACATAGATCTGGGTGCAACAGCAGCAAGAGTCTGCAGGCTCCCCTCCCTCCTCTGGCTCCTCCCCAGGTGCACCATGTGCCAGGTCACAGACACACCTGTGGAGGGCTGTGACTTGTCCTGGTGCAGCCCATGGGGCGTGCGGTGAATCCTAAAAGGATAGACATGTGGGGGCTCAGCTTAGGCGTCTTTCTTTGCTTCTCTTTCCTTCTCTCTGTTCTGTTCAAGCTCTTATATTGCACCCATAACCCTAGTTTCAGTCCTCCTTTGAGGTTTGGTGACTTGTCCCTTCTCTGTAGTACCGACTGTGTTATGAACACTGGGGATGGAGTCCCCACTTCAAAGTCCTGGTGCGTCCCCTGGTATCTGAAGTTATGCACTGTCTCCTACTTGGCACCAATTTTCCTGTCCCAGACATA
>JAGPOW010001806.1:2744908-2764727 GCA_030014935.1 Caiman crocodilus | reverse complement strand
CCTCCAGTGTATCTACTACCGCCGGCTTGGTGTCATCTGCAAACTTGCTGAGGGTGCATGCTATGCCATCTTCCAGGTCGTTGGTGAAGATATGGAACAAAACAGGCCCCAGAACCAAGCCCTGGGGCACTCCACTAGATACCAGCTGCCAATTAGACATTGAGCCATTGACTACTACCTTCTGAGCTCAATGCTCCAGCCAATTTTCTGTCCCCCCTGACAGTCCATTCATCCAGCCCATACTTCCTTAGCTTGCCTGTGAGAATGTTGTGGGCGACTATATCAAAAGCCGTGATAAAATCAAGGTATGTCACATCCGCTGGTCTCTCTGCATCCACAGAGCTAGTCATCTCATCAGAGAAGGCAATCGGGTTGGTCTGGCACGACTTGCCCTTGGTGAATCCATGCTGACTGTTCCCAATTACCTTCTTCTTCTCCAAGTGCTTAGAAATGGATTCCTTGAGGAATTCCTTGGCTCCATGTGTTTTCCAGGGACTGAGGTGAGGCTGCCTAGTCTGTAGTTCCCTGCATTCTCCTTTTACCCTCTCTTAAATATGGGTAGGCACTATACTTGGCCTTTTCCAATCATCCAGGACCTCTGTTGATCACCATGAGTTTTCAAAGATGAATCCCTCAGCACCCTTGGGTGCATCCCAGCTGGCCCGTGGACTTGTATACGTCCAACTTTTCTAAATAGTCCCTAACCTTTTCTTCCGCCACTGTTGACTGCTCACCTCCTCCCCAAACTGTGCAGCCGGGTGCAGTAGTCTGGGAGCTGCCCTTGCCTGTGAAGACGGAGCTGAAAAAGGCATTGAGCACTTCAGCCTTTTCTGCATCCTCTGTCACAGGGTTGCCTCCCCTCTTCTGTAAGGGACCCACACTTTCCCTGGTCCTCCACTTGCTGCTGGCACACTTGTAGAAACCCTTCTTGTTACCCTTCACATCCCTGGCTAGCTGCAACTCCAGTTGTGCTTCCTGACTTGCACCCTGCATGCCCAAGCAATGCTCTTATACTCCTCCCTAGTTGTTTGTTCAAGTTTCCACTTCTTATAAGCGTCCTTTTTTGTGATTTAGTTTAGTGAAGAGTTCTCTGCTAAGCCGAGCTGGAGGTTTTTAAGGCCCAGCTTGACAAAGCCCTGGCTGGGATGGTCTAGTTGGGGCTGGTCCTGCTTTGAGCAGGGGGTTGCACTAGATGTGACCTCCTGAGGTCCCTGCCAACCCTGGTTTTCTATGAGTTGTGGGTTTGTCTCATCCAGCTAGCTCTGGTTCCCTACTCCTACAGCCCATTGGCTCTCTCTGCTTTGCTCCAATGAGGAGTGAAAAGCCTTTGAATAACACTGGATGATGTGATTTTTGTCACATGTTATATGCTAAAAGCCCTAATTTAGTACCAGCTAACAACTCTAGGGCAGGAAGAGATGAATGGGGGGGCAGGGGGGGCAGGTGAGCGGAAAGTGTGTGTGTTGCATGTGAGTGTGCATGTGCACGTGACTATTTCCCTGGAGGTAGGAAACTATGACGGCTCACATGTTCAAAGATTTCTCTCCAGCCCTGATCGAAGGGACCGCACCCTGAGTGTGCTCCCGGGGGGGGACACGTCACTAATGCTCTTCTGGACTCCACTGCATCAGTGTGTAAATTAATAATCAGTTCTCACTCTGCCTAGTTACTTAAGATTTTTGCACTTTAAAAATTCATTGTGGTAAATGATTGATGGCAGGTCCCACGGGTGCCCTACATTGAGCAGCAGCGCTCAAAGTACTGGCAGGTTCACTCTCCTCAACTAGTTTGGGGACTGGGCTACATTGAACCTTGTCCCTCTCACTGGCACCCTCTTAAAACAAGTGCACAACCCGGTGGGAACCCAGGACAGCATAGTTCCCATCAGACAGAAAATCTGCAAAAACCTGCAGCAAAGACAATTTTATCTGTCAGTCTTTCCAAGGTTTTCTAGTAGCGTAATCCCCCGCATTTTCTATTTCTCCTCCTTGTTGTTAAGAAGCCATCTTGGCAGAAAGACTTGTGTAAACCAATGCCTTGCCCGTTGTCGGGTAAGGCTTCTTCTCTATTGTGGTAAGGAGTCTCGACTAGGGTGACCATCTTTTTAAAATGTAAAGGCAGGACACATGCCCATGTCTCTGCCTCCCAGGCAGCAACACAACCGCAGCAGAGCCAAGCAGGGTGGGGGAAGATGCCCGCCTGGCAGCAGCAGGGGCACAACTCTGCACCCCCACCCCCACTGCTGCCAGGCAGGCAGGGGACACGTTGTGCGGGGCTTCGGGGGGGACGGCAGCAGGGCAGTGGGCAGCCCACATCTGCCCCTGCTTTGCACACAAATCTGGGCGGCATGTGCCCCCTATACCTCCTTTGGGGGGGTGCGCATAGCTATGGGGAGCCATCCCCCACAATGCTACGAATCCAGGACAAATGTTACCCTGGAGTCATGCAGCCCAGGACCAGGACTTGAGGTTCCCATTCTGGGACTGTCCCACCCAATTAGGGACAGGTGGTCACCCTAGTCTCCATCTCTCTTTTCTAATTTAGACCAGGGGTCGGCAACCTATGGCCTGCAGGCCAGATGTGCGCCATAAAGAAATTTGATCCATCCATGTTTCACTAATGACACCCATCTCCTTGCTTCATTTTACTAATAGACAGCGGATCCTTTGTTGCTGGCACAGCTGCCTCTGCTCCATCCAGACAGCTGCTGTTCCTTCCCCGCTGCTACCTCTGCTCACCACTGGATTAGCCACTGCAAATTGTCCCTCCACATTTTTCAGTGGCACATCTTTTAGTGGACACTGTGTTAGGGGCAGAGGGTGAGAGGGCAGCTCTCTGCACAGAGCAAAGAGGGATCAGACAGAGAGACTGACAGTCAAGTTGCAATGGCAGCCCCCATTAGTTAAGGTTGCCAACCCTTGGTCTAGTCTTCTCTCCATAGGTTCTTATATAGCCGATGAGTAAAGTATGTGAGGGCCTTTCAGCCAGGCACAATGGGATGAGAGCTGTGTCTGTCCTATGCAGCGTGCTCTCTTTCCCATACTAACCACAGCAAATCTAATGATGTTTGTAGGTAAAAGGAAAACGTGGTGGCATTTTTTGAGATTTTTAAATTGAACGGTAGAAAAAAACAGAACATTTCAACCCGCTCTGTCTTAGGGTGCGAAAATAAAGATAAACAAACACTTGTCTAGGATGACTCGAGCAGAGGTTTGGATTAAATGGCCTTCTGCGGTCTTTTCCAGCATTGTGCACAAAAGAGCACAAAAGTACAACCCGTTGTGATCCAAGACTTCTTAGCTGCTGTCTGGATTTGTGTCACTGGATTAAGGCCAGCTTCACTTCCCATTAAAGTTATTACAATCTTTCCTTTGCCTTCGGTGGGAGTAAGCCTCAGTGGAAGTATTTGTCTTTTGAATAGTAAAAATGTGGGTCGCTCAGTATAGGTATATATAGCTTTGTTGTATTAAAGTAGATGGAATAGTACAATATGGACCTCTAATGTTTTAATGCAAATAGCATTTTGATCATGTTCAAAGGACTACGTTTAGTTTGTGTTCAGGCTCAGGCCCAGAAATCAAGACTCCTCCTCTTAACATCCAAATGGCCTAATCGCTAGGTTATACAGTCAGGATCCCGCTTGATTGCTCATCATATGGCTTAATGACTCTCGCTCTCGACGGTACAGTGGCTCAGCTTCAGCAGGAAGAGTGAAGGCCACCCCTTTGACGCTGTTGTCTAGACTGGTGGTTGAGGCTGTACCAAACCTCCTTGAAAGCAGGAGATATAGGTTTGAAACCTGCCAGGCTGAAGAAGGCCCAGAAACCATTCAGGGCTCAGTGCTAGAGTTACTAGACTACAATGTCAAAGCTGGGCTGTACACTCTCTTGCGCTGTGTTTTGCAATGGTGACGATGGCCATTGCACTTTGTGCTGGCCTCAGTGGCGTACTTTGATTAGAGGTTTCTGAGACCCAGGGTTCCAGGTCCTTTGATCTAGCCTGATCTCCTGAGAGTGCAGGCCACCAACTTTGTCACCATGGCATTCCCAGCCTATTCTGGAAGGGACACTGCCAAGCATGCCGCCTCCACCTGCTTCCACTCGCGTGCACCGATCCCCGAAAGCCTGGACCACAGCATTGTGGAGTGCTGCAGGGGCACCCTGGGGCAGCTTCAGCGCCACATTTCTAGGTTGGGTGAATACAGCTGGAGAGGGGGACATTAAAGGGCACCTTTTCCAGGACACACTGGGAACATACTCTAAGTCAGTGATTCTCAACCAGGACACCATGTCAGCCTGGGGTGCCTTAAGATCCTTTCCAGGGTGCCATAGGGTACCACACAATGTTAGCACTGTTAGGTGTGCAAACAGGATTCACAAAATAGGAATCCAGAGAGTTAAAAACATTATTCTGACTGTTGTGGTCTTTGCAAATGAAGAATTGCCGTATTGTTTTGCGGTAGCCAAAAAATGAGTGAAAACAAAGAGCTGGTATTCTCTGAGAGGTGCCTTGAGCTATCAAGCGGTGCCTCAAATCTAAAAAGGCAGAGAACCACTGCTCTGAGCTGTACCCAGATCTCTAAACTAAGCCCAAAGACTTCAGTTAACTAAAAAGTTTTCAGTCCTCAGAAAACAAAACCATGTGACATAGGCAGCAAAAGGCTGACAAGGCTAGAGCCACCAAGGGACTTGACTTTGTGGCCTCCACAGATGCTTTCTGAAGCCCAGCTCAGCCGCTCCCTGGCTCTGCAAGCAGGTATGTTCCTGCCAGTGATACCACCAAGGGCTTATCTATACCATGGCAGCACCTTGGGGAAGATGGGACTGAGAACACCCCATCCCTCCAAATCTTCTGACACACCAGGAGATTGAGCAGACACACCACCCATTACGAGCTCTCAGGCCTATCCGAGACTAAGAGCTTGGGAATGGGCACTGATGGCAAGTCTGGAGCAATGGCGTGTGCCTAGTTTCCTCCTCCCTCCTTCCATCCAGCCCTGACACAGTCCTAGGGATATGAATATTGTTTTAAAAATAGTTGTTTAACCTCCTTTAATTATATAGGTTAAACGATTAACCAGCAATTCGGCAGCTGCCACGCAGGGGCTGCTGGGAGCTGCTCGTGGCCCTTTGACTGGGGGAGAGGAGGAAGAGCGGTGGCAAGCCCAGCCGGACAATACAGCCCACATGAAGCTCTGTGCTGGGAGGGAGGGAGCACCTCCAAAGAGCAACTAATTGCTTAATGGGTGAGCAGGGATCTGGGTTTTCCATTTGCCATGAAAAAATGCAGATTTTTTCCCTTTAAAGGAGGAAAAGGTGGGAAACAGCAGGTTTCCCCGTGCAGGCCGGCAAGTTCCAGCCTGCACGGGCTGCTTGGGACTAGGGGAGCGGGACGCAGGGGGTGCCACGTGCATGCAGGAGCTGGGGGTTGAGCACTACTGGGTGGTTTCGGCTGGTGCTCAGAGAGCAGAGAATGGGCACGATGCAGCTGCAGGGTTCCCTCTTTGACAGAGCTGGGGGTGGGGTGGGCAGGGGGCAATGGGTCAGAAGTGAGGGGGCCCGGTGGGGTGGGGCGGCTGTGGGTTGTAAGGAGCACCAGCAGGGCCCGGGAAGATGGGGGCTGTGGGTTGGGAGTGAGGAACATCGGCGAGGGCAGGGGCAGGGCACCAGCTCCGCGCCACAAAGCAGTTGGTGGGATGGGACGGCCACGGCTGGACCTACATCCTGATGAGTGAAAGGGGCAGGGGGAACTCTGATTTTCCGTGATACACCAAAATCGAAAGCCAAAATATATAGGTATTTAGAACGTATTTTGCTATAATGATTGAGGCACCGGTAGGCTTCCAAATTGCTTTAAAATTGTAAATATATCAAAAAAACATTGAGTTCAACTAATACCTACATACATAGTGGCGGTTCATTTGAATAGTGCGAAAACACAGATTTGGGGGATTTTTTTGTCAGAGAATCCGGCGTTTTTAAACAGCGAGAGCCAGGCTGTCTGTTGAGGAGTTATTAACCTGGTCCCCATTTCAGTCTTAGGCTGTGGGTACCAGTCCCCCTTGCCCTTCCACTCACTTCTGTCTCCCTTCCTCCTGCCTGCCCTGCTGCCTTCTGATTTCTGCTGGGGTTTCCCTTCCACCAAGAAATCCCTGCCGGGATGCACCGGCCCAACTAAAGGATAATTGGTAAGCTTAACTGGTTATCACTGCCCTTATTGGTTAAACTATTAATCATATAACCGTTCACATCCCTAGTCTAGCTGAGCCTCTCACTACTCAACATCTTCATTCCTGCTTATAGTCTCTGACTTTTCCACCTGCAAGATCAGGTGTGCTCACAGCCTGTCTTCCCAATCAGGCCTCATACAAAAAACCATCCAGGACAAGGTATTTTGGCTTTGGTTCTATTATACCTAATACCTAATTGTCTATTATACCTAATACCTTGTATCTAACTGCCAGTCTTTATGGCACTCCCCTGGGAAGGGGGAGACCCACTTTCAAATCTTCACTCAGCCTTGTTTGGAACAGGGACTTGGATTTAGATCTCTTACATCCCAGTGGATTGAGACATCTCTTTCCAGAATACCCAGCAGTCTGGATCGGGGTAGCTCTCCTGTTGATGCTTTTCCAATTTGTAGAAATCATTACGTGTTCATTGGGCCAGAAAGAGTGACCAGACCAGTGGTCGGGGCTTTCACCTGCGAGTTTTGAACTTGAATGTGTTTTCTATCAAATATGTAAGTATTTGCACAGACCAGTTCAAAAAGGAGAGAAAAGAAAGCTGCACCCCGAGGTGGTCAGTCATCTAATGCTAGGGCACCCTCCTGACACGAGCAAATCCTGGGTTGAAGGCTTGGCTCCAAATGAAACACCGTGTGTGTGTGCGTGTGTGCGTGTGTGTGTGTGTAGTGGTGTTTCATTTTAATAATGGAAAAATGTGGATTTGGGGTTACTTTTTATTAAACCAAAAATTGGGGATGTTTTTTAATTAGAGCAAACCAGGATCCCTGCCAATCAGAAAACTTGGGGCTTGGGGCTGAGGATCCCGCTAGGTAGCAGTGTAAGTAAGGCACTGCAATGCCTCAACAGTTTTGTGTTCAGCACCAAAGTGCCACCAATGCCCAAGACCTCGGTAATGGCAAAGAAATGATATCCAGATGATCCTATCAGGAGAACTATGTTGCTTGCTGCAGAGGAAACAAAACACCAAGATCTTTGCCCCTGACTTGGAGTGTGTGGGAGTGGGGAGGGGGAACAGCCACCACCTTCCCTCGCATCCCGCCACCTTCCCAGCAGTTCAGCCATAAACTCAATTTTAAAAAAAATGGAAAATGAGATTCTTCTGTAATGCTAGAATCCCAGGAGCTGGAGCTTTAAGAAAGGCTCCCGATAAAATGATGACAGCTGGTAACACTGCATAACACATGAATGCAGAGTAAGAAATCAGTTAAGTTCAATTAACATTCAGTGTTAACTAACCCAACGAAAATTGCCCTCTGGTTCAGCATTGAGCTGTCAAAACAGTAATGAGAAGATGCTAAGAATGAGTCTTGCTACAAACCTGGCCTCCTTTTTCCAGGATCTACTGACTCTCTCAGAGATTTTGCTCTGCACGTAGCTGGAGTCCACTTGTGGACAAGCTTTCTGCCAGCGGCCTGGCTGTCCACATGCAAAGCAGACACAGCTTCCCTTTCCCTTCTCCTGTCACTACATCCCAGAGGGAATTCTTTTCCACCCAAAGACCTTCTCGCCGTAGCAGGCCCTCTCCATTTGGAGTTCGTGCCTTGCTGGACTTGTGCCTTTGGTCCAGTGGGGTATTTCCTCATGTTCTACATCGAACTCAAGGAAGTTCTTGGTTAGGAGAACATGTCTCCATCCCCTGAAGATGTCATAGATCTGCGTGGCCTCAGCTGCCAGGCCTCACTATGCAACATAAGCTTCACCAGTCAGGTAAGGGGCTAGCTTAGTGGCCTGTTGACCCCAAGGCCATGGTCTATTCCAAGCCCTGAAGTTTCCAGAAAGGTCTTAGGATCATCACTTTTCCCCGCCTTTGTTGGCGTCCTGCCCTGTTCTCTGGGCTAAAGAAGTAGCACCCACCTGTGTGCTGGGCTTTCCCCAGGCCAGCAAGGGAACCATGAACTGCACTGGTCCTCCCGCAATCTCTCCTGAAACAGCTGATTCATAAGTTCATAGATGCTAGGGTTGGAAGGGACCTCGACAGATCATCGAGGCCGACCCCCTGCCTAGGCTGGAAAGAGTTCTGGGGTCAGATGAGCCCAGCCAGATGCCTATCCAGTCTTCTGTAAAGACCCCCCAAGGTAGTGGGGAGCACCACCTCCCTTAGAAGCCCCTTCCAAATTTTGGCCACCCTTACCGTGAAGAGTTTTTCCTGATATCTAGCTTAAATCTGCTCTCTGTTAATTTGTGACCATTGTTCCTTGTTGTCCCAAGAGGTGCCCTGGTCAACAGAGCATCTCTGATTCCTTGCTGCGTCCCCCTAATGAATTTGTAGATGGCCAAAAAGATCACCTCTCAGCCTTCTCTTGCGGAGGCTGAAGAGGTCCAGGTCCCTGAGTCTCTCCTCATAGGGCTTGTCCTGTAAGCTCCTGACCATACAAGTGGCCCTCCCCTGGACCCCCTTGAGTTCATCAACATCCTTCCTGAAGTGCAGTGCCCAAAATTGGACGCAGTACTCCACCTGCGGTCTGACCAATGCTGCATAGAGGGGAAGTATCACCTCCCTGGATCTATTTGTCACACATCTGCTGATGCATGATAAAGTACAGTTAACTTTGCTGACGATTTTATCACGCGGACTCATGTTCATCTTGGAGTCCACTATGACTGAGATCCCTTTCTGCTTCTTTCCTCTTTTCTAACCTGTCCAGGTCTGCCTGCAATTGTTCCCTGCCCTCCAGAGTGTGCACTCCACCCCGCAATTTAGTATCATCCGCAAACTTGGACAGAGTACACCTCACATCCACATCCAAGTCACCGATGAACATACTGAAGAGTACTGTTTCAAGGACTGAACTCGGTGGGACCCCCCTACCCACATCCTTCCAGGTAGATACCAACCCATCTACTACCACTCTCTGGGTGCAACCGCTAAGCCAATTTGCCACCCACCAGACCGTGTAAACATCTATGTCACAGCCTCCTCATTTATTTATGAGAATGGGATGATATACCCTATCAAAGGCCTTCCTAAAATCCAAGAAAATGACATCCACTTCTACTCCCGTGTAGAGCCTGTCATAAAATGAAACCAGACTGGTCAGGCATGATCTACCTGCTACGAATCTGTGCTGGTTTCCCCGCTGCATTATTTTTCTCAATGGACTCCCAGAAATATGATCCTTCATAATCTTTTCAAAGAGCTTTCCAAGGATGGAGGTAAGACTGGCTAGCATATATTACTCAGATCCTCCTTCCTCCCCTTCTTGAAAATAGGGACCACATTGGCCTTTTTCCAGTCCTCCAGGACCTGACTGAGTGCCACGAGTGCTCAAACAGCCGTGCCAGTGGTTCTGCTATGGCACCGGCCAATTCCTTTTCTAACTGCCTCCCTGCAAGTGCGGGCCGAGCAGGTATTCTCCTCCTTGGTAGCTTTCCCCTGCTTCCTCCGCCTACATGCCTTCTTTTTTGCCCTTAGGCTCCCCTGGATTTCCCTGTTTAGCCAAGGAAGATTTTTGGCCCCTTTCCCCCTTTTCCCTTGTACTGGAACTTAAACTACATCAGGATGTAGGTTAGTTTGAAACAATGCAAACTCATCTAAACTCCCCAAAACTGGCACATGTGTAATGTCACTTTATGTGGCTTAATGGAGTCACACACTGTCATCACGTGTACATCATGACATCATTACATATACAAATGCCCTACGCTCCTGGCTGGCATACCATATTTCCACGCTCACAGTCCAGCACAGATTTAGCATCAGGAAGGATTTTTCTTCCACATCAGGCTGGCAGGACCTTTGGAGCTTGTCGCCATCCTCTGTAGGTTGGACCTTGCTTGATTAACTGGACACAGTCCTCCAGATAAGCTATCCTGCTTGTTCTGTCTCTCTTGCTTTCTGTCAGTGGCACACAACAGATCGTCTCCTGAGCACTGAAATGCTTGGTTAAGCCCAAGCTGTTGGGCTCAAAATAGGAGTATCTAGGTATGTCTACACTAGATGTTTACTGCAGAGCTGATTAATTAGCTCTGCTGTAAAATGCCACTGTCTACACATGCAACTCTATTAGGTCTCAGTAAACTAATAAATGCTGCCACAAGGTAGCCCAGCTAAACACAAGCACCGCTCTGTGGCGGAGTTATTTTGTGCACTGCAGCACATGTGTAAATGGTGACAAGGCTGGCTGGGGCACAAGGGTGCCTCAGCACGGGGGCTGCCTTCTGGCTAGCCCCATGCTGAAGCACCCTCATGCCCCACCCAGCCCCTCCACCACGTGTGGAGCCCAGTTGGAGCATCCCTGGGCTGCTCCAAACAGGCTTCATATGCTGTGCACAAATAAACTCTGGAGCAACAAGTTCTAGAGTTTATTCATGCACATTAATTGCACATGTGGACATGCCCACTGAATGAAAGCTAATGGCCTGTGATATAATGTAAGCTTGAATCCCTTCTGGGCTTGGTATCTATGAGTTTACAACAACTGTGAAATGAAATGCTCACAGTGATGGGCTATGTCTGAAAAAGATTGTCCTTTGCTACTTTTGACGAGTGAATTTTGTGGTGGTGGCTCAGGGCAAGTGGCACCATGTCCCCCCTGCCCAGCTCAGCTCAGCCCAGCCCAGCCCACCTCGGTTTGGCTCCCCACATCCCTCCCTGGCCACTGCTGCCCAGCTGAGGCTGCGTGGCACAGACCCGCTGCCGCGCAGACACTCTTAATAGAAGGACACAGAGTGACCCGAACAGAACACATGGCCTCTATCGAGGGCCATGGCATGGTCCAGCAGGTCCATGTGAGCACAGCACGCAGAACATGGATGAAGACTCACTCTCGTCACCAGAGGATACTTTCTATGATGACTCAGACATTCTCAACTCCATTGGTGCCAATGAGGTCACTGCCCACCTGGCTGCTGCATGTAAGGTTATCCAGGCACTTGGTAACATTTGCTGACTGCCTCATCGTTCACAGTTAGGTCATAGCAGCATTCCCTGCTGCAGTTCAATGTGGTGAGCTGCTGTCTTGACTGATGTGGCAGCAGGGCTTCCCAGAACTTCTGGATTACGTTAGGTTTCCTCTTAGCGCCCCACAGTGGTTTCCTCTTGGGGCCCTTGCAAGTACTGCTGCATTGAGCAATGTCCAGTGTTGTCCATACGGTAACTACGTTGGGGTTAACGTGTTCATTTCTGAAGTACGAGCCCCAGGGGCATCGGCTGTATGAAAAGGTGAAAGGAATGCAGTGGTAAAGGCTGGCTGGGCAGCAGCTCTGCTAAAAAGGACCTGGGAGTTACAGTGAAATATGAGCCGTCATGAAGTCCTTGTTGTGAGGAAAGCTAACAGCATATTGGGCTGCATTAGGAGGAGTGTTGCCAGCAGATCAAGGGAAGTAATTATTCCCCTTTATTTGGCACTGGTGAGGCCACATCTGGAGTCCTGTGCTCAGGTTTGGGCCCCCCCAATACAGAGAGGATGTGGACAAGTTGGAGAGAGTTCAATGGAGGGCAACAAAAATGGTGAGGGGGCTGGGGCACATGACTTCTCAGGAGAAGCGGAAGGCACTGGACTTATTCATCCTGAAGAAGAGAAGAGTGAGCGGGGGATTTAAGAGCAGCCTTCAACTACCTGAAGGGTGGTTCCAAAGAGGATGGAGCTGGGCTGTTCTCAGTGGTGGCAGACGACAGAACAAGGAGCAATGGGCTCGGGTTGCAGCAAGGGAAGTTTAGGTTGGATGTTAGGAAAAACTTACTCCCCAGGAGGATAGTTGTGACAGGGGCATGAACTCGCTATGCCCTAAGGCCACCCACATCGTCAGCCCAGACTCCTGTCCAAGGCTGCCACCCTGTCTTTCCTGCCATGCCTTAGTGTTACTAAAGTTTTCCCTTTTCTGGGTCAAACTTTGATGGATCTCCCTGCAGCTTCCAGGAGTCATCTGGGACTTCTTTCATATAAGCCTCTAGTGAGCCTTCACCCCTTGTCTGTGGTTCTTAGTACATCAGGAACCTTTGGCCCCAGTGGCCCTGGCCCCAGGTTGTGCCAGTCGGGGCACTGGGCTCTCCACAGCCAGGTTCACCACTTCTTGTAGGCCACAGCCCTTCAGGTCCTCTCAGACCTCTGGCCTTGACCAGGCCAGCTGGAGTGAGCTCATGGCCTGTCCAACACCAGGTGCCCCTTGCCACCAACATCCTAGGCATGCCTCTACAACCCACAATCACCAGGGCCTATCGACTGCTTTCTCTGAGTCATGCCCCTCTCCACACTACTCATTTCCCTGCGCCCAAGTCTACCCCCCCAGTGTAGGTACACTAGGCTCTCCCTCCTGCCTGTTCATCTGTCCAGTCCAGGGCCAGATGCAAGCTGCTCCTGTGCTCGCTCAGGGCCTTGCTCCCTAGAAAATCTGGGTCTGGGCTGCCCCATGTTCCACTCCCCAAGTTCTTGCTGCACGTACCTCTGGGTGCTCAGGCACCCAAGGCCAAGCCCTTGTTCTGACTGCCCCAGGCAGCACACCTGGCTGTAGTTACCTTGGGCCTTCTCCAATTTGGCCATCCTGGGTACAGCCTTCTCTGAACTGAGGAGCCCTCTCTGGGTCCTTTGAAGTCTCCTCCATCCCCAGCTAGCTCCCCCTTTCCTCCAGGTCTCACCTTGCTGGCATAGACCTACTGTTTCTCATAAGGAGTAAATCCCCTCTCTCTCTCTCAGGGAGATAGACTCCCACCCTGGCTTCTCTGAGAGGTTATAGCTCTGCCAAACAGACCACTCAGGCTCTAATTGCCTCTGCCCAATATTATGCCTTTCTAGACAACAGGCTTCCCCTGAGCCTACCACCCAGGCTTGCAGTCCTACTTACTACTGCAGCTGTCTTAGAAACGCGTTCCCACAAAGCTCGCTGTTACACCACCTTCTCAGGAGAGACGCAAACACTGCTGCTTATCCAAAGGGCTCTCCCTTCTGCCTGTCAAGCCTGTTCTTAAATCTTGGCTGCAGGGACCTGTAGCCAATCCAGCTCCTTGGGTCAGGTGGTCATCTAAGTAACTTGAGCCCACCTATGGACAGCTCAGGAGCCCAAAATGCCACTGACTTGCCTCAAAAGTGGTAGGCACACCTGTTTCCTGCCATAATAAAGCACGGGAACAAGTTACCCAGAGAGGTGGTGGAATCTGCATCTTTGGAGGGTCCTAAGACCTGGCTAGACAAGGTCCTGGCTGGGATGATCTAGTTGGGGCTGGCCCTGCTTTGAGCAGGGGGTTGGACTAGATGATCTCCTGAGGTCCCTCCCAACCCTCATTTTCTATGATTCTGTGATTCTAACTTAGTGACTAAACCAGGCAGCTCTCTGTGCACGCTCTACGTGAGCTGGACTGTGAAATATGTACAGCACTACTGAGTAGCAGTTGTTCCATTGACTGCTTCAAGAAGCACTCACCGGCCCAAGGTGAATCCCCCACAAATTGGAACATCCATAACTTCTAAATTGTCATCACCTTTTTGTAACCAAACTTCTGCTTCCATCCTGAATTTCGGCTTTCAAATTTTAGCCGTTTTTGCTGCCGCTGTCTTCAAATGAAAGTCACTCTCCAGCTCTTTGCTCAGAAACAACAGAGATGTGCTCACATCAAAGCTAGATAATAACTAATTTGTTTTTTTCTCTCAAATATATTCCCCATTGCTTGATGTACTTTGCCAACCACTGCATGAGGTCAAATGATGGAAGTCTGTAACATTTGTAAAGCTTAGAAGCTCAAGCCTCATTGGCTTCTTAGGCTTCTAAGTGCTTGTTCTGAGTTCTTCATAGGGGCTTTTTCAAAGTTTACCCAGCAGTTCTCTTCAGTTTCATAAATACTTTTAATTCCTCCTTTTCCTCAAAGTTGGCAAAGGACACTGCTCTAACAAACACATCATTTAGTGCTGCATTTGCTCCATGCCTTTATGGGCCTCCTAATGTTACCTGCTTTGCATCATTTTGCAAACTGTTACTTTTTTCTACAGCCTCTGCAGTTATTTCTAAATGCAGGACACTTGTATTCCAGTTCAGCCAAACACTCAAGTGCATGCTTAGCTTTAAGCAGGTGACTAATCCCATCCTTGCTCAGCAAAGCATTTAAGCAAATGGTAGGTTTAACCTAAGTGCTTTACTGTGTTGTGGCTTTATTTCTGTATTGCTCAGTACTGCATCTTTCAGCGTTTGCCCTACTTGCCCACTGGTTCTTATAAATGCGTTTATGAAATATGCACTCTCTGGGGGATAAAGTCCATACAAACGGCTGCCTGTTTTTTTTATTTTGGGGGGGGGAGAGGGTAGTTGCAGTTCCGTAAAGGCTGTAAATAGCTGTTGCTTGGTGTGTTAAGTTGGACTCGTAATAATTACTTCTTGAAACAGGGGATGCTCATAGCATAGTCCGGTCCTTCCCAAGAGAGTTAGTTTTATATGTAGGCTTTCTTTTGAGTGCTAAGCTGTGTTCCACCCCAATCTATTGTCTTGTTTTGTTGCTACAGTCATGGAGAAGACTTAGTAGATGACCCTTTTAGCCACTCTGCAATTGTTAACCCCCACCCTTGCCCCAAGTTTCTAAAAGAAACCGAAAGCAGAGCCCCACACCCCACCCATAGGCTACAAACCAAATGCTTGAGGCCTAAAACTGAGACAAATCAAAGGAAGAGAGCACTAGGTAATGCTAAATAAATGGGCCAGAATTTCTTCATGGAACATGTCACGCAGCATAGAGCTACACATCAGGAGAAGCTGATTTCAAAACCAGGTACTGATTTCAAAACCAGGCCATTACCAGTCAACAGACGCAAGGGATCTCAAAAGGAAAGAGACCAGGAGGTAGAAGCCCGATGAGAAAACTGCAGCTGGATCAAACAGCCCTCCTGGATAAAAACTTACCAGGGGAAGCAATGTCAGAAGCCTTAAGCAACGCTGCCAGGGAGAAGAAAGGGCAATCAGTCAGATATCTGAAATATTTATTTCCTAATGTGAAAAGCATGAGGAACAAACGAGAGGAATTGGAGATCTTAGTATAAGTACAGAATTCTGATGTAACGGGGATGCCAGAGACATGATTGGTTAGTTCACACGACTGAAGTATGGTCATGGATGGGTATAGCTGGTTCAGGAAGGATAAGCAGGGGAAAAAGGGGGAGGTGTTGCTATATATATGAAAGGGAACACCTAATGTGACACAATCAACTCCGGCACATATGCTGGAGTTTATTGCTCCCGGGTGCCGTGTTTACATGTATGCCCAGGACCTCAGCATGCTGAGCCAGGTCAGAGCAGCCCTGGCTGGCAGAGGACCTGGGGGGGTCAGCCTACCAGCCAGGGCTTTTCCAACCTGCAGCCCCTGCACTGAAGCACCTTCATGCCCCAGCCAGCTGGGTCAGCATCTACACATGCGGTACTGCAGAGTAAAAAACTCTGCAGCAGGATAGTACTTGTATTTACAAGTCCTACCCTACTGCCGAATTAATTAGTTTAATGCTCCCTAATAATGCCACACATGTAGACATGAGACATTTGCTGTGGAGCAAATTAGTCTACTCCACAGTAAATATGTTGTAGATGTGCCCAGGGTGATGTATAAGTGTTTGGAGGTACAGTACCACGTGGAAGGTAGAAGGTAGGTCTGTTGAAAGCCTCTGGGTAAAGGTCAGAAGGGAGAGCAGAAGGGGATGTCATGGTGGGCACCTGCTATAGGTCACCAAACCAGGACAAGGATATGAATGAGACTTTCATTAAAAAACTGATGAATGCTTCCAAATCCCAGGACCTGGTTTTCATGGCAGAGTTTATTTATTGGAACATCTTCTAGGAGAATAATACTTCGTGTGCCCTGGTGCTTCAGGTATCCCCTTGGTAACCTTAAAAACAATCCTGGCAGGGACTGTGCACATCTCACATTAAGGCTGTAGGTCACCTTGTACATTGGGTGCAATGTTCTCCTTTTGCTAGGGCAGGGGTGGGCAAAATATGGCCCATGGGCCCGATCCAGCCCGCAAGGCCATTCTATCCAGCTCTAAAAAATTTAGAAAATGAATATTGATCTGTTCTTGGTTCCTGTCAAAAATGACAGAAACCAGGAGCAGTAGGATCCAGGGGAAGCCCAGTGAGCTCCTGCAACAGCAGGGCCTGCCCAGCCCTGCCCCAGCGGGGGTTTCTGGCCTGGGACTGTGTGACTGCACCGTGCCAGAACCTCAGGTAAGGGGGGCAGGGAGGGGGAGGACCCCAGGCAGGGAAGGAGCCCAGGGAAAAGCTGAACCCAGGGAAAAGCAGCCCCTCTCCTGCCCCATGGCCTGCGCTCCCTGCTGCAGCCACTTGCAGCCTGCGTGGGGCTGTCCTGAGTACGCACAGGCAGCTCCACGTGGGCTGTGAGTGGCTGCAGCACGGGGCGCTGGCTATCGTCGGGTGGGTGAGGGGCCACTTTTCCCACACACTCAGCACCAGCTTGTAACCTGCCCCCGCTGCCAGCAGCTGCGGCCCCCGGTGGTGGCAAACACTGGCCGGCATGGCAGGTGGGGGGGCTGCAGCTGCTGCCATCAAGTGCAGCCCTGACGGGTGAGCCCAAAGCTGACACGGGGCCCAGGGGACAGGTTGCAAACTGGTTCTGAGCATGGGAAAAGCGACCCCATGGCCAGCGCCCTGGTGCCTGCTCAGGACAGCCCCACATGGGCTGTGAGCAGCTGCAGCAGAGAGTGCCGGCCCTGGTGTGGGGGAGGGGCTGCTTTTCCCCGCACTCAGCACCAGCTTGTTCCCTGCCGGGGAGCAGGGGGTTGGGGCTGCATGCTGCCCCTGGCCTGTACCATGGGGCTGGGGGGCACTGGGAGTGAGTGGGTACATGGGGCCCACACCAGTGTCCCGGGGCCAGTGCCAGCGGGGCCCAGAGCAGGATGGCAGGAGTACAGGGTGCCGGCCAGCAGTGGCTCTATGGAGCCGGGCCGGCTCCCCCCTCTCCCTGCTGGTGTAACCCAGCCCAACCCAGCTCCACAGACACCTGCCAGCCTGTGCCCTGCTCTGGGCCCCACCGGTGCTGGCCCTGAGACATTGGTCCCAAGATGGTGCACCTGTCAAGGGGTGGGGCTACCCTTGTGGCCCTCGACAGCTTGCCAAAACTGGGTAAGCGACCCTCCACCCGAAATAATTGCCTGCCCCTGCACTAGGGAATGCATGACCGGGTGCCAGGGCTACAATCCAATCATTTTTTTTTTTTACTGCAATCTGCAAACTTTTTATTGACAATCAAACTTTTTTACTGATGTGTGCTTTACACAACGTGAAAATAAGCCTTCTGCTGGGCATTGGATGGCAATAACAAGAGTTGCATTCAAATTTAGAAGGGTTTAACATTGACTTGCTAAATCTGTCTACCTCTGAAGTGAGCAGCCATTGCAAGCAGGCCCTGTAGCCCACAAGGCCCTGACAGAGAGCTCCCTGCAGGGAACCGAGCTGTGTTCCCACTCAGACACAAGTTGGCATTGCTCTGGCATTACTCCCCCTGCCAGCCCCAGCCCCGGGACTTACATGTGCCCAGGGCTCTGCCTCCTTCCAGGCAGCAGACCGGAGACAAGTGTTGGTCTAAGGACACGGCACTGGCAGGCAAGGTCCTTTGGGTCAATCTGGTATCTTTTAGTAGACCAGCTGAATAGTTAGAGAAATATATCTTAGCAAGCTTTCAGGTTGAAAAACCCTTTGTCAGGCTGAGGAAGCACCTGCAGTTTGTGTCTCTGCTGTTCCTGGATGGAAGGAATAGTAAGGAAGCCAGAGGCTGGCGTGCAATACAGGCAAGAAAGCCCGTCAGTGAAAACGGAAATGGAGGCATCGGGGGGAGGGACAGGCTGGGGTGGGTGGGGAAGGGGATGTAGCAGTGCAGGTAGAAGTGGAGAGGTACCTGGGGAGTCAGACACCTGGCACGTTGTAGTGTGTCAGAACTCCACTGTCTATGCTGAGTCCATGAGTTTCTGCACCTAGGAGGCTGAAGAAGTGAAGTTCGTAGGCCCGGCTGTGAAAAGTGGCTTGTACATTCAAACAAGCACCAAACCTTGCTAACCTCACCTCATCACCAGAACCCAACTTCCTACAGCTCAAAACACACAACCTGCCAACCGTCTCCAGTACCCCACGAACTGCACACCAGGATCTATCAAAGACAAGAATACCCAACTACCTGTGGGGGCACATTTCTCCCCCAAAAATCCCACCCTGCCTCCAGGCTCTCAGGCCTGATCCTAAACAGGAATTGACGATGCAACAGCATCACCGTGGAGGTGAAGTGTTTCACCTCCTTGCCCCCGCTGATTGCACTGTGGCAGTGCTGGCTGATAGCATACTTGGAATCATCTGTCACTGCAAAAGGATCCCACACTACACTGCTCCCATGTTTCTGGGTTGAGGGTGAGGATCCTGCCTTATCCCCCTCCTCAGCAGGCCGAGGCATGACAACGGGAGGAGCTGACTCAGCGGAGCCACTTGCCTCCACAACCTCCTCTAAGGTGCCTTTTTTGGGGAGACCTCGGTCTAGGGGAACTTTGAGGGGTGCGGAGCACAAACTCAGATTCCCCCTCGGTCCCTGGAATTGCTTTAGCTAGGGCTAGGGCGCTCAGGTCCCCTGGTTCCAGATCCATCTCCTCCTCTGGCACGCTGGGGGATGAAATTGGGGTGGAGGAGACTGTCATTCTGCTGTTGGTGCCTGTTTCTGGAGTTAGGGGAGGTGGTGCAGGTGCAGGGACAGGTACTGCCCCTTCCATTGGCAGCAGAAGACTCATGGCTGCCAGGAAAGAGGATGTATCTATATTGGGGGGGGCAGAACTTGCAGGTCTAGCTCTCCCCTACCCCTCTAGCCTCTCCCCCACCCCTGCCTTTCCAGCATGCTTCATATTAATCTTTCCTGTGGTGGAAAATGTGTCTGTGTGTGTAACTATCTAATAATATACGCCTTCTTCTTCTTCTCTGGTGTCTGACTGCGTCTGACTTTTGCGTTGCTTCCTGCTGTGTAAGTGGTGTACCTAAAATAATATCTCTTCTTCTTCTGTGACTCCCTGACTTCTGTGTTGTGTTAATCTGAATCTCTATCTGACCTCTGGGTTGTCTGTAGTCTGATTGTAACTATAACTAATAATAATCACTATATATAATCTGATCTCTTCTTCTGTGACTCTCTGACTTCTGCTGTGTTGGGTTTACTGTTGTGTGTGTAACTAAAATAATCTCTTCTTCTTCTTCTTCTATGACTGAGTGTCTGACTTCTGTGTCGTGTTAATCTGAATCTCTTTCTGACTTCTTCTTATGTGTTGTCTTTAGTCTGTATGTAACTAGCTATAACTAATAATATAACTAAATATAATCTCTTCTTCTTCTATGAACCTCTGGCTTCTGTGTTGTAATAACCTCTGACTTCTCCTATGGTGTATGTGTGTGATTGTGTGTAATGTGCGTGTTCCCCTGCACAGCGATGCCAGGAAAACACAGCTTTCTTTTTTGAAAAGCGCCGGGGGAAAAAAAGAACAAATATAACTGGATTGCATAGGGATAAGTAGAGGGATTCTAGCTAGTAAGTTATAGCCAATCCTTTCCAAGAACAGAAAGCAGCAAGAGACTGACTACATAGGGAGCCAAGCCAGTCCAGTACCTTTTAGACACTATCGC
>JAGPOW010001806.1:2718626-2744808 GCA_030014935.1 Caiman crocodilus | reverse complement strand
ACAGAGGCTTAGCTGCTGTTTCTACATCCCGCCCCCAGAGCGCTGTGATTGGAAGGGGGCTCAAGGAGAGATGGCAGTCACTGGCCAGCTAGAGATGTCAGTCTTTCCCCACCTGCTCCCCCTCCCTCTTCTCAGCATCTGATCCCCTGAAAGACTGCCTTCTAAATCTCCAAATCTTTCCCAAAACAATTCAGAGCCTCCAAATTGATTTGGAGGTTTTTTTGTCTTCTGACGATTTGATTCAGCCTCTGAATCAGGCTGAATCTTCTCCGAATCGAATTGTGGACCAAAGCTTTGAACAGCCCTGCTATGTATCCTTGAAACACCTACTGCCCTGAGAGTTAAACAGTAAGCTTTGACCCCCCAACCTCCGTGCCAGAAAGTCATTGTCACTGTGCACAACGAAAGCCAAAATGAATACAGCCAAGAATGAGTCAAAAACTTTCCAGCTCTGCAAACCCACTATACACAGGCTCCACAAGCCACTAGTTGCAGTCGCCTAAACGCCATCCTAATCAGCTGAGTCCTATCTGCTAGGACAGGACTGTGGTTCATCCACTTTGCAGCCCACTCCTGGAAGCCTGGCATCTTCCTGCCCCTTCTCTTCCTTAGAGCAAACCTTATCTTAACTTATCCCATCTTATCTACAGCCTATCTACAGCTCAAGCAGACTGAGTCCTGCTTCCTGCTAGACAGAGCAGGAGATACCCACGGCGTCCTTACCATATTGCGTTGCCCTGGGGCCCTATTGCTGATAGGAAGCTAAGGATGAGAACGGGGGCCCCGCTTGCAGAGTGTGTCCCTGTGTGAGCAAGAGTGTAAGGAATTGTTCCTCCAAAGTGTCTGCAGCCCAAATGTCCAGGAGTGTGCACTGCCCAAAGCTCTTACTTTGGAAGATGCTACTGGCAGCCATCAGGTAAGCTTTCGGTTTGCAGATCAGGCACAGGCCTGGTTAGAGCCAGTGGGCATGCTAAACCTTTCTTGCAACCTAGTGGGGAAGAGCAATTAAATGCCGTTTTATGGAGTGACAGCTAGAAAGCATAGCTTTCAGGAAAGGCAGGAAAACTGCCTGCTGCTGGCTGCTCAAACAAACAGGACTTTGCACTCGTTCTTTGATAATAAACCAGGCCTGCACCAAAGAAACTCCTGACTGGTATCGGCGCCTTCACCTCCAAAGCCACCCTGCAACCCAACCACTCGAGCCAAAGGGCCAACGAGGCTTCAGTGCTTCACAATTTTACCGTACAGTCAAATGAACGGAGCAAGGTGGTCACCACAAAACTGCCACCAACAGCCTCGAAGGGGGGAAGCTCTGGGAGTCGGACTGGCAACGTGCTGGGAACGACGGGCATGTTTTCCCAGCATTTCTGGGTAGGTGATGCTCTCCTGCAGGAAATAATTTCCAGAGGCCTGAAATACTGAGCACAGTGTGAAAAGCTCATTATCTTGTGCTTCTGCCTGGCTACAAGAAGGTTTATCGTGTGTTTTTTAACAACCACGATTAAGGAGCTCTATCACTATGGATACTGTTGCTGTAGTAACCGAGGTAGCAACCTTGCCTGTGCTTCCTCCCTGTGTATGGCTCCTCCAGTCATTCTGTGCCATCCTTCCTGCGACAATCCAGCCAGAGAGCAGGAAAATCCCAGGCCCCAGGTCCTACCTGGCAGCGGTGCCAGGCCGCAGTCCCTATGCCTGGGTCTGTCATCCAACCTGGTCTGCGGTGCAGGAATGAAGGACAAGCTCTGCCCCGCCTGCCCCCACGTAACCGCTGCGGGACCTTTCAAAGTACCCCCAGGGATGTGTGTACCCAGTGGCAGATTTCGAGTTAGTGGGGCCTTGTGGTAGGGACTGAAGGCGAGGTACGGAGGTCCCAGCACCTGAGACGGGCAAGTCAGGGCTTGGAGCAGACAGAGAAAGGGGCCTGGGGCCCAGCACCCAAGAGGGACGAGGAACTGGTCTTGGAAATGGACAGGCCTAGGAACTTGGGGTGCACCTGCGCCCTAGGGGGTGGAGTGAACAACACTGGTGGTTGTGGAAGAGACTGAAGGGGAGGTTTGGAGGTCCCAAATAGCCCAGAGGCAGAGAGAAAGGGGCCAGAAGAATAGAGGTCCTGGGGCCCAGAGACAGAGAACTTGAGCCCAGGAAGGATTAGGTACTGGGGAGAAGGTCTGGTGTCTGTGTGGGGACCAGGAGGGTATGGTGCCCAGTAGGGACTAAGCATGCAAGAGACCCCAGTATCTGCAGGGGACCAGGAGGGTCCAGTTCCCAGGCGGGACTCGCTCCAGTGCCTGGGGCCTGCCAGAGGGCAGACTATGTCAGTTCACCTGCAAGGCTTGGGAGTGGGTATTGGGGAGGATGGAGCCCACAAATTAGTCCTTAAGGCAAGGACCACCAGCACCTGTGGTCCCAAGAGTAAGACCAGGCTTGGGAAGCCCTGGGGCAGCCTCCTTTTCATCAGAAATTGATACCATCAAGGCGTGGCAGGAAAGTAATGGGGAGAGGGCCCCAAGGGGAGCCAACTTGGCAAGGGCTGAGTGGCCACCAGGGGACAGTGTGACCACCCCTGGGACAAGCACTTGCTACAGAGACACTTTAGCCTTGGAGACTTTAGCTCTTTTTCAAAATCATAGAGCCACCTATGGAGACCAGTCTTTAGTAACAGCTGGGTTTCAGCTGTGGTAAGCAGGATATGGAGAGTGAGTCAGATAAAGATTAGGCTCTGTCCCTGCTTTATGCATCCATAGCTCTGGAAAAATATTCTTCTTCATTCTGTCTTTCAAGAACAAGGTTTGGTTTGTATTCTGGAGCATGTTGTATATGAGACAATACAGTACGTACTTAAATATTAAGTGGGACAGGGAACAGGAGCCCACCTGTCTCACATCTCATCTGGTACCTTAACCACAGTGCTGATCCAATATGAATGACCAAGATGTCCAGTCATTTTCATTTCCCCCCTCAATGAAGATTTGAGTATTTGAAGTGAAGTGGAAGATTGTGAGCAGGGCCTGGTACCTCTTCAAATTATGGTTAAGTCCTTGGGCTGCCCCCCAGTCATGGCCTCTCCCCAGTGTCCCTGTCACAGCTTGTTCCCTCAGTGGTTGAATAGCTGGGAAAGACCCTTGCTCTGGAGGAAGAAATATATTCACCACCCAGAACTCTGAAGGAACTCCTTGTAGATGCAATCTCCTACCTCCCACCTTGCATTTACAGCCTGCCCATGTCTCTAGTCTGCTGTTGGACCTCATGGGCCCTGGGCTTCCCCTAGACCCACTGAGCCCTGACCATGTTCTGCATGGCCAGGTCTTTCCTTCCATCCACTTGCAGTCCTGGTGGGCTTCCTCCCGCCCTAGCCCTTCTCCAGGCCTACTCATGGTCTCATGGCTTTGTTTCCCTCCCTCTCTAGGTCAAGTCTACCTTCTTTACCGCAGCATCTCTGCCCCTTCCTTGCTGTCTCGTTCTCATATATCCCTTCCAGGGCAAGTTGTCTCTTAGGGTCTTTCCCCCTTTTCTGTTTCTTCTTTATAATGGAGATAAAAGCCCCCCTCTCCTCTTTTACAAAGATTCCCAACAAGAAAACCATCCTCATTATTTGGTGTTCAGATGGTTAGACACTCAGACAAGATGTGGAAGATCTTGGCTCACATCCCCACTTTAAATCAAGATTAAGGTGGATTCATTCTTGGGTTTCTCATTGTCCTGAATGTCCCACCACCACCTGGGAGCCCTCTCATTTCCCCACGAGGATCCGGCGCACATGCAAAGCTTGGAATTCTGGGAGCTGCAATTTGTCAAACCGTGCTAAATGGGAAATCCTGACATCCAGCTCACCCCAGATTACTGGAAACTGGCACAGCATTAAAGGTGGCTGCAAAGCTGTTGGTCTGTTGCTAGCAGCTTTTATATGTTCAGAAGCCTGGGATTAAATTTCTAATTAATTAAAAAAAACCCTCCAAACCTTTTCTTCTTGCTTTGATTGAGCTTTAAAGATTACCTGCTAGAGGCATGCCTTCACTCTTCAGCAGGCTCTGCTAGTGTGAAATAGTGCTCCTTTCAGCATAATAGCACATGTCTAATTAACAAAGGAAACGATGTTGAAAGAAACATTTTTTTTGCTTTCTGCGATGGGCACCAGGAAGACAAACTTACAATGCTGTGGGATTTAGGCTGGTAGCGCAAGTGACTCTTTTGGAAAGCCTGGTTTCGTAATTCTTTATTTCTAATGTGAATCATGTTCAGGGATCAAAGGGCATTTATAAATGTGCTCTGGGCTGCGGGGGGAGAGGTGCACTTTAACTAGACAGGCTTTTGGAGCCTAATGAAAGCACCCGGAGCATCATGTGTATCAGTGACCCTGCGCTGAAAAATGGCAAGCTTTAGTTAAAGTGCCACCACCCGCCACCATTTTTCAGTGTGAGGATGCTGATACATGTGGCGCTGGAGTCTGCCGGAGCACAGGAATTACCACTCTTCAGCAGACTCGGTTAATCAAGCCTGCTCTGACACCTTGTCATTACAGGCTGCACATCTGTAGGTACCTAAAGAGGTGGGGGTGACAGACCAGTGTGGAAGGGAGCTACTCAGAGGGCTGTCAAAGAGTGACATCCCTTTAAATGAATTTTGGGAGGTGTGGCCATCTCGAGGCCGGTCACAGGATCGGCCTGCCCACCTGTGTAGGGCCGTCCTTCCTGCCTCGCCTTTGGTGCTGCCAAAAAATAGGTGTTTACGTGTGGGAGGCTGCTCATTTGGTTGCCCTGCTGCCAAGGGCAAAGCACGTGGCTCTGAACCTTCCCTTCTGCCGTGTCCCGTGCCGCGCAGCTAGCATCTGAACTGCTGACAGCTCTGGTTACGTGCCGGGTCAAACTCTGCGTCTTGCTGGGCCGCAATCGCTCTGCCCGCTCTTGGGCCTCAGCCATCCCACCCTACTCCGCACGGCCCTATGGGTCCCACCTAGGTCCTGCTCCACGTGGTCCTTCGGGCTTCACTGCTTACACACTCCAGCCAGCCTATGCACAGGAGTGCACCACCTATGTGGTGGGCGGCCCCACCACACTAGCCAACCCCAGCAGGGCGCAGTTGCAGGTCTTACCCATGCCCAGAACGAACCTCATCCATCCCCGCAGGTCCTGCCCTGACCTCCAGGTGTTCTGGGAGCCGCTCTCCTCCGGCTGTGCAACGTTGCTCCGCTGGCTCCCTAGATGCATTTGCCGGCTCGGCTCCTAGAGCCTGGGCTTATACCCTGGCTGCCCAGCCCTCATCCAATCTGGGGGCCCAGCCCTTATCCAATCTACAGTCACGTGACCACCTAATTGGGCCTAACCGCACCTGCCCGGCTGCTTTGCAGCCAGCTCAAGCCACCAAAGGTGCCCGGCCACAGGAGGGATGGCTGTAGAACTACTGCAGAGAATCCCTCGCCTCACTGTCTGTTGGCAGCTGGGGTCTCTGGCTGGCTCTTGCACCACCTGGAGTTTTGAACGAGATCTTTGCAGTTTGAAGAGCTAAGGATGGCATTTTCAAAGCTGCTTAAAGGATTTGGATGTTCAATCCCCATTAGAAATTAATGTCCAAATCCCAGGGTGGTCTGAAAATCCTACCCCAAACACTTCGTTTCTGGTGAAAAACAACTACAAACCAGAAGCTTACGCTGTGCAGAAGGTAGCTGGTCAGGCATGTGCTGGTTTGGCCAGTGCCACCGTGAACTGGCTCTCCCTGCCCTCGACACACTTCTGCACAGCCCCTTCCCTATGCACTGTTCTTAAGAGCAGAGTGTGATACCATCTGGGCCCACCCCGGCAAAGGTCCATCACCAGCCCTTTCTCATGGGACTCAGTCTTTGTTTTCCTATTGCATGTCGGGACAGTTCTTGCTCAAGCCGGCAGAATATTTTTAGGCTCTTGGAACAGATAACTTTGTTCTCCTCCAGAAAATGAATTTCCTCCAGGCATGCAAAGGGCTTTTCAGCTGTGTCAACACTCCCAGCTGGGACTGTCAGGGCCTGAACTGCAGAGATGTCCTGAAGTAATGCACAGCAGAGCCCTGGGGGATGTGCTGTGTGCGTCAGCGTCCTGGGATTCTCCTGGCTCATGCAGTGTGACCAGGAGTAGCTCCATGGCGTCAGGGGTCTGGGGAAGTTTAAAGCAAGTGCATGCAGGAGGAGACTTGAGCCCAATATATAGCGAAGAGCAAAAACCTGGGTGGAGGATGCTGCAAATGCTTTGCTTAAGGGAAGCGAGGGGTGACCTACCCCTGATTTGATTCGGATGCAGAGATTCAGCCACCAAATTGGACCAAGTCTCCTCCAAACTGAATCACCATCTGAAGCTTTGCACAGAGCTACTGGACAGCACAGTCACTGCCTGACTGGTCCAGGTGGTTTTAGAAATCTAGCGGCATCCCAGGCTCAGCTCCTAAATAGGAAATGCACCTGGAAATAGAAGTAGAAGGCTCTACGGTTTGCACAGTGAAGTCCCAAAGCATCACACTCACGCTATACTATTAACAGAGTATTAACCTATCTCTCTACCTTTCTCTTCAACACACAGCGGAAAGATTTCCACTTACAGCAGATCTCAGTGAGTTTGTTGCTCCTTAGACGTAAGCGTGGTCCCTAAGACCTTGTACAAATGCTGCTCTGTGCAGTCTAAGCGTCAGTCGCTTATCTGTGCTAAGGGGAAAGGACGACAGAAATATGGCTGGGTGAAACTGAGCTGTGCTAGAAAGCTCCAAAATATTCAGTCACTTATGAAGCAAAAAGGGCTCCTGCCTGAGGACAAAAGGGCAAAACCTGCTTCAACAGAGAACTGACCACATTGGCTGTTAGTTTTCCTTATTGCTTTCTTCCTTAAAACTTTGTATGAAAACTGTTACTGCCTCATATGCAGAGACTGGCATGCTTTACTTCTTGACAGGCTCAGGGTGTGATCCAGGCAATATTTAATAGGCGTTGTACTGTTACACCTAGTCTCGTGAGGCCAGTCGAGCCAGTTGTAGCCGTTTGGGGTCCCTTGTAACATCAAGAACTGTGCCCATGCTAGGCCAGAAAGAAGTGCTTGCAGATCTGGGCCCCTAGGCCTACCACTACCCCTATAGCCTAAAGATATTATTGAACTTATACACTTCATCTTCATACACAGCAACTTCAGTTTCAATAACCAAAATTTCTTCCAGACCACGGGCACAGCTATGGGCACCAAAATGGCTCCACAATATGCCAACCTTTTATAGCCCACCTGGAAGAAGAATTGTTCAAGAACTGCACCATCAAACCCATGCTAAACAAATAATTAAATCGATAGAAGATTTGAAGGGAAAGAAATTGCCCAAGCCATGATCTAGTTGTAAGCGGGGGCTGGCCTACCTCACCCCCATCCCGCAGCTTCTTCAAGGGTTCCCGTGTGACCATGCAGTCTCTAGCTTGCTGCTCTAGCTTGCTGAGTGGTTTAGGGGCACCTATACACATGCTAGACATCTGCTCTGATGCATGCTAAATAATTAGCAAGTGTTGGAGCAGGTTTAATTGATCAAGTCTGCTGAAGCGTGTTAACTAATGTGCCCTAGCAGCTTCCATGTCATGTGTATTCAGTGTCCCCATGCTTCAAAATGGCGGCTGGGTGCTTTAAAGCTCATCCAACTAGCTTAAGCTCAAGCGCCCTTGCCACCATTTGGAAGCGTGGGACACTGAATACACGAGTCCGCAGACACTTTAATTAGAGTGACTCTTGGGACCGCTCTCCCCTCCACTCCGGAGCACGTGTATAGATGCCCTAAGTTTCCAGCTCTTATTGTCGATGCAGGTGGAAACATAAGCTTTGAACTATGTGCACACAGTCTTCCAGCAACACTGAACTACCTGAACCATGCAGAACAGCCCACAAGACACTAAGATCGCAAGCCAACCAAGGACACGCCATATCCTGGATTACTTTCATCGCCTCTACAGAAAGAAGCATTCTTCCTGGCTTATCAGGTATTTGTGAGAGAGAGAACGGGGTACAAGAGACAGGGACAGAGCCCCAGCTTGCATGAACTAATACACCTCCATCAAAGTTATTGGGGTTACACTTATTACACCACCTGAGAATGTGGCCCCTGCAGCATACATGAAACATCACATTAAGAGGAACCTGAAGTTGCCTGTTTACACACTGAAAGGCCAGGAAACAGGTGGGACACACCTTAATTCTGCCCTCTTGAATACATGGACCCACTCTTGCTTGTAGGATCACATGAGGGTTCTCACATAATACAGATACAGTACAGAGATTGCTCTGCAAAATGAAATGCACATGTGCAGTATTTTTCGTCTCCATTTCCAAGTGACAGATGCCAGTAAGTATCAAACATCCTGGGATCTAGCCCACTTGCTTGTTATAGGCCAAATTATCCTCTCTCTCAGGTCTTTTCAGTGATTGTCTTAATCATACCATACGTTTGGGAATGCACGTTGTTCTTTTGCAAAGCAGTAATTGATCCTGACAGTAGCTTAGAAGCCTTTTGTCAGAGAAATCACTGCAGAAGTTTCTACTAAATGTAGAGCTTACTAAATGAGAGCTTTCTAATTTGACGCTCCTTATGCAGAAGTGTAATTATTCTGTATTTTTTCAGGCGACTTATCCTCAAACTCTAAAATCTGAATCCTATTTCACCGTTACAGAGAGGCAGAACTAGCAATTTTTGTGCCCGGGGCACAGCGGCTAGCGAAAGCAGGGTGCTGAGCATTGGGTACTTTCACCTGAACTCAAGTGCTGCTTGCACTTTGGCTGCTGACCTAGGGGCCATCGTTTTAATGCCCCCTCTAAATCTGTGCCCGGGGAGATGCCCCACTCTCCCACCCCTAGTTACGTCATCGCCTTTACTGAGACCCGGCGCTTCGTAGCACTTGTGCAGCTGTAGCCCCTGGCAGACATGACATTTATCACACAACTAACGTGTTAATTGTACAATGATGTGCCACGCAGGGCGTGTCTACATAAGCAGTGGTTACTGTGCATTCATTTAGTGCTTGTATAATTCAGTGCTAAATAAAAGCCCAGTAACCAGAGTTACTGCACAGACACTACTGCACAGTTGCATATTAGCACTGTCGGTGCTGTGATGCTCTACTGTGCAGTCTTATTCGGCTACTGTGCAGTCAGTGCTTCATGTAGACATGCCCACATTCAACTAATTTATTGCACTGTACAATGACAAACCAGCCACAAAAATATTCCATATTTAATATGGAACGTCTTTGTGGCTTGTTTGGATGTTGCTTTAATTTAAATGTGTGTCATCAGGCTACACAGTAACGCCATAAGGAACCAAGAAAAGGGGTGCCTTGCCACACAGCCCAATTCCCACCTTTGAAGTTTTGCCATGCAGGCTGATGCAGGGCTTCATAGCAAGGCTTTAAACTTGCTGGAGCAGGGGCTTCTTGCACGTTGGGACCTGTAAAGTCCACTGGATACCAGGCTATACAGCAAGGCTTTAAACTTGCTTGCGTGTGTGGAGCCTGGGGTCATGATTCCAGTCTCCCAATCCCCCAGGACCTTAAATGCTGCACAGTAGAAACCAGTCTCTTGTTCTGAGTTTCATGGCACTGCTTTAAAGGCTCTGGCACACGCAGTGACATTCCGTATTCCAAAAACTTCAGCCTGCCAAGCCCGTCTGGCACAGCAGGACATGTGATTTTTAGGAGCAGGGGAAAAAAAATCCATCAGACCCTAGCTGCACAACCCTAAATTAGCATCTGCTGTGTAACTGTGTAACTTCAGCCTGTGTAATTACAATTTTTGGCACGTAGGCAGAATGTGGCTTCTGTTTGCAATTGCATAGCTGCGTGCATCCTGAGCTTCCCTTCTGAACATGCTCAGAAGGCTGCACTATTTTTGCATGAGGTCCAGGGCAGAAAAGGATCACCCAGGAATGTGTGTAATGCTATGCCAGTCCGGAAACTTTAGTTGCAGAAGAACCGTGACGAAAAGGAGGATGCTCCTGTAGAAGGAACTGGGAGATTCAAATTCATAAATTGATTCTCAATCGCTAACATCATGCCTGGCAATTTCATTCTCTTTTTGTCTATTGCTGTACTTCAGCCAAAATGTTTTTTTCTAGCTGCATGGATTGCATAAATGTTCATGGTCCCTGAACGGCACGCGTAAGATGCAGACACACAACAGATCTATGCTGGTATAACCATCCCTAACGCCAGTGTAAATGGGGTGTGGGCATACATACGCCTTACAGCTCTACATCTGGACAGGCAAACTCTGATGGAGCGTCTGCAGCTGGTGTCAGTGCCGTTCTGGGAGAGCTGTCTGCTCGGTACAAACCAGCTATCACTGGGCAAGATACCCGCTTCCAGCTGCCTTGGGCAAACCGATGCGCTCGAAACTCTAATTGCTTCTTTCCCTTTCATTTCCTCCATCGGGAGTCATCGCTGTGCTACCGCTAGTGCTCCACTGCTCCTCACTGCCAACAGGAATAACCGCTGCCAGGCGTTGCTGCTCGTCCGCCATTACTTTGCAGGCTGGCTATGCAGCCCCAGCTCTTTCAGAGCCTGACCTATTCAACCTGGGATTTCAGCTTTTTTACAAGCAGTGGGTAACAGATACGTACCTGAACCCACTATAAAGACTTCCTCGACAAGCACGTTCTCTTTGAGGCCCTGAGAGCCTAATGAAGTGCCAACAAGAGAGTAACTTATATCCAGACTCTCTCCTGTTCTTCACACATACTGGCTCCGTCGCGGACTCGCAGGCCACCCCACAGTAGACTTCTGCATGGTTACAGGGAATGCGGAGCCAGCCAAGTGTGTGTCCAGCCTGCTCTTGAAAGTCTTCAGGAATGGAGACTCCACAGCTTCTCTGGGCAGCCTGCCCCCGTGCTCGACCACCTCCATAGTTTCTCCTCATCTCCGACCCAAAGCTCCTCTGCTGCAGCTTGAGTCCATTGCTCCTAGTCCTGCCCCTTACGACCACAGAGAAAAGCCCATTTCCATCCTCTCCATCATTGCCCTTCAAGTATCTGAAGACAGCTGGCAAATCCCACCTCAGTCTTTTCTTCCCCAGACTAAATATCTCTAGTTTTTTAGCCTTTCTTTGAAGAGGATGCTTTTCAGACCTCTAAGCATTTTTTATTACTTCGTGCTGGACTCTCTCCAATCTGTCCGCATCTTTCCTGAAGTGTAGGGCCCAGAACTGGACACAGACTCCCGGTGAGGCCTCACCAGTGCTGAACAGAGCAGAAGAATCGCTTCCCTTGATTTGCAAGTGACACTCCTGTGGATACAACTCAGAATGCTGTTGGCCTGGTTCTTTTAACAACAAGACCACACTGTTGGTTCATATTCAGCTTATGGTCTCCTGCAAAGCCTAGGGCCGAATAGCGCACCTAGGGAAGTGCACTTGCCCTGGCTGCCAAATAAGAAGGGGCACCAAATCAACAGCTCCCTGGGCGTCCGTGCAGCTGTAGGAGCAGAGCACGTCTCTGAGGCCCTGTCTGCCCATGCAGCAGCAGCTGGCACAGGGAGCGGTCCCCTCCCACCCGGGTGCAACACAAGCCTGTGTGGGGGGAGCAGGAGCCCTGGGGCGGGGGCTGCCGGTCAGCTGATTGGTGACCCCTGCCCTGGGACAGTAAAGCAGTGTCCAGATTGCTTTGCTTTAATCCTGGGGCATGTCTCTGGAAGCAGGGAAAACGTCACCTGGTGTCCACTGGATCAACATGTGGGATGATGGGCGATGTGTCCTTCTGCCAGTGAAATGGATCTGCTGTGCGAGGACACATGCCAGCATTGCTGATCCACTGCATTTTGCAATGTCTGTTTTTAGCCTAGGGCAGGCAGTTTGCCAGGCACTGTTTCCTCCCTGGTCTTGGTACAGCACCAGGCGCACAGAGGGCATGGCCCTGCTCCCCTGCTCCAGGCTGTAGTAGCACCTGCAATGAAGAGCCCTCCTGCCCACCAACCACACCCCAGCAGTGGCACAGCACCAGCCAGGCAGGGGCAGGGATTTGGCCCCACTATGCTAACAGCCCATTTGGAAAGGGCCAGCCTTGAAACAGTAGCTCCAGGTGGGCAGTACCGAGAGCAGATCTTGGAAGAGATTAGTAGTTTTTTCCATCAGAAGTTCATGAGTTTCTTCGTCCTTGCAATTATGAAGTCAGCTCTGTTCTTTCATAAATGGCAGCCGCTGCACAGCTAGGACTGCTCACTCCCAGTCTCTATTAGTGCTCAAAAAGCTTTTGAAAATATTTGATCTGTGGGTAATGTGTTGCAAGGGGTAATCTTGTGGCCTTCTGTGCTAACCACTGCACCCCCTGCTTTTCTACAAGCACCGATTTGTGTATTCTGGCCAATAATAAACAGTGGCATGAACAGGATAGGCAGTTTTCAAGGGCAAGCACCTGAGAAAATGTTGTGGTCTCTGCCGTTCAACCTTTGATTCCCATTTACCATGTCCTAGGTGTTCATGTGTAGCCAAATGAAGGGTCAAGTAGCCTTATTTAGGACCCACTGTAACTTGTAGCCAGCTGCCCTACCTCATAACCTTAGGGCTAAGCTAGTGGTTTCCAAATTGTGGGTTGTGTAATGGAGATTTTTTAAAATTCAGGTCATATTTCAAGTTTCAGGGGGAAAAAGTGGTCAAGGATATGTGTTGAGGCGCAAGTGAATACTTTGCTAATGGAACTGGAGTGGGGTTGGGGTGGGGAGGGCAAGGCACCGGACAGCATCTCTGCTCTGGGTGCCCAAATTGCTAGTTACACCTCTGCCAGGTCCTTCTCTGTAGTTCTGCAGTCATTCCAGTGACCCTTGTGCAACTTCCCATACACATCATTTGTGTGCTTACAAACGTCACAATTTTGGCAGGCGGGGTCTGTGAACACAAGGGTGCCTATTCACGTTCAGTGAGGCTGCCCCAACATGCTAGAAGTACAGTGCATTGGAGCAGACTTGATTAATCAAGTCTGCTGGACAGTGGTAATTTCCACGCTCTGGCAGATTCCAGCATCACGTGTATCAGTGTCCCTGCACTGAAAAATGGTGGCAGAGGTGTATTAATTAAAGCTCGTTTAACAAGCTTTAGTTAAAGTGCCTCAGCCACCATTTTTCAGCACCGGGACACTGATACACGTGATGTTTTGGGCACTTTAATTAGAGCAGCCCTTGGAGCTGATCAGTTAAAGCACCCACTCCCACCACTCCCAGAGTACGTCTATAAACACCCGAAGATCTGATCTAGCTGGCTCTTTGCATTTACACGCTTTATGTACAAACAACAAAAACAGGTGCTAGTAGCCCCCAAATCTCTGAACAAACATACTAATGAAGGTAAGCAGAGAAGGAATACATTATGGTACTGTAACGGACATAACTATAGCAAAACATGGACCAGGTTAGTCCACACACAAAGACTATAACATGCTATACCCATATTGCTCAGGATGTAGGAGCAAGTGTTAATAGTTAATGATGATATACCATACACACAAGAGGGTAGGATCCAGGTTGCACGTACACCTTGACTTTGGTGTGTCATATCTTTTTCAACAGGATTTTTGTATGGGATTTCCCAAGTATTTGTTTTTATTGTTAGATGAAAAGTACCTGTGCTGCTTTTTATCTACCTTACTTGGCTAGATACACCAAATACGAGACCTGCGTTCAGGTTTTCACGGCATGATA
Organism: Caiman crocodilus; assembly: GCA_030014935.1. Lineage (NCBI taxonomy): Eukaryota > Metazoa > Chordata > Crocodylia > Alligatoridae > Caiman > Caiman crocodilus. The sequence goes on along the minus strand of JAGPOW010001806.1, from coordinate 2,731,148 downwards.
CTGAAAATTTTACACCAGGACAAATTTCATTCCTGGGAAGTGGGCCAACATAGAATTTACAACATGGGATTATACAGCAGGTTTGCCTGTGATCGCAGGGATTAGAATCGATGACCCAGGAGGTCCCTCCCAGTCCTGTTCCTCGTGTTCTATTTAATACCCTTTTGAAGGCATTAGACTAGTTGCGCTGGCCCTTTGCAGAGAGGGGAACTTCACCTGGGCAAATTTCTGTATGAAGAGACAGCTAGGATATGACATCATGGGACTGCGCATGTGAAAAGTGATTGACCTAAGAAGTTCAGATCTGTGCTCCTAGTTAGTCTTTTTCATTTAACCCTGGTGTAGCCCCTCTGCAAGTTGCTATCTGAGCAATAAGAAAGGCCAGGTTCACTTTCCGGGGGTTCTTACCGATAAACTCGAATAATACTATCTTAAGCTCCTGTGACGAAACCTGGGGAACTAGATTACACCTCCTATGTGCTCAACATAAGGGATAGTCCTGAACCAAGTCCTCCTCCAACTACTGCGAATGGTAGCTGTGGCAGTTGCCAGTATCCTCTTCCCCTTGCTACACTCCTCTGTAACGGGCCACATCTACATGAGGCGCTGATGCAGTCGTTACCACGCAGTCATCTCGCACTTGCATAAACAAGTACTAAATGACTGTGCGGTAACCGGCACAGTCGCTCGTGACTACTGTGCAGTAGCTTTGCATCACATTTCATGCCGTGCGATGCTAATGCACAGTAGTCATAGGCTACTGTGCGGTCAGCGCCTCATATAGATGCAGCCGGGGATCCCCAACCCCATTACTGATAGAGGAAGTTCAACAAAAAGGGGAGAGGCCCCTTTAAAACTAGAACTTTTGTAGTCCAGGGGGCGGAGCCCAGTGCTATATAAGCCAGCACTGGGAGAAGGGATGCCAGTGATGGCTCTCATGTAGAGTGCGTGGTTTATTGGTGCTTGTTTGGGCTAGCTGTGGGCTTAAGCAGGTCCTGAGACTGTGGCGAACTCAAGAAAGCCTGGGAGCCCAGGAGGTGGCTACTGGGAGGTTTGTAGATATTTATTCACCCTGCCTGAGCCAGGTCAAATAAGCCCTGTAACGAGCAGGGCAAAGACAAACACCTGAAGTGTTGCTCCAGCAAGACTGAGGGCTGACTCCCAAATTAATAATATGCAAGATCAAAGCTGTGGTAGGCAAGACCAGGAATGCTGGCAGGTCTGGACTGGCAGCCAGAGGGCACAAAAGCTGTATTTATCAGGCTGTGGCCTTGAACCCAAGGCCTAGGACTAGCAACGCATGTGCTCATCTTGGCCTGGCACCAACCACCCAGGACACTCAAAGCCTGTATGGAGCCTCCAGTGGGGCCAAACCTTCTGCCCATTCCCTGTTACCAGCATGGCTGGCTGGGGTCAGCTGACCCTCCACTTTCCTTATATAAACCCCAGCACAGGAACAGGAAATGTCTGGGCAACAGGCTTCAAGCTGATCCCAGACTGCCTTGCTGGTCCCTCCGATTGGTGTTCTGACTCAGCTTTCTGCTTGATCTCTCAGCTTCTCAACCTGGGTTCCTCTCTGATTTGGCTCTCTGTCCAATCTCCTGGCTTCTTAACTCGGCGCGTTCCTTGAACCCACTCCCAGATTGAATTCCTGGCTGCCGGGCCCAGCTCGTCCCTGAATTCTGCTCACTCCTCCTGGCTCTGCTCAGCACCTCCTAAGTGGCTCCACACCTGGCTGCCTGTGACCTGGTGTGGCAATACTAGAGCTATTACACCTTCCTAGTTTGCTGCCGGAGAAGTCTGTGTCATGCAAAACCCCAGTGGAGACAATACCAGGAAGGAGTTGACCCTCCTATACTGAACTGATGCCCCTTTCCTTCTTTGTTTTCTCTTTCTGCCCCTACCCTGGGCATCTCCACCACAGCATTCAGGCTACAGCATAGGTTAGGATGACTCCTGACCCCAGAAGCTTGACATAGATCACTTGGTCATTCATTATCAAATATGAATAAAAGAAAGAAGGATGCTCTCAGCCTGCCTAATCCATAGCCTGGTGGTCAGGGCAATTCCCCTCCCTCAGTCTGAGTGTGGCCTGTAACTTGGCTTTCCTCTTTTGTGGGCATAGAATATCATTAGCATCGCTGATTGAGCAACACGTGGACTCCAATCAGCTATTGATCATAAAATGTATATGTATGACGCTGTCCAACCAGGATAGTAAGACTGTTGGTTTGCAAGTAAGACTGAGGGCTGAACTTCAGTCTTTCCTGCCCAGTAGTGGTAGGCTGGGCCTGGTTCACTGGCCAAGTTGCAGGTTCTGAGTTATCAGGACCACCAGTCCTCCAGACCGATTAGGGGAGGTATTCCACTTTGACCCAGAGGTATTTGGACCCCAGCCTGCATAATTCTAAATGAGCTGAAGGTGCAAAGAGAATCATTTTTGGATGGAGGAGGCCTAGTAAGAAGCCAGGGAAAGGAGTCTGGATACACTGTAAATTAGATGGCCCTAGGGAAGGCTCCACCAAACCAGGTTCATTGGACCCGAGGGAAGGTTTGTCACTCTGTGAAGTCAGATCTCTTTCCTTATGGGCTCAGAGAGAAGACCCAGTCTTTGCCCCACTGTATGGCTGGTTGGCCCATGTGAATGCCACAGTGATAGATCCTCAGCTACTTGCCCAGAATCCCCACTTTGAACGGCAAGGGCAATGTCCTGATGTGGGCCTCTTGGCCAGATGACTGGGGACTGAAAATCTCATGGTAATAGTTTTGAAATGAGCCCATGACATACCCTTGGCAGGCCAGCTGGGGGTCAAGAAAACTCAAGAAAGGGTAATTATCTGTTTCTTTTCAGCCAGCATTTATCAGGACACTAACGACTGCTGTGTCCCCTGCCCTGAGGGCCAGTTGATGGCCTCATGCCCCAGCATCATGCTCCACAGCTGCCTCCGTTTTTGCTGGGTTCTCCCTTTGAATGAGTAGACCAAGTCAGACCCTCAGCACAAGTGAGTGCCATTTTAGCTCTGTGCTCATGGGTTACCCTACCTGGTACCTGGTACCCAGCGGCGTAATGCCTTGGCTCAAACGGCAGCCATAGAATGATTAAAAAATTATTGCGTGTGCAGAAAACATGAATAGACCACAGCATGGTGTTTATGTCTCCATTGCTACAAGATGGGTCTTTTAAGGGTCTGCCCAGTCAAATCTTTCCTCTCCTGCCCTCAAAATGGATGATCTGGCAGAGAGATTTCAGTGGACCTTGAAGGGAATATTAAGGAGGTCTGTGTCCAGAAAACAGCCAAAATGGGATACTCTCCCACTGTATTTGTTTGCTACTTGTGAGGTTCCCCAACCCTTGGTGGGGTTTTCTCCTTTCAAACTCTTGTAATCCCAAATTATACTGGACCTCTTTCATAAAATGACTTGGGGACGTGGATTATGAAGTGCATCTGGGAGGGTGATAACACAGGTCCGAGACATATCCATAAACTTCCTGAAGCACTGGATGCCTCAACATCTTTATCAGAAAGTATGGGGGGGAAAGGCAGAAACCATTTCAACTCCTAACCAGTGAGGTTGGCTGGGGAGGTAGGATGGGGGAAGCTGTCCACAGCTCAGCGGGCAGTGGCAAAGGCCCCGCTGCAGGACTTCCAGACGTGTTTGCAATCCGACTGGGGAGAACCATCCTAATTATCAGTTATCAGAGCATCCTGCCCAAATGGATTCTCCCGAATCCCAGAGTGACAACGGGAAACTACAAGAAAGGAAGTGAAGAGTATGCTAGCTATGGGGGTGATTGAAGAAGGCATTGATGTAGTCAGCGATCATACTGATTCCCAAACTGGACAGAGCGATCCAGTTTTGCCTTGGTTTCCATAAATTGATCTGAGCGTCAAATTCCGATGTGCAGCCAATGTCCTGGGTCAGTGAATTGTTACAACAGTTGGGAAAGGCCAGATGTACAGTGTTGGTTTAGACGAGCAAATCCCCCTTGCTTCAGAGTCCTGAGCACTAACGGCCTTCACCGGATCTCTGCCTTTCAGCCTCCGTGGAGCCCCAGCCGCACTCCCGAGTCTAATGAATAAGGTGCTACAGCTGCACCACCTTCGAGTAAGAGCCGTGCATGTTTGTCGGGCTTCACTTTTCCGTTGCAAACGGATATTTTCCATCCTGTTCCATGGGATCAAAAAGGGAGACATCCTCCAGGGCTAGGACTACCTGCAGCAATGCAACTGTAATTACTAGCCTGGCCTCAGCCCCAGGCCCTTCAAACTCTCTTACTTCTTTCTCCCTGTTAGAGACAGACCTGGTGCCTTGAAACCTCTCTATTTTAAAACAAGCGCAGCACAGCCGCAAAGCAGCACGTGATGCACAAAGCAGGTTCCCAGGACCCTGCTCTGGCTACTTGGAGAGGCACAGAGCGTCAGCTTGCCGGTGAGACCAGGAGAGAAGAGGCCCTAGACATGGCGTCCAGAAATTAGTAGGGCAAAAAATTTCCTTTTCTCTTTGCCTCTGCCTCCCCATCCTTGGCAACAAGCTCTCCTTTATTCTCGTGTCCGCCGTGCAGAACAAAACATGACTTCGCTGTAACTTTCTGGCTGCCCTAAACCGTCTAAAGGGTACCTCCATCCACATTTCAGTCTCCAAGTGTCACCCAGCTTAAGTAGTAGCTGATCAGTTCCAGCATACAACCCAAATATCTAGTCAAAGGACTCATCAGCCATGGCAGCAGAGGACCCCAAAGAGAGGAGAAGGGACTCTCCTACTGTTACACCAGTGCTGTTTGCCGTACAGATATACCGTCCCTTTTCACCGGGGAGAACAGGAAACATATTGAGACATTTTTTCATCCTCAGTGTTTCCAAGCTATCCCCACTGCTGGTAGTGAACCTGCCGTGGGCGTCAGCCCAGCCTCGGAGCACAACAGAAGGAACGCGCTCTCCTAAAGGGAGAACGGAGTCACGAGCAAAGAACGGAAACGCGAGCTCCTGCCAAATGCACCAAACACACACGTGCAAAGCCTTTAACGTGATCCTGAGTGTTTGCAAGTCTGATAACATACAATAATGTGCGCTACAAGCCCTGACCTCCAGTACCACGTCCTGAATGGCCAGTCTGCCTATCCCAGTCTTATTTGCAACTGGCTAGTAGTAATGAAGAGATAGCAAGTTTCCAGACGGAGAGAGCATTCATACTGGTGTGCCACTTCTGCAGCTGTGGGTCTGCTCAGTGCCGATTTTCAAGGACGTGCATTAGCCATCCTGAAGATCCTCAGCCACAACCCATCCCAGAGCAACTTTAACTTCTGCCATCTGGCCGTATTTGTTCTTGGGCCCAGAAGCGGTGATCCATGGAGTGCAGCTGTTCCAAGAAAAATCCCTCCTTGAGTATCATTTCAATCATGTTCTCTTTTTCTACTTCTGCCTCATTGTCTTCATTCACTTTCTTGCTGATCCTGCTGTGGAAAGAGAAGCTGCGGCAGAAGTTGTTGCTGATACTGTACCGGCATATTACAAAGTCTTTCCACCACTGCCTGGTAGGGCAGGCTTAGGCACCAAAAGTGCATCTGCTGTGTAGTAGGATGCTACATACATCCATTCAAGCCACTGCATATTCCCAACTACCAGCATCACGATCCAGAGGAGTGTCTCATCCATGATAATCTTGCAGTATGACAATGGTGACAAATCCTAAAGAAGAGGATGGGAAGGGAGGGACGGGGTGACCTCTGGCAATTGAACATGGAAACTTTGGACGTTCTTTCCAGGCATGTTCCTATGCACTATAGCAACTATCCCATAATGCATAGCAACATCAAGAACCATGGGGTGAGTAAGTTTTTTGGAGAAGGCAGGATATAAACCTAATAAATAAATAAATAAATAAATAAATGGCTACCCACAATGCTGTGTGCCTGCTACGGGGGAAAGCCTGCAGGACTGATGAATTGGATGAAGTAATGGGGCAGCTCCTTATTCAGGTGCAATTGCAGCAAAGCAAATACATCACCATTTTTGCTCTGTTATTTCTTGCTCCAGGATAACTACAGTCACGTAGACAAACCTGGAGATGCAGGAGGGGAGGGGTTCAGGTTAAATCCTGCGGTCATCCGGAGCTATCCCAACTCGTCTAGTAGCGGCACGTGGAGTTTCCCCCGGACACGTTTCTCACAGAGAGGGGTCCTGGGAACTGTGAGCAAGTCCAGGACCAGAAGTTCATTTCTCAGGTTTAAGAAATTTCACAGGACTCTCCATTGAATAGACGTACTGATAAAAATCCATCTGCAGACTGCAGGATTCACGTGGAAAAATCCAGCATGGTAACTTCTCACAGGAAAACTGGCCAGCTCCTTCTGTCTAGGGATGGACACTTCCCTTCTGGGGACTCAGCAACAGGATGCCTGAGTTTTCCTCAGAGTCACAAAGGGTAGCAATTTACGGCTTTTTTGGCAAAATGAAGTTAGGAATGCAGAAGAGTTCGGGGGCCGCATAATACAATGCATGGGGCACACCCCAAGTCCCAATGGGGTGGTGGGTCACTAATGCAAGGGGGGGGGCAGGTGAGATCTGGCATCGGAGCGAGTGTTCAGTGGACGAGATATTGGGAGGATTTGACGCTGGATTAGCGGCATCTCTCTTGCAGATACAGGAAGTCGAGGAACGGTCCATTTGGACAGCAGTAGTCTAGGGAAAGGAGAAGGCAGATAACCTTCGGATTCCCTCCCTGACCTGCTTCGGGACTCAGCCAGCAACACCCCATTCAGCTAAACGTCCTTGGCACTTTGCGAGGCTAAGGGAAAGTGAAAGGCAGGGCCAGGCTGTAGAAAGGAGCTGGGTAAAGTCACGTTGCGTGGGACGCGCCGCGCTCTGGAATGCGTCCCCAGTTGCTTGAAATACATTTCAGTTGCAGAACGTTAAGCATGAACCCGGAGCTCTTCAGAAACCCCTTTGATGGCACAAAAAACAAGCCCTCCCCCATGGGGTGGCAGTGACCCAGATCAGATTCAATGGGGAGTGAAGAATGAACGCGGTCCTTCATAGGATGCTTAAGGGCACTGTCCTCCTCCCAGAAGCAACTCTCTTAAACAGTGAAGCAGAGGTCAGGCTGCTTTGGCATTGCTCCCAGCTTCGAGGACAACATTTCCAGCTAATGCCAGAACTCAGTGTGAGTAAACAACATGCACAAATGACCCCTTACCCTGAGCAAACCAAGCAGGCTGGGCTGCCGCAGGCCCCCCGAACCCCACTCCACGGTCTGCTTGGTAACAGAGGCTCTCCCAACAGCCTCCCTCCCTGGTTTCTGTCCCACCCCAGTACTCAAGGCTCCCGCTGGCAGTAATTCCAGACTACCAGTTTTGAACAGAACAGCTCGGGCAAGTCCACAGGTATCACACCTAGCAATGGGGTTGAACAAGGGCGCTCCAGTCTCCTGAAGCTCCCATCCCATAGCGCCCCAGACTGCTGATGAGGATAGAGTTTGATGGGTACATCCAAGGAGGACTGGTGCATGTTGGGACGGACTCAGGCTCGAAAGGACCTTTTGGAGGCCAGCGAGAAGAGCTCCCCCTCCCCAGCTGCCCTCAAGGAAGGTCATCCCTGTCTGAGGCATCCTATACAAGCGTTTGCCTAGTCTTAATATTGCAAGAACAGCCCTCTCTCACAACTGCTAGACCTAATACCTGAGAACATCAAAAAACACCTAACCATAGGGGATCCAGGCAAAAGGACCAGGTAACCCACTCCAGAGGAAGGCAAAACTCCCCACATCTGTACCAGTCTTCCTTGCTGATCCCGTATGCAGCAATCAGCCTATCCCCGCGCAGAGGAGCAAGACCCTCTTAGCCAGGAACCTATGGGGTTTTTCGAAGCCTCAGCAGGAACATTGGCACCCCCCAGAGAAAACCCCCAGCCTTGGATGCAACCGAGACCAATGCTTCTGAGGCAAGTGAAAAAGATCCCTGATGTGAAACATTGCTGTGCTTGTGTCATGCATACACATGCCCACTGCAAGGTGGAGGGTGGGACGCTATTTAAAATGGTCACCCAGATTTCATCACAGGTGATGCAGCCAAACAGAACAACCAAATTGTACAATGCCCCAGCTGCCTGCGGCACTCGAGTGCAAGGCACTGCACTGGCTTCAAAACCAATGATGGGTTGCAATCCTTTCTTGGCTACCATAGACAGGCCCTAGCCATCCTCCTGCCCCACGCCTGCCTACCTCCAGACTCCCCATTTCAGGAGCTCCCAGTCCTACCGTTCAGGTGCCCTTCTAGTTCATCTCCCTCCTTGGTGACAGGAAGGAATCTGTCACCTGTTCCCTTATGTTAGCAACACTGCATGAGCATGCATCCTGCCGCAGGTCTGCACCTGCAGCCCAGGTCTCAACTGAACTATGATAGTGTGGCATCCCTCTTTAGGATATCCAACATAAAGAAGGCCCAGTTGCAGGCCCTGTAGCTCCCAAATCCTACCATGCAGGATGTTATAGCATCACTCAAAGCCTTCACCCCCATTTAGTCCATCTGACAGCACAGCAATCAGGACAAGGGGGCAAAATGAAGTCTTAACACTCCTTGAGTTTCTATAGTTTGATATTCACCAAACATTCAGGAGGTTTTGTATCATGTTGTAGTCTTCTCTTATCTAAGAACTAATGACATGCAGGCCTGCTTAGCTTCCAAAATTGAACAAGACCAGGTAAATGCAATCTGGAACAGCTGCCTGTCATGGAAATCCCCATGTAAGAAATGGTTTGTATGTAGCACTTGTCCAAAATGTTGCTGTCTGGAGGCACTAATTTTTCTGGAACACTTCAGATGTCTTCAGTGTATCCTCTGGGCAAAATCTTGTTTGCTTGAGGAAGGCATACTAGACTAACTGATGTCGGGAAAATTATACCGTTCTAACAAAACTGGAAGTGTAAGTCCACACAACTTTCTGTTCTCTGTGGCGAGAAATGCTGCTCACAAGCAGTGTGCCCACAGGAGGGTGCACTAACCAGGATGACTATGCCTGGGGGAAAGGAGCAGTAGCTTAACTATATGCATTCTGTGTGCTTTTTGCAGTGGAGTCTCGGGCCCCTCTCGGTGCCAATAAAAACATGGGACTTGGAGTCCAACTCCTCTGATGCTTCCTCAAGTGTCCTTTTATTGAGTTGCTTTGCAACGTCAGCACCGTTTTCAAATGGCAGCATGGAGGAAGCCCCACTGGGACTGATGCTCTAGTATACATCAGGCAACCTGGTGTTTTGGCAATTAAACAGCCAGGCAGCTCTGAGGGAGATTATTCCTTGCCGTCACCAGTGCATGCTAATGGTGACCCATTCCTATATGTTGCTTCCACATCAGCATGCAAGTGGGCTCTTGCTAGTTCACATTACTGAATTACATTCAACACCAAGTCCTCCTGTAGCACTGAATAGCACATGCACTCTACTGCTCGCCTGGACTAAACCAGGGGTGTCACACATATCTAGACAGATCTGACCAGCAGAATAGCTTCATCCAACCCGCTGAGCTACTGGCAGGTTACTGGAAGTGGCGGGTGTAGTTAAGGGCCATGGCCTGATGCAGAATCCACGGCCCCTGGGCCCTGGCCTTTTGCAGCTGGAGGGCGCCGCTTGCCCTACGGCCACCACCTTTGCTGGTCCTGCTGTCCCCATTGCTGGTCCCATAAATGACTGGTGCCCCCCTGCCAACAGCATCAATGTTGACCGTAGTGGGGGCACGTGCACCCCCATGCATCCTTTACCAGTCACCTATGGCTGGTCCCCATCTCCACAACCCTGTGCCCATGTCAGATTCAGCCCATGGAAGAGCCCAGAGGTCCACATCTGGCCCAGGACATGGGGTGTTTGACATACCGGAACTAAACTGTCCCAGTAGGATCTGTTTCCATGGTCCTCTCCTGTATAGCTGCAGCATGGGAAGTCAGGCAGCAAGGACAGTCTAGTTGAAGACATTCCTGTTACCCAGCTGCAGTCCAGCTGTAACAGGAAACCCTGCCCTGTTACTGGAGCGTAAGAGGGGGAGTAAGGAAATGAGAATCACACTTTAAGGTGAGCTCCTGGCAGGACTTTGGGGGATATAAGCCCAGCTCCAAGAGCAAAGAAGGGCTAGTCTAACCCAAGCAGAGCTAGAGATAGGAGGTCCCTGCAGGGAGCTAATGGAAGCGGTGCTGGAAACAGGGGACTATGAGTAGGCCCGTAGATGTGCATGCAGAGAGAGGCATTTAGAGACAGGTAGACACCTCCGTATGAGGGGGGCTCGGCAAGCCAGGGGGGCAGCAGACGATGCTGAAGCACCGCCGAATGCTTCCACCGGCACACCCTGAGCCATGTGCATGACTGGGAAGTCTTTTCCCATGGTAATGAGCTAAGTGCTTCCTAATGCTGGGAGAGTAGAGACTCCCTTGTTTAAGGAAGGCGTAGCTAGTTCCTACCTAGCCTTTTAAGCCGTACTCCTATCACTTCCCAAGACATATTTGTGGGTACATTCCTATTTACAAGGGCTTTGCTCATTGCAGACAGGAAAGACTTCACAAATGATACTGGCTTCTGGAATTTAAGTTCACTTGTCCCTGAAAAATCAGGATATTGGCCACAGCACGCGCTTGGGTTTTTGACTGGGGTGCTCTGCTCCTGTCAGCATGAGGAAACCCAGCAGCTTCTGGCTGGCAGGTCACCAAATTTGGGATCGGGAAAGAAACTTTGCCCTGGGTCAGGTTGACTTGGGAGCGGGGAGTGGGAGGATTGCTTTCCTCTGTAGAAAAAGGGGCATGGCCCTTTTCCTAGAAACTTCTGAGCATATTTCAACTACTGATGTCCCTGTTGTTGCAGTGGCAGGGCACTGGCAAGGCCCTCATTTCCCCTGCTTTTCCCCATAGCAAGTTGTAGGGTGCTCTGGGTATTGTGCCTTGTAGCTGTGAGTGCGGGTTTGAAGGAGCAGTTTTTGGTTAACAACTGCATGAAAATGCAGGGGACTAGATTGCATGGTGCAGGACGCCCCTTTCAGTCCGATATTCTTATATTTACACATGAGCCTTGAAATCAGGACCCAGATGAAGCCAATGGGAGTTTCACAGAAGTTGATTTTGTGCAGAATGGACATGAATAAGAACGAGGAGAGGAGAGTGCCTGGAGCACGGGACATAACACAGCAGTAAGTGCACAAAGAGACACTGAAAAAGCTACCTCTGAATCTCTCGCCGATTATGCACGAGGAAATGGTTTGGGGGATTGTTTTTACCTTTGCATTCAGCAACCAAGGGACAAGAAGCTTAAATCGGTGTGCTCATTTTAAAGCCCGAGAGTCAAACGAAATGTCTGCCAGCCTCTAGAAATTCAAAGAAATGCAGCCTCAGTTCAGTTGTTGCTTGTCCAGATATGAGTCAAGCTGTTGAATGAGGGTGAACTATCTTGGACTGGGGTCAGATTGCAGGAACGGAGGAGCGTTGTCAGCAAGTCTGAGCTGATATTTTCCATGTTTACATTCTGCTTCAGGTTACATTTTTTCAGAAAGTTTCAGCACAAGTTTTTACAATGAGATCAGGGGGAACTAGGTCATTTTGCCAATATTTTCATGCTTTTCTGAACAGTGTTTTGAACAATTGTGGCCTCTGGAGGGTTAGAAACTGAATCTTGAGATTAGATCATTAGACTGCGTGATCAATCTTATACTGGCATTTCCCAGCTTCTGCGTGCTTGGCTTTGCAAGCTTAACAACACTCTGGGCCTGTCTACACGTTCATTAATGTGTCCTAGTTACTGTGTATTAAGTTTAGTGCTTGGTTAAACAAGTACTAAATCAATGCAGAGTAACGCATGCTACTGCTCAGTAGCACCAGCACGTGGCTATTTAATGATGCTTACTGCACAGTAGCTTAATACTAGTGTGCACGAGTGTATCAGCATGGTTTCTGCCTGGCATGCTACCACATAGTGTTATTAAGCTACTGCACAGTTAGTGTCTCATGTAGATGCACCCGCTGTTACTGTGACATTTTTGGTGTGTGTATAACCCTGTTGATATATCTTCATTAATGCGACAACCCCTGCGGTCCTTATCTGGATACCATTATTAGTATGCAGAGTCAGTTTGTTGGGAGCCATGTCCCTTATCTGCATATCTCCATCCGTGTGCATGGGCAATGGGAGTGAGAACTCTTTGGACACCTCGCCATCATTTTTCAGTGCAGGGATGCTGATATCTGCAGCGCTAGGGGCACTTTAATTAGAGTGGTTCTCAGAGATGTTTTAATTAAAGGGTCCCTTCCCTGCACCACCTCCCAAAGCAAGTGTATAAATGCCCTTTGTGCTTGGTTTCACCATGCTACCATGCCTTAACTGCTTTTTAACAACCTTAATATAAGGGGCCAGGTGAGTAAGGTTTTGTGTTCACTGGTGCTCTCTTCTAAAACTGGAAAGTTTACAAGAGCCCGTCTGGATGTTCAGGTAAAGGCACGACAGGATCCGCTGTACAATCCATATAATCACACCTCCTGCCGTGCCACACTTGCATACCTG
>JAGPOW010001806.1:2687480-2703034 GCA_030014935.1 Caiman crocodilus | reverse complement strand
GATATGCCACTCCAAAGTGGAATTATCTCTTGATCTGCATTTCGATAATCTATTTTCTATTCTACTAAGGTGTAGCCGCTCCACACATATGTTCCCCTCAAGTTGAAGGTGCCAGGGCTAGGTGCTGCAAGCATTCCTCAAGACTAGCTGGCCTTGAGGCTCAGATGGCCCTGCTTATGGGTTGAGTGTTGCTGACCTGGTTGCCGAGCTGCAGTACAGAGCCTTTAGAGGCTGTCCAAGAAGTCTGAGATTAGAAATGAAGTTCTTTCTTCCCCAAAAGCCAGAAGAATGACCTGAATGATTTCTCTTCTACAACCCTTGCTAGATAGAGGTTTTCAAAGCTACAGGACTGTTCTGGCCCTGTGAGTGGCATTGAAAAAAAATCTCAGTTCTAGAAGAAAACCAAAAATCCAACCAATTGTGCGGAAGCCATTAATACTATATGCAGTTACTAACTTCACAAATGAAAGGTGCAGCTAAATGGAACTGAATGGATGTGAGCTCTAAGAAACAAATTGGAAGGAGTACCTCAAAGTGTTACTTCAAACGTTAGTCCCTGATTGTTTCTGACCACTGTCACAAGCCCTTGGCATGGGCACCAGATGAATGCCAACATGTACTGCAGGGCTTACTGTTACATCCGGTCTTATTAATATCTTCATTAACAGTCTGGCAATGGCATGTTTACTGGGTAAATAGCACTTTAATGACATAAAAGATGTTAAACTGGGAAGACGGAAAACTCTTATAGGGGCCTGATGGGATTTGAGACATGAACAGAAAATGACAACCTGGAGACAGTCTTGGAGCCACAGCAGAGCATCAAAATCTGAATCTTACTTAATGGAAGGAAAGGTGGAGAGCTTGCCAAGCAGGTACTGGGAACACTGGGCTCATAGGGACACCTTCACCTCAGTGAGGTTGGAGAAAGTCCTCCCAAGCTCACAGCTGGGAGCATGCTGGCTTCTGCGCCTCTGTGTCCTTGCCTGTTGCTCCCCACCTCCGTGCAGGGCCAGCACAGCACATCTAGTATTCCCAACAAAGAGCATGAGCAAGAGCAGGCAGCTGAGCAAAGATAACATTTGTAAGTGCTTCTATGCAAATGCCAGAAGCCTGAAAAACTAAGATGAGTAAAACAGAATGCCGGGTATTAAATAGTGACTATTGCATAACAGGCTTGGTGTAACAGAGACTTGGTGGACAGATGATAAATCAATACGATACCATTATAACAGATTACAAACTATATAGGAATGACAGTGTAGGACGTGTAGGTGGAGGAGTAACACTGTATGTTAAGGATCGTATAGACAATACCAGCATAAAAATGTTATCTGAAAGGACAACTACCATAAAACCCTGCGTGTAGAAAATTAATCTATATACTGTATATAAAGGGCTTCCCAGGAAGGGGTAGTGGGGGGTGTTCCTGGTGGGCTTGGCTCCAGCCAGGGCTGTGTCAAGAATGCCTGTCAAGACTGACAGGCGGGGCCAGGCAGATGCAGATCAGGGGGTAGGGCAGATGTGGAGGGGGCGGCAGGGGGCCAGATGCAGAGTGGCAGTGTGGGGTCAGACATGGAGCATGGGAAGGGGTGGCATAGGGCTGAATGCAGAGTGGCAGCAGCATGGCGTGGTGGGTGGCACAGGGCTGGATGCAGAGCAGTGGCAGCGCGGGGCAGTGGGTGGCAGTGGCAGTCACCCTGTCATTCTTGATGGGCAACTCGCTAGTACTTAAATAAAAAGAATATAGTACTAGGGCTGTACTTCCAACCACCTGATCTCAGGAAAGTGAAGGCGGTTATGAATGCTTATAGATTTCATAGACATTAGGAGCTGGAAGGGATCTTGTGAGGTTGTCAAGTCCAGCCCTCCCACCACAGGCAGGAAGTCAGCTGGGATCAAGTGACCCCAGCAAGAAACGCATCCATGCATTTTTCTGAAAGAGTCCAGAGTAGGTGCTTGCACCACTTCTGGGGGGAGTTTGTTCCAGACCCTGGACACTCGCACCATGAAGAACTTTTTTCTTACGTCTAGTCTATCTAATTTGTTGCAGATGTGGCTGCAAGCTACATGAACTTCCAGCAGGCCCAGTGGAAGATGCCCCTTCCCCCCTCCCCGTTTTGAGGGGCAAGAAAGGACCCATTTAACTCTCAGGTATTCTCAATATCAGTCAGCGTGCCTTCATCATAATGGCTATATTTTAATTAAAATGCTCCCGGAGATTAGAGAAGCTACTAAAATAAAACAAGCAATAATAATGGGAGACTTCAACTATCCTCACATAGACTGGGTAGGCATCTCATCATGGTGAGATGTGGAGATTCACTTGAAATGACTGCTTTCTAGAATAACTCATCTTGGAAACCCCGTGAGGAGGGGCAGATCTAGACCTTGTCCCCAGCAGCACACGGGACCCAGTGCAAAGGTCTCTGTTGATAAACCGCTCTGCAATAGCAAGCATAACAATCATAATCAGCGTGCTACCAGGACACAAGCCAAAAAATTCGACCACGCCTAAATTCAACTTTAGGAAGGGAAATGACGCAAAAATTACAAAGTTAGAAAGAAGTTTAAAGGAACAGTCCAAAATGTAAAAGGCCGGCAGGCAGCTTGGAAGCTTTTAAAAATGCCATATTATAACTCCAGAATAGTGTATACCACAATTCAAAAAGGTATCAGGTGGACCATTAAAATCCCTGCATAGCTTAATATCAAAGTTAAGAAGGCCACTCAAAGTAAATATGCAAGGTGTGCCCAGATGAGGAAAACAGGAAACATCACAAGTCAAGTTCAGAAGTGAAATAAGGCAGGCCAAATACGAATTTGAGGAGCGTCTAGCAAAAGATGCTTAAGTTAATAAGAAAAACTTGTTTGAAGACTTCAGAAGCAGGAAGCCAGCTAGAGAATCAGCAGGAGCATTAGGTGAGCAAGGGGTAAAAGGTGCACTCAGGGCTGAAAAGGCCATAACTGAAAAGCAGTAGTGCTGGTTACTATGCTTTTAGTTAGTACCTCATATTAGAAGTACTAAACTTAATGCGCATGTAGACACACCCACAGTGCTTCAGCGACCAAAAAAGCCGATAAAATGCAAAAAAAAGCCCAGCACTCCCCACGGAGACTGGGCCCTGGCTGGGTTGGGTCATGGAGCAATGGGAACCCAGCAGCTCCCACCGCTGCACGCACTGCAGGGAGCTGGGGAGGGGCAGCACATTCGTCCAAGTCCTTGGCTCCCGCGTGCCACGGCCCTGGATGAGCCAAGGGGTTGGCTCCTCCAGAGTCGTGGTGCCAGGGAGCCAAGGGGGGCACATGCCCCCCCCATATCTTTGCACAGGCTGCAGTTGTGAGGTGAGCTGGGCTGTGCCTGCTCTGTGCCTTGCTGCAGCCTTTGAAAGTGGTGCAACACAGCGCCATGTGCCTCGTTGCCCAGCCCGCCCAGTGGTGGGACACACATGGCGCCATGCCGCTTTCAAGGGCTACAGCAAGCAAGAGAAGCAGGGAGCAGGCAGACCATAGCTCACCTCATGGTTGCAGCCTGCCTTCACCCTGTGCGAAGATCGATGAGGGGGGAGCAGGGCACGTGCCACCCTCGGCTTCCCAGCGCTGCGACTCTGCAGGAGCTGCTGGGTTCTTCCTGGGTTCTCCAGGGGTCCCCGGCTCCATTTCCTCCAGCCTGGCGATGCAGCCAAGGTTGCATCACCTCTGGTGAGGCTGTTCAAAGAGTCGTGGAGCTCAGGAGGGGTCCCTAACGTAGGCGACTGGTGCTTCCTGATCTTGGGGGTGCACTAGCAGTCAATCGCTGGCCAGGGTTGGGTGTCTCCTCAGTGGTTGATTGCCGCCATTGGCAGAAGTGCCAGCAGCAAACCCAGAAGTGCCACCGGTGCTTCTCTTGGCACCCCCGCATTCTTGGGGGGGCATCAGCTGTCACCCTCCACTCCCTAGCCAGCGAGGGCCAACCTCAGGGGGGCACATGCCCCTCCATGTCCCCCTACACTTCACCCCTGAGCCAGTGAGAAGGGGTCAAGGCTGTGCACTGCCCCCAGCCTGTACTGCAGGGCTGGGGGTCACTGGGAGTGAGTGGGTGGGAAGCCAGTAGGAGCATGGGCCCCACACCAGTCTCCTGGGGCCAGCACCAGCAGGGCCCAGAGCTGGGTGGCAGGAGTACAAGGTCCTGGTCGGCAGGGGCTCTATGGAGCCGGGCCAGCTCCCCCCTCTCCGTGCTGGTGGAGCCCAGCCCAGCTCCACAGACCCCTGCCAGCCTGTGCCCCACTTTGGGCCCACTGGTGCTGGCCCTACAACATGGATCCCAAGCTGGTGACCGGGGGCAGGGCACCCATCAAAGGGCAGGGCTACCCATGTGGCCTCAACAGCTTGCCAAAACTAAGCAAGCGGCCTTTTACCCAAAATAATTGTCCTCCCCTGCTCCAGGCTGTTGCTAAAAAGTAAGCTGTTATCAGCCTTGGCCATTTGCAAGGGCCCTATGGTAAGCGGCAGAAGTGCTGCTAAGCAGAGGGTGCAAAGCCTATTTCTGAGTAAGCACAGCGTGAACTTTTGCAGATGCGACAACTAACTTGGTCAGCAAGTGAAGGAAACCATCAAACACAATTAAACAAGGCATAAGGCCTAAAGGGAGATAAGGGAATTAAATAATCTATATACACTATATCATAGTTTTATCTTAAAGTAGCAAGAGTAGTGATCGATGTAACCAAATGTGTTAGATGGTATTTTGTTATAACACACATATTTTTGCTAAATGCTTAGAGAATTTGTAAAGACAAAAACAGCCTTTCAGAGAAGCCCATAAAGTAAGGTAAAAAAGAAACAGAAACAGCATTCCACAATGGGGAAGGCAAGGAGATAAAGAAACCCTTTCTGTTTCCTAAAGATATAAATCCCAGCTAATTGCTACCTTCCAAGGTCATATGAGATCTGGTTCAGCCCCGCTCCAAAAGTTTCAGTGAAATGAAGAAATGTAAATAAAACCAGTTGGAAAGCATTAATTAGAATATGAAAACTAGCCATCTATAAATATTGGGCAGAGGCTGGAGGAAACTTTGAAGCACCCAGCAAATTCAAGACCTGCTGCCTGCTTGACTCTGTGCCGCCTTCCCCCCCCCCCCCCGAGTCTCCCCAGCCAGTATAGGTGAGAACTGGCGTTGTGCTGTTGGGGATAAACTTTGGGATAAGTGTTTATTCTCATGTTTTAAGGTGCAAGCAAATAAAAGGTTGGGCTGTAGTCCTGTTTCTGCCTCTTTTATCCGTACCTACCCACAAGGTTACCTGTAATCAGATAACCCATCATTTACATCCCAGATGTTTCAAACCTGGACCTGAGGCCTTGCTAAGAGTCCAAACCACTATAAGGGAAGAGGCCTTAAATGGGCATTTTGAATGCCTGCTTTGGGAACCCAAGCACCACATTAATACTCACTTTTTATCAGTATCTTAAAGCAAAAAAGAGCAAATAAGAGTAGCTCCAATATTGGCTTGGCTTGCATTACTTACAAACACCAAAGGTTTTCCAAGCAAACGCTGTAAATTCATGAAACTTGACATCACATGGCCATTATGTAGCACAGAGGGGAGACCTGTACTGTCACTTTGAATGATATTTTAAATTGTGTTAATTAAAAGGACAAAGTAAAGGCAAACAAGAACAACTCCTTGAAACAGGCAGCGTCTGAACTGAATCCAGAACGGCAGCTGCCTCCAGGAGACAGCTGCATCTGAGACATTTCAAAGTGCAGTGCTCAAGAAATATGCTCTTACACACATGCAGAAATCATGCAAACAGGACCGCTTCTGCACAGCACCCAGCACCTGGCACTTCCTGTGGGAGCCCCGAGCCCATGAGATACCAAGTGGTGAATGAGCATGGGTGGGAAATGAAACACTACAGCTTGTATCAGTGCCTCCGCACCAGACAGGCCGGAGCCCCCAGCAGAGAGAAATGCAGCGAGAAAGCCAACAACATACAAATGCGTGTGTTTAGTAGTTAGGCAAAGTAGAATGATCTCCAAAGGAAAGAGTGGGAGAGCCATGTCCCAGAATACCCAGCACGCTAGTGGGTTTGAGCACTGTATCTGGAAGTGGAAAGAGCTGCATTTATATCCCCTTAAGTAGAAGACAGATTTGAGCCTGTCTCCCCAGCATCCATAACCGCTGGGGGTGGGACCATATGGATCCCCTCCTCCTCACTGGTTTGGGATCGGTGCCTACAGCCAGCCCATCCTTGCTTTACTTTTGTAAGAATACCTGAAATGGAAATTCAGTATTTTGTTCGGGTTAGATAAGCACAATGCTTGCTCTGCCCAAACCAAGAACCTAAATGTTCCCATGATATATGAATCTAACCCTGCACTCTCTCGGGATTTTTTCCCCCTTTCAGTAAATGGCCAGACTGAAACCTCACTTATCCCCACAACACAAGCCTCCATGACTTGGGAACAAAGCTTCTCTGTAGCAGCATGGTGACTACTACCGCGGCGTCTCTTCTCAGCGTCCATGGGGCATTTCGAGCTAAATCCTAGCACTGGATTGCAAGGAGATGAAAAAGCTTATCCTGGCTGTGCAAGTGATGCGTGGGGTAGGCTCCAGCCAGACGTGACAGGAGTGCTGGGCTGTGACCCCCATTTAACACGCTGTAGCTTGCCTCAGAGCACGGCTTGGCCGGGAAAGACCGTGTCTGAACCGTACACCGGTGGGGACGCATTCCCGGTGCAGCCGCACCACCTGCAGAAGCAGCTCATTTGTTCTTCCTGGTGAGAGGAGCACAGTGTGCTGTGGGACGCGCTCTGCCACTTCTCTTGGTACTTCTGCTTCCTTGCCCTGGGAAAGCAGCAATTGAGCTCCCTGTTTGGTGAAGTATGGCTATTACGCTGTCTTGGGCAGAATTTGGCTCTACATTTCCAATGAGCAAAGATGTTTACTAATTTTGGCATGACAACAGCTGTGAATCTCCACAGGATTTCCATGCTGGAGTAAGCTTCTTGGGCCTACACCCCGACTTCCAAATGCTGTCTCTTGCTTTGATAATGAATTCTCCGCCTGTGCATAGCTAGCTGATATACGCTCCTCCAAATTGTTGGTGCCACCCAACAGAATGCAAAGTAGTGCTTGCAGCGTCTGCAGCTTGGACCAGTCCTGCGTGAACACGAGCTCCACTGCCTGTCCCAAACGTGTTCAGCCAATGAGGGAGGAAGGTTAGTAAGAATCGGTGAGTTTTCAACACCATGCCTAAGAGCCGGGGTGGTGCAGGTGCAAGTCTGAGGCCATAGCAGAAGTGCTCATGGGGTGGCCTGTCAGATTCCAATGAATCTGTGAATTGTGCTAAATACCGTGGCATAAGGCATTGAAAAAAGGAAAGGAAACAGCACACCTGAGAAGTGAGCAGGGCTGTGCAGTCCTGGAGCACCAGCTGCCCTGGCCTGGACTGGACTAAAGCTGGTACTGGGGCAGGGAAGTGCTACGGCAGCGATGGACACAGGAACCACCTGGTGGGAAGGAACAGAGGTAAGACTGTCCCTGATCAGGACACCTCTGGGATACCGGGCAATGTGAGTTGGGCCCTCCTCCCTCAGTTGTCGGGCCTGTGACTGGCAGCCGCATTGGAAACCCAGCCCTTGGGCAAAACAAAGAGGTGGGAGAGTGGCTGTAAAACCGGTCCCTCTGTCCCATGTGTGAACTCTCCATAGGCTCTGCCTGGAACGTGGCTCTGTGAACCTGCTCCTCTGGAAATGCTTGTGTAGAGAGGGGTGTGAAGGAGATGGACTTTCAGAATGGCACCAGTTCTGCTCCACGGTGTTTTATCTTTGTGACTCCACAGTGGTAGGGGTTGTAGCGCAGAACACAGCTGGCACAGCTGGTCACTTAATGGTTCTGCGCAGGGACTCAAATACAAAAGCAAACAGTGCCTGTGGAGGGACACGCAGCTACAGCATTTAGAGAAACAGTACCGCATATAAAGGCTAACAAACAATACACTGCACATTTAGGGACAGACTTTCAAAAAGCCGGAGACTAAACTGATTCAACTTTTGCAGGTTAGTCTAACCTGCCTAGGCTGAACCAGTTCCTCACCGAGCAAACTCTCTTCTTGCAATGCAATGTGCTCTTGGCTGCCGGGAAGCTGTGCTGGGGAGGTATGGCCAGTCCTGGCTGAACTGGCCAGGGAGGGGCTTAATTCCCCCGCACTGTCCCACCAGCAAGGACTGGAGCCTGGTCTGCTGGGTGCTGCCCCTTTGCTGCAGCAGCAGCAGGGCACCATGGCTTCTGAGGGAGAGGGGGGCAGAGTGGGGGATTAGTCTCCCCTCTACCCCCACTGGCAGCCAGCTCCGTCTGCCATCATCACAACACTCGCTCCCTGCGGGGGGAATAAGTCCCCTGCCGCCCCCTCCACTGGATGCCAGAGCGAGGGGGAATAATCCCCGTCCCTCCCCCCAGCAAGTGGTCCTGCCAAATTATAACCTAACCTAAATTCTCTCTTTGAAACTGGTTTATGTGCACTGAATTTCTGTTCTGTTACAGGTTTAAGCCAGTTCCTGATCACTTAAACCAGTTTATATGTAATATCTGTCCCTAGCCCCAAAGCATGGCTGGTAGAGGCACTAAGCACCCCAGGTTTCCATGGACTCCAGTCCGAGTTGCTGTAGCTCAGCACTATTGCAGGTCAGGCCCACAACTACTCTAGCCAGAGACAACCTGAGCAGGATATGGGGCTGTAACAGGGGTCCTTCTTGGGGCCAACTTCCCTGTGGCCCACCCACCTGTTTCTGGGCTAAACATCTGCCTTCTCGCTTGCCATGCCTTGTTGTTTATTAGTTAAATGATATAATTAAGCGGGAGGCTGTTCATTTCCTGCCCCGATGCCAGGGGGTGCTATCTGCTGCTCCATTCCTTCCCTACACCGCAGCCCAAGCCTCGCAGATGGCATCTAGATGTTATCACCATCACCAGCCCCCACACTGGGCCCCATAATCCTCCTACCAAGACCACTCTAAGAGCCCTCCATTCCAGCAGCCTAATCCACCTTCATTCCAAGCTGCATAGCTCCCTGAGCTGCTTCCTCCCCACAGGTGTGGTTCCCCACCCCTCCAGACCTTTGGCTACTAGCCCTGGCCCACCTTCAGGCCAGTCAGAGCCCCAAGCCCTCGGCTCTTGGGCATCCCTCGCAGTGGGTCCCCAGCCCTTCGACCTTTCTGGTCCTGGCCCCAGCATTGACGAGTCAGGGGATGCTCAGACAGGTTCCTGAGCCTATGGCCTGACTCTCAGTCTTTGCAGTCCTCCTTCCAGACCCTGCACACCAGGGTGACCCACCTGGTTGTGGGGGCTAGGGGCTAAGGCACCCCAGCCTGCCTTTCACCAGGGCGGTAACTGGCCTGGCATTTCCTGGGAGCTCCCGCAACACTGGGAGCCCCACCAGTCCACCCACTCCCAGCAGGGTGCAGTTTTAGGTCATGCCCAGGACCAGGAGCCTCCCGACCATCCCCTACAGCTCCTCCCTTACCTCCAAATGATACCAGCAGCCCTCCACCTAGGCCAGTTGTTGGCAACTGTTGGAAAACGGATCCTCTATTTTTCCATCTGTCAGTGCCACCAGTAACATTCCTGGATACTAGACCAAGAGACATGGCATTGGTCTCCGTATTGATATACTTTAGCTATGCAAGTCCACCTTAGCTTTTGCTCTACTGAGGAATGCTCACTATTTCATATTTTTATTGTAAGCATCCACTTCAGAGAGATGCATCCCATTAAATATGGATTAAAGATCTTAGTCAAGCCTTGAGATTAAAAGTGGGAACTTCTCAAACAGAAGCAGGCAGCATTTTATATTGCGCCTGCAAGTAATACAATATGATTTTAGAGCCAGTAGAGGCAGAGACTGTAACTGAGCTCCTCAGCTGGCAGGTCTCACTCATCCAGAGGTTACATTTTTCTAGTATTTTTATTAAATGGTTCCCAGGTCGATCCTGTAAACAAGTTGCATTTAGAAACTCTCAGCTATCCAGGGACATCCTCATGTCTAGGCCTGTGCGAGTTGGCAGTGAGCCGATCCATAGCTCCGGACTGGGTTTCTGCCTCAATCTGGCCAAAGCAGCTCTGAAACCTCAGAGATCCAGCCATGGGGTATAATGGGGAATCAATGAAATAGCTATAACTTTGGTTTTTGTCTGATTTGGATAAAACTTGCAGGAACAGTAGCCTCTGCTGAGAGCATGAGACCTGCCCAGTTTCAAGAATATCAGTTCTGGGGTTTGGTGGGAACTGTACTCCAAATTCTTGAAAGCAAAACTCATGTCACAGCTATGTGTCACACCACGGGGGGGGTGAAAACTGCAGGGTTGGTAGCTCTTACTGCCACAAAGCCTGCCAAGTTTCAAGGAGATCTGTGCAGGGGTTTGGGGGGAACTGCACCTCAATCTTCAGACAAGCAAAACTGGTGCCATGGGTGACACTGCATGTCTTAAGGCACAGCAGGGTGACAGCTTCATGGATGGTGGCCCCTGCTGTGACTCCTGCTAGCTGTTGAGGAAATTGGTGCAGGGGGGCGTTGGGGTCCTGCACCCCTAGCTGCTGACAGATCAAACTCGTGCCAAGACTGTGTCTGTTTTGGAGCAGTTGATTGTCTGTATTGATGCTTTCCTGTCCTTAACCTGGTTTTGTAGGTGCTTATTGATGCTCGTTAAGTTGTTATGTCATAGCTAGGTGCCGAGTCCCTGGTCCCGGAGTGAATCAGGATTGATTGATTAGTAACTGGGAACACAGCAGCTTAGCAGGCACCTCAGTAGGTCATCAAGTCTGAACCCCTGCCCTTGGCAAGAAAGAGCACTGGGCCCAGATGACCCCAGCTATATGCTTGTCCAGTCTCCTTTTGAAGACCCACAGGGTAGGGGAGAGCGCCACCTTCCTTGGAAGCCCTTTCTAGATTCTGGCAACCCCCATCACCCAGATCTCACCTGTCCCCAGGCCTGAGAGCTTTCTGCATCTCCTCCCCCATTCCCCACCAGTGCTGGCTTCATCTTGTTGCCTACCTCTGACTGTGTTACAGATTAAATGTGAGAGGGAAGGATTTGATGGTGAGGCTGGTGATTCTTTTATTGGACCAACTGTGCGGCTGGGATAAAGTCAGAAAAGCTTTCAAATGCAAAACATTCTTCTTCAGGTCTGCAGAGGAAAACTTTTTTTCTCCTCAGACCTGAAGAATCATATAACATGAGGGCTGGAAGGGACCTCAGAGGGCATCTAGTCCAACCCCCTGCTCAAAGCAAGACTGTCCCCAACTAGATCATTCCAGACTTTGTTGAGCTGGGCTTTAAAAACCTCTGAAAATGGAGAGTTCACCACCTCTCTAGGTAACCCATTCCCGTGCTTCACCACCTAGTGAAAAAGTTTTTCCTAATACCCAACCTAAATTACCTTTGCTGCAACTCAAGACCATTGCTCCTTGTTCTGTCATCTGCCACCTCTGAGAACTGTCTAGTAGGCTTGTGTGACTAGGGAAGTATTCAATTCAGATTCAGCCGACTGGAGGACAGTGATTCGATTTGGTGATTTGAATCACTGTCCCCATTCAATTCGACTGAATCAGAATAGGAGATTGGGCACTGATTCAGAGATTCAGATCAGATGGGGAAAGGCAGGGACAGCTGGGCAGCTGCAGGCTCTCCCCCAGCTCCTCTGGCTGTGCCTGCATGAGGGGGCTCTGCCACGAGTGTTCAGAGGCCCTGATTGCCATTGCAGCAGCCGTTGAGTGCGAGCCTTGTTTTTTTTTTTTAAATGCTGGGAGGCTGGGGCTGGGCAGGGCATCCATGGGGGCTTCTCCCATGGCTGCCCCCACCCAGGAAGAAGCAAGCACAGCTGGAGGAGCCATGGGAGAACCTGCAGCCATCCGGCTGTGCCTGCCTCTCCCCAGCTGATCCGAATCTCCAAATCTCTCCAAATCTTTACCAAATAGATTCAGAGGCTTTGGATTCAATTTGGGCCTATTAATAGGTTTCCCCAATTTGATTCAGATTTGGAGATTTGGCTGAATAATCAAGCCGATGCTCCTCCAGATCGAATTGGCAACCAAAGCTAGGGCTGTCTGAAGGAGGCAAAAAGTTAGTTTTCTTTCACAGACCTGCAGAAGAATGCTTTGCATTTGGAAGCTTGTCTAACTTGATCCCAACTATAAAGTTGGTTCAATAAAAGATATCACTCCCTCAAAATCCTTACCTTTTGCATGATTTTTGGATCTTTGTGGCTACAGCATCATGCTAGCACTACCACAGATTAAATGGACCTTTGGGCCAAATGGGTATCTATGGTACATTAGAGCTTTGGATACTCATTAGGTATCTGCATCTTTCAGTGCCCATATACAATTAAGAAACTGTTACTTAAGAGCATAAGTCCTATTGACTTTCAGCTAACCCCAGAAATGCGAGTCAGCTTGGGAACAATTTACAAACAGATGAAAGGGCCTACTTGTCAGATGTCTCCATCCCAAGGAGCATGTCACACAGCCCTGCACACAGACAGATTGTCAGATACAGACTGCACAAAAGTACATCCTCCAGCTGAACAAAGCTTGGCCTGGAGGGTGCTGAGTCTCATGAGACTGTCTAGACCAATCCAGGGCAACAGCCTGAGGAATGAATCAGTCTGAGTCTCCCTATCCCCATCAAGTGCCTTTGGCCAAACACTGGAATTGGACTCGACTAAAAAGATGAAATATGCCTTGTAAAATGAAGATTGCCTGACAACTAGGGTCATCTTGACCTGGCAGGATTATAAATGGATCGTGGCCAGGCTGCTAACCAGCTCCCAAGGCACAAAGTTGGCGTTATGTCATAACCAGACCTCAGGCATTAGCAGGAATTGAACCCTGGAGCTTCAGCACAAAAAGCAGTAGAGAGAAGCAGGGCAAGTGGGCTCAGGGACCATCCACTAGAGGGTGCAAGGGCCACACACACACCCGCTGTCTCCCAGAGAAGCTGGAAAACTGGAGTCAAACTGGAGCATGGACACAGTGGCTGGCAAAGAGGGGCTGGGCTGTGTGTCAGGTCCTCATGGGATTCAGGGCCAGCTGGCACATAGCGATAAGGAAAGAAAGTGTCACGCTGGCACTGGGGAAGTGGGGAGCAGTGAGTCAAGCTGACACGAAGGGAGAGGGGCAGAGTGTGTCAGGTTCGCACATAGGGTGTGAGAAAATCATGTCACTGGTGTACAAGCAGGAGCAGTGTGTTAGGCTCACGCACATTATGTGTGGAAAGGTGTCAGGTTGCAAAGGTGTCAGGATGGTGTGTGGCATAGAAGAAAGGATGTGCCAAGCTGGCAGTAGGTGTCAGGACAGATGACACCTAGTAGAGGGCTGGCAGATGTAGGGCAGAATGTTTCAGCCTGGCACACGTGCAGAAAGGGCAGAGTCTTTTAGGTAGCACGTGTGGGTAGCAGCAGAATATATAAGGTTGGCACATGGAGGAAGGGCAGGTTGTGTCAGGTAGGCATCCCTTGTGCAGGAGTTACACTGTCCAGGGTGCAGCGAGTTAGGCTGGCACACAGGAAAGAGCAGGAAATTGCACCACACTGACCCATAGGAGTGGAGGCATAGTCCGTTGTGTTGGCACAGGGTGACAGGGACAGGATGGTTACACCTATCACCGGTGAAAGATGCAGAATGGGTGAGCTTGACCTATGGGGACAGAATGTATCCGGCTGGCACATGGAAGTAGGGGCAGAGGGAGTCAGACTGATGCACAGGGGATCAGAGAGCTGACAGCTAAGGGTTGGGACAAGGTGATCCAGGCTGGCACACCACTGTGGAGGCAGTGTATGTCAGGCTGGCCCAGGGCATCAGGGTGGCACCGGGAAACCTGTACAAGTTCTCACAGGCATGGTAGGATCTAGCATTTTGAAAAAGGGGGTGCAGACGGTAAGGTGCATCTAAAATAGCACATATTTTTATCCGGTTAAAAATAAAATAGAAGCTTTACTAGTATTCTAGGCTGTATTGAAGTAAAAAACAGATATAACTTTTTGGAAGGAGTTAAAAACCAATCTGCAGGGCTGTGAAATAGAAGCTTCATTACCAAGAATGGCAGAATTGCAGAAGAAAGGCTAGCTTGATTGGTAGAACATCAAAGCCAATACAAAGAAGAGCGTGTCATTAACACCCGTGCAATGAGGAATTTAGAAGGGATCAGGTAGATTATAATGAGCCATGAAATGAATAGACTCCTTCAGTGCTGCCTGACTGGAAACGCTGCAATCACTGACAGGCAGTCGGTTTTAAACTTTGGCTGGGACCAAGTGCACCAGTGCACCCCAGCTCTTGGATCTGCCCCTGCTCGTATTAAGCTCCTGCTAGTCCTCAGCTCCTTCTCCTGAAGTACAGTGAATCCTGGCACAGTGTGGGTGGGCAGGGCTTGTGAGGCTGGCACAGGCTGATGGGATGGGGGTCAAGGGCAGGTTCAAAGTTCAGCAGGAGAAGACCCCTCTGTTTGTCTTGGTTAACAATAAACCTGGATGTCTGGTCTGTCTGTCTGGGGTGCTGGCACATTGGCACCAAGCTCAGTGGGTGTCCAGCCTGCCTGACAGGGCAGTGCAAATAGGGCAAGGAGTATTTTGGAATTACATAACGTGGAGCCTGGGAGCCAGCCAAGTGCAAAGGCCCCGGCATGATCTGTGGCAAGGTGAAGGCAAGACAGGCGGGGTGGTTAATGGGTGGTGCAGAGGGGGTATAGGGTCTAATGGCTGCTTGGGTGGCGGGGTGTGGGGGCCTGGTGGTATGTGGGAGGGTCTTATGCATAATAGCTGGTGGTGTGGGGGGGTCTTATGTAATGGCTGGTGGGGTGAGGGTTGACTTGGGGGGTGGAAGGGTGGCAGCGTGTGCAACACAGTCTGTGGCCAGTGCTCAAGATTTGCCATAAATGCCCTTCCTGGCCCAGGTCCTGTCCCCCAGCCGCCTCCATTCGGAGACCACACACAGGATCCCTGGGCTCACAAGAGGTCTGAGAGACAGGGATGATTACCTGTACCTAACTGTCCTTCGGCAGGGCCTGGGGCTAGTGGCAAAAGGCCTCTGTTTCAGGTTGGACTTGCCTCCCAGGGACATACCCGTGGCTGGTTTGCTACCTTGTGAGCCGATCGGGGCAGCAGTAGCTCTGGGCTGGCGTCTGCCAGGGGTGTCCGTGGAGCGGCCCCAAGACCCATGCTTGCTAAAGGTGCTGGGGTGACAGGCATTCCTTCTGCCAAAGCTCTGGGCGGGCAACCACGCACTAGTCCAACCCAGGAGCAAACAGACTAGCTGGGGAGAGGAGGGCTGGCAAGGCAGGGCCAGTTAAGCAGAGGGGACAGTTTAAGTCCAGAGCCTTGTGTGGCTAGCCGGAGTCCAAGAGTCATAGAGACGTAAGACCAGAAGGGACCGCGAGAGGTCATATAGTCCAGACCCCTGTCTGAGGCAGGCTCATCCCTCTCCAAAGCATCCTAATCCATAATCTAACCCCTTAGCAAAATTGCACGGTGAACCCTGATACAACACAAAACATAACTACAGAAGAAGGCAACCCCCC
>JAGPOW010001806.1:2639217-2687380 GCA_030014935.1 Caiman crocodilus | reverse complement strand
ACCCCCCCCCCCCCCCCACAGTCCATACCAATCTAACTATAGGGTAAAAATCTTTCCTCCCCCAAATTTGGTAATTAGTCTGACCCCGAGCAGAGGGGCAAGGACCTGTAGCCAGGTACTACCAGGCTGAAGCCCCAGCAGGAGCACTGGCACTCCCCAGTGAAAATCCCTGCCAACACCTAATGCTTCTAAGGAAGAACAACCTGCCCCAACACCTGTAGCAACGGGAAGGGAGGGAAAAATCTTTCCCAGCCCCATGTGGCAATCAGGAAAGCCAAAAAGTATAGAAAATACCCATAAAGGCACACAGGCATAGTTAAACCTAGATCATGCCCAAGCAGCGGCTGTCCAATCTCTTCCTGAACACCTCCAGTGATGGAAAGTCCACAGCTTCCCTAGGCACCATACTTGGCTGCAACTTTAAGCCATTGATCCGAGTCCTATTCTCTGCAACAAAGAAAATGTTTTCCCCTCTCCTTTATGGCAGTCTTTCAAGTATTTGAAGACTGCTATCATGTTTCCTCTTCAGCACCTTGTATGCAAGTTGAAATACCTAGCTCGTTCAGCCACTCCTCACATGACTTGCTTTCCAAGCCCTTTATCATCCTTGCCCTTTATCATCACCTGCCTCTGGACTCTCTCCAACTTATCCACGTCCTTTTTAAAATGTGGAGCCTAAAACTGCACACAATACTCTAAATGAGGCCTAACAAGTTCTGGGTACGGAGGCACTAACACCTCTGGTCTCTTGCCCTTGCAAACGGCATTTGCCTTTTGTGCAGCTCCATCACACTGCAGACTCGTATTGAGCCCGTGATCTACCGAGACTCCCAGATCTTTCTCCACAGTGCTCATCCAACCAGGTGTCACCCATTTTGCATTTGTATTTTTTATTATTCTGCCTGAGTTGGAGCACCTTGCCTTTGTCAGCATTGGATTTCATCCTGTTAGCTCTGGACTGACTTTCCAAGCTGTCAGGATCCTTATGAATTGCACTCAGATCCTCCAATGTGTTTGCAGCCCTTCCCAGCTTCATACCATCTGTAGTGTTGCTCAAAGACCTATAAATTCCAGCATTCAAATCACTGAGGTAAGGCTATCCGTCTGTAGCTCCTTGGGTCTTCCTTTTTGCCTTTTTTTAAAGAGGGGCAGCCCTGCAGTACCTTGCCTGTCTCCCACAATGCCATAAATATTATTGCCAAGGGCTCTGACATCTCCTTGGAGAGTTCCTTCGGTACTTTGCAATGTAGTTCATCAGGCCCTGCCGACTTGAATTCATTCAGACCCACCCAAAACTCTGATTGTCTCTTCCCCTATCTCAACCCTTATGGATTTCATAGATTTCATAGACATTAGGGCTGGAAGGGATGTTGGACGGTCATTGAGTCCAGCCCCCTGCCCCAGGGGCAGGAAGTCAGCAGGGGTCATAGGATCCCAGCAGGACAGTAAAGAAGTTCTTCCTTATGTCCAGCCTGAAACGGTCATGGAGGAGTTTGTGACTGTTCGACCTTGTCATCCCTTGGGGCGCTCTGGTGAACAGACATTCCCCCAGGTGGTCCCTCAGTCTCTCCTCGTAGGGCCTGTCCTGCTGTCCTCTCACCAAGAGGGTGTTCATCCCCTGAACCCTCTCCAGGCTGGCCACAACCCTCTTGAAGTGCAATGCCCGGTACTGGACGCAGTACTCCAACTGCGGCCTGACCAATGTTGCATCGAGGGGGAGGATCACCTCTCTGGACCGGTTTGAGATGCACCTTTGGATGCATGACAAGGCATGGCTGGCCTTGCTGGCTGCGGTCTGGCATTGGCAGCTCATGTTCATCTTGGAGTCAATAATGATGATGTTAAATAGTTCGGGCCCGAGGACCGAGGCCTGGGGTACCGTACCCCACTGCTCACATCTCACCAGGTTGAGTACAACCCATCCACCACTACTGTCTGGGTTCACCCCATCGGTCAATTTTTAACCTACCCAACTATGCAGGCATCAATGCCACAGTCACTTACTTTATTGATGAGGATGGGATAAGAGACAGTGTTAAAGGCCTTCTTAAAGTCCAGAAAGACTACATCCACAGCAACACCATCATCCAGGGATTTAGTTACCGGGTCATAAAAGTCAATCAGGTTGGTCAGGCAGGACCTACCTTTGATGAACCCATGCTGATTTCCCCTGGGCATGATGTCCTCTGCTGGCCCCCCACAGATGTGCTCCTTGATAATTTTTTCAAGGATTTTCCCCAAGACCAATGTGAGACTTATGGGCCTATAGTTTCCTGGGTCCTCCTTTCTCCCTTTCTTATAGATGAGGACCACATAAGCTAGTTTCCAATCTCCAGGCACCTGGCCTGTGGACCACGATCGCTCGTACAGCTGGGTCAATGACCCCCGCCAGCTCCCTCAACACCCGTGGGTGGAGGGGATCAGGGCCCACAGATTTAAAAACATCCAGCCCTTCCAGAAGATCCCTAACTACTTCTGCGCAGACCCGATTATTACCCAAATAAACTTTATTAGATATCTGGTTGCAGCTTAATTTGGAGAAGACTGAGGCACACTACCTGTTGGCAGCTCACTACTTGACTGTGCTATTTGATAGTGGATGCACAGCTTCATCAATCTTCGTTTTTTAACCAACATATGCATATAACCCCTTCTTGTTGTCTTAACTTCCCTCACCGGGGTAGGTATTTTTTTACCTTTGCCTCCCTGATTTTGTCCCTTAAAGTTCTTGTGACTTCCTGGTATGCTTCCTTGGTGACCTGCCCGTTTTTTTTATTGCCTCTACCTTTCCTTTTGCTTTTGAAGCATCCCAGAATTTCCCAGAGCAGCCAGAGTTTCCATTTCTTTCCGTTCTTCTTGTGCTTCCATCATGTTGGAATAGCTTTGTATTGGGCTTCTAATACTGCTCCCTTTAGGAGCTCCCAGCCCTCCTGAGCACCTTTATCCTTCAGTCTGTCCTCCCATGGCACCCTGACTATAAACTGCTATAGAAAATTGTCCTCCACACCACTTAGGAAATTGCTTACTACATGAACACTTCGTGCCCCCAGAGGCTGGGGGGGCACAGCGAGCTCCCGCAGGTGGCGGTGGCACTGCTAGCAGTGGGAGCGTGGCGGAGGTAAGTGCGGAGCTCTGTCGGCGCTGGGTGGAGAGGTGATGAGCACCGGCCAGTAGTCAGCGAGCACCCGCAGACACCACCGCGGCAGCCAGTGGTGATTGTGGGCCACCCGCTGCCTCTGCCACCAGTGTCTCTAGTGCTCTAGTGGCAAGTGGCGACCACCCGCAGGCACCAGCAACAAGGTCAGAGGTGCCTTTTCACAGGGGGTGCACCAACACACTCAGGGGGTGCACGTGCACCCACATGCACCCCCTACGCATCGCCACTGGCTCCTATTTCATGTTTGGTTGTATTAGTCTTTCAGCAGATGCCTGGAAAATTGAAGGTTTTCATCAATACCATTTCATAACTTTTGGATAATTTTGTCACCTTGAAGAGTGACTCGTCCACCTCTTTTTCCTGATTTGATGGTCTATAACAGATGCCCACTATTAGTTCACACTATACCTTTCACCTTTTTTCTTCACCCAAATACATACCTTCTTCCTCCTGAGCCAGGTGACAAGTGTATGTACATGCCCTTAGACCAACACGGCAACAACCTACACCCCTGTATACATGCCCTGGGAGGTCTGCAATGCAGACCACTCTGAATTGGTTGCACTCTTTTGTCACAAGGAGGCCCGAGGGGGTAGTGATGGACAAGTGCTTTCCTGTGGGGGTCCCTCAGGGCTCCGTGTTGATGCCCCTCCTGTTCAACAAGTGTATGAGGCTCCTGGATAAGACTGGATGGAGATTTGGAGTAAAGTGATATCAATATGCTACCCCTTTCATCCAATCCAGGTCTCACTGTCTCGGTCCTTTCTCAGTTCCTAGTAGCACTTGGGGACTAGATGCATGTTAGCCAATTGAAGCTGAATCCAGACAAGAAAGGAGCTGGTGAGATCCCAGCTAGGGGCTGTGTAGGGGTCAGGATAGAAGCTTTGACTTTAAATGACAGGAACTGTAATAGTGGAGTCTGATTTCTCGGGGGCAGGCAGGGACGGGGCTCTATCTGAAGATTAGAATTACAATGCAGACAAGAATTATGATGAGGAAACTGAAGGTGTAATGTAAGTCCGGCACTCCAGGCACAGGGCCTCAGACAATGGATCACAATGGATGCATGGACAATGGATCAGACACTGGATCGCAGCACGTTCATCGCAGCACAGAATCAGAGAAACTCAACGCTGGAAACTACATTAGGAAGTCATCTGGTTCAACCTCTTGCTCAAGGCCAGGTCATCCCTATATCAACCACATTAGACAAGAATCTGTCCAGCCTATTCCAATCAAAGCTGCACAGTCTTCTTGTGCAACTATTGGGCCAATGTCCATGAGCATCAAGAACACCCTACCTGGCCACAGGTAAAGCAGGCGCTGATGACGCATTCAGTGTCCTAATAACTCAAGGGCAGGTAGTAAAAGAGACTGAGCTGTCAACTGGCAGCTGATGTAGCCAGCAGCAATTAGGTACCTGAGCAGTACAGAAAACCACCATGGTGCTGTCCATAAGACTGAAGGCAACAACAGGACACGGCTGCCACAATGGGCTGTCAATAAAGGTAACTTCCTTAGGGCGGTATGTCCTTGAGTAAACTCTGTCTCTAGCGGGTCACCAAATGCCGGCACAAAAGACATGCCAGCAGCAAAAAAAGTTAAAGGGAAACCTGGACAAAACTTGGAGGGGGCAGCACAAGTTTCAGGAGGGAAGAGGAGGCATCAGAAGCCAGTCTGTGGACATATGGCTAGAAGAACGGCCGCTGCTGCAACATTTCCGAGAACAGACTTAATGAAGACCCAATTTAGCTTTACAACAAGCACAGAGGCCCCTCATATTAATAGCTGGCATTTGGTACGTGGAACAGTTAGGATCTAGAACAAGCTGGACTCCTTTGGGTGGATTCATTAATCACAAGGACTCATTGAGCATTTTGCACAAGCACTTGGCAGCTTCTTGATTGTTCAGAAAACGCTTACTTTTCACTGCTTGCTATCTGCTCTCCTGGACAAGGCCTGTTTCCTTGTTTCATGCTTGTACATCCCCATACACAATATGGCCCAGCACCATGATTGGGGCTCCCAGGAACTACTGCAATACAAGTAATGAAAATCACGTGCTTTGCATTATGTAGTTGGTCGCTTTAGCCGTGGTGCTCTCTGGGTGGAGTTTTAATATTTTATGGGACCGACTTTCTGACAAATGGCCATTGTTGTGACCCCTGGACACCATTACGAGTATATAGTACCATCCACACAATCAGTCCCCAATAAACTAATCCTTGCAAGGAGACCTAACCTAACTCTTGGGAGGTGAATCAGCCCCGTGCTGCGTGCCTGGAATCTGCAGATATAGGCAAAAGGTAAAATCTGCTCTGGAAGCTGAGCTTTCCCCAGACCTCATTGATGTAGTATTTCCAGGAGCAGCATGTTCCAGCAAGTCATAAACACGTGCAAGGCAGAAACAGGCCTTTATCTGACTTCAGGGCCTTGGTACTCTCTAATTTAAGAACGAAAAAAAAACCATTCTGTTTTCCAGCAGAACTGTAAACAGAAAGGGGGGGACGGGGGACATATGGTGCAAATAAGGCAGGTGGGTGTCACGTGAGAAGCAGTTTGTGCAGAGCCTCGCCTCTCCATATCACAGTGCAAAAGGCAAGCAGCTGCAACATAGGAGATACCTTCCCTGCTTCCACCGCTCCAGGGAGGCGCTTCCTGGCCCGATCCCCGGGAGAACAACCCTTTCCCCCCTAAATATAATGTGTCATAAGAGTCTTAGCACTTTTTAACCTCTGCAACTGAATGGAAGATGGAGTACTGCTGCTTTGCAGTAACTGAGACTCCCGGCCCAACAAGTATATGCTTACGACAACAAACTGGATTAAAAATCATTTGAGAATTGCAATGCCTGCTCAAAAAAAATGTCTTGTCTTTACTGGTGGCTTTGCTGCAGACAGTGCACAGGGTGCTGAGAAAGCAGTAGCTTCCCGTCACCGTAAGTCATATCCTGTGGGTCTTCTCATTGCAGAGTTTATGTTTTGAACTGGATTTTTAGCTAGAGGCAGATACCACCCCGGCGCTGACATCAGTTCCCAGCGCAGGATTTGATAAACAATGACTGCAATCGTCCCAGCAACACTTTGAAAGTGAAATCAAGAAATGGAGGTCACAGAGCAGTGCTGGTTTTGACTCCTTCCAGTATTTGCAAGTAGAGCAGGAGTATCCTCAGTACAGGCCAAGCTTTCAACAGCTGGCATCGTCCTCAGACTGAAACTGTATGTGGCCAGTTCTATCCTGTATCACTCCACATCCGGACCCACGAGCCCTGGGGGCTTTGCCATGGCGTTAGCAAGGCACAGTCTGCTCCATAGCATGGCTTTGCCCTGGAAAGGAACTGTAGATGTGACCTCTTCGTCAAGAGCTTTTCTCTTGTTTGGGACAGAGTGACTGTGACTTGGAGGACAAATCCCTACTTATCTTCCCCAAAACTTTGGCTCGAGAAAATAATTTGGCCGGAGAACAACCAGATATATTTGGAGGAAGATGTTTCTGTAAAGTCTAAAGAAAACTAGCAATACCTTTTCCTTCCCATCACATGCTATTAAAAACAGCCTGACATAATCATTTAGCTTCTGTTTTTTTCATTTCTCTTGGCTTGTAATGGTGCGCCTCCAACCTTTCCATATGGTAAAATCTCCCTGGGAAATCAAATTCTGGCTCGGCACGAAGAGAACGCAGTTTGTCAGGACCTTTAGGGGGGCCCAGACCTGGTACCTTTTGTTAATGGAAGTTTTTGCCATTGACTTTCGTTGGAACAGGTCTAGCCAGGATGTGTCAGATCCTGTTGCCCTCTACAGATAAGGAAGAAGACGGGTGTAACTCAATAACTAGTAGGCAACAGAGTTTTCCCTTAGTTCACGCAGTAAAGAGGTGTGTTGGCAGCTAACACCTCTGGATTTTGACCTGGTTTAGCAGCGGCCTCTTCACAATTCAGGATGGCAATAAGCTCCAAGTGAAAGGCTGAAATTGTGCCTCCTCGGAAAGAAAAGAGCTGTTCTTCTGCTCTCATGCTTAACACTTCATTGGTGACTAGAACCCGTTTTGAAGGTGCTGGGTGAGCAAATGCTTTCTGCAGTGCCACGTCTGTGATCCTCAGGCTGCCGGGCAAGGGCCCCTTAGCCCACATCTGAGAGGAGCTACAAGGTTTGCACCCGGCAGGGACGCATGGAGGGCAGTCGCAAAGCTAAGTAGAAGTGACCTGGGGTACCAGACCCAGGTGCTGAGTTGGGGGGTGGGAAAACAGCCGGTGCTACCCTGTACAGAAGTGCCCAGGTACACCCGTGTTGGAGGGCACAGAAAGAGTGAAGCCGCTCATGTCCTGCTTCCTCCCCTCACATGAAGAGCTAAGACTTTTTTTGCCCAGGAAAGGAGGAAAGTGGTGACTCTCAGCTCTTTCTGTTCCTTTAAAGCTGAGAAAAGGAAGTACAGATAGACACATCCATTCTGCCCCTTCTCTCTCCTACCGGAGCCCGGGCAGCAGCATTTGTTTCTCCTTTGCTTCTGCTGCACCATCTCCTGAGCTAACAGTTAAGCAGAACAGAGCCCTTGGCAACAATATTTGCCAAAGCATGGGAGACAGGCAAGGTACTAGAGGAAGCAGAAGACAGGGAAAGGGTCTACATAGTGCTCTTCTTTAAAAAAGGAGGACCCCGAGGGATTATAGACCAGTTAGCCTCACCTTCATACCTGGGAAGCTACCAAAGCAGTCATCCCCAACCAGGGTCCTTTTAAGGGTGCTGTTAGCACTGTTAGGTGTGATTCACAGGATGAACCAAGAAACTTTAAGTAGAACTAGTCATACAGCCAGAGCCATTCTGTCCTGTTGCGGTCTTCCCGAATTCTTTGCAACAGAAGTAACTCTGTATTATAACATTTTGTCATATAAAACATGCACATCTTTCCCAAAATATAGCTGCTGGAAACTGGTGTGAGCATCATCATTGAGGAAAGATGGTAACAGCAGCTTCTTTGCTCAGCAGTTGCTTTACCCATGAGTGTATATGGTATTTTTCTATATTCAAAAACTTACCGGAAGCTAAGAGCTGGCATTTTCAGAGGGGTGCCTTGAATCCAACAAGGGGCACCTTGATGAGTAGCTGCAAGTTTGCTACTTAGTTCATCCCTGCCAGTTGGGCTTGGATGCCAAAGAAGGCACACGCGTGTGTCAGCACAAGTGAGCCCTCGGCTCCCCCCGAGCAGAGCAGCGAGCAAGGAGCTGACAGCTGAATCGAGGTGAGCTGGGCAGGGCAGGGCAGCAAGGGAAGAGGGAGGAGGTGCTGGGCCAGCTAGGCCATCTGTAGGGAGTCAGGAAGGGGATTTTCTCCCCTCCCACCCCTATTTAGCTGTGCCGAGCGGGAGCCACACTCCTGAGCTGTGAGAACAGGCCCCACAAACAGGCGTGCTCTTCAGGGACATGCAGGAGTTTGCACAGCGGAGAAAGCAGGAGGGGCCTGAGACTTCGGGCTTCGGACAGTCTCCAGAGTCTTTACATGAGTGCACGTGAGGGAGTGTCAATGGGGGTGGCGACTCGGAGCGCAGCCATGGACCCTGTCCCAATGCTGCCTCCCGCCCAGGGCTCCTCTGAGGTCTCCATCCAGACAGAGCCTCTGGGTGAGTCAGTGGCACCTGGACCCCCGGCCTGCATGGGTTGCCTTGTGGGTCCTCAGGGGTCTGGGGGCAGCGGGATGGCCAGGAGTCCCCTCACCTGTCCCACATGTGCCCAAATTGAGGGCCTGGAGGGACAGGCGGGGGAACTCCAGGCAGAGGTCAGCAGGCTGCGTGGGATCAGAGCCATTGAGGATGAGATTGACGGGTACTTCCACTCTTGGCAGGATCCCTCGAATGGCAGGATGGCAACACAAGAGGGACCCGATATGGACGGGTGGAAGACAGTCGCCTCTAGTTCTCGACGACGCAGAATTAGACCCTGCATTGCTGGAACCACCCCTCCAGTGCAAGCGGGAACTGATTTGGGGCCCTGGTATCATTGGGAGTAAGTGCAGCAATGGAGACCACTCCCACAGCTCCCACCAGGCAGGCTGCGAGGCAACCGGAGAAGACAACTGGAGAAGACATCGGGTAATCACAGTAGGCGGCTCCCCGCTGAGAGGAACGGAGGGCGACATCTGCCACCCAGATGCCACAGCACAGGAGGTCTGCTGTCTCCCTGGGGCACGGCTCCATGATGTCAGAGAGAGGATCCCCAGGCTTGTCCAGCCCACAGATTACTACCCCATGCTCCTTATCCATGTGGGAACAATTGACATAGCCAGGAGCAATCCAGACTGCATCGTGGGTGACTACAAGGCTCTGGGAGCTGGGCTTAAAGGATTGGGGGCTCAGGTAGTTTTTTTCCTCTGTGCTCCCTTTTGCAAGCCATGGTCCAAGGAGGCAAGAATGCATCGATGAGGTGAAGCAGCATCTCCAACGGTGGTGCCACCAAGAAGGCTTCGGCTTTTACGACCATGGAGCCCACTTCAGAGACAAAGGACTCCTGGAGAGAGACAGCATCCACCTACGTAGAAAGGTAAGTCCCTCTTCTCAGCCAGGATGGCTGGTATCTTAGATAGGGCTTTACACTAAGATCGTAGGGAGATGGGGAAATGCTAAGTGGAGCCTACCTGGGGACCAATATACAGGAAAGCTCCATCAACAATTAAACCAAGCAAACCACGCTTACGGGAGCTGAGAAAACAGCTCCCTTTCAATGCAACAAGCAGCTAGTGACCTCAGTAGAAGGACCCAGGTGCCTGTACACTAATGCCAGAAGCTCAGCCAGCTCATATCGATCATGATCCTCCCTGACCAGCACCGAAGAGCTTTTCTTGACTCAGGAGGTGCACAGACCATCTAGAGGCAATGCAGTTCTTGACCTGGTCCTGGTCAAAGGGGATGACCTGGTGGCCAACTTAAACATAGAGGGCAGCCTAGGTGATAGTGACCATGAAATCATTACGTTCATGGTCCATCGCAAGGCTGACAAAACAAGGTCAAAGTCTTAGACTTCAAAAGCATAAATTTTAATAAGCTCAGGTCACTAGTAGAAAATGCCCTGAGAGACCAAGGACCATGAGAAGAATGGTCATGCCTTAAGGATACAATCCTTAAGGCTCAGAGGAAATCCATTCCCTTATGGAGAAAAAGTAGCAGAAGGGTCAAGAAACACTCTTGGCTAAGCAGGGAAGTTGCAGCCCTCCTACAGAAAAAGAAAGAGGCGTACAAACAATGGGAGCTTGGAGCAGCCTCGAAGGAAGACTACTTGACAATGGCCTGCACTTGTGGAAAACAGATCTCTGGATCAGCCTATGTAGTGGAGCATATCATAAGGAAGGCCATTTACAAGCACATGGAGGTGGAAAGGCTTATCGCCAGCATGAATTTATTAGAACAAATTGTGCCAAACAAACTTGATCTCCTTTTTCAACAAAATAACTAGATGAATGAATGAAGGGAATGCAATGGATATACTGTAGTATATCTGGACTTAAGCAAGGCTTTTGCCAAAGTCGCCTGTGACCTTCTCATAAACAAGCCGGAGAAATGCAGGCTAGATAAGCTTGCTAAAAGGCTACAGATGGCTCCGTAAGCACAAGCAAAGGGTAATTATAAATGGATCCATGTCAGAATGGCAGGAAGTTGCAAACCGAGTTCCACATCTGTCTGTCCTGGGCACATTACTGTTCAACATGTTTACTAACAATGTAGATGTTGTGATAGAGAACTTCCTGAGCAAATCTGCAGAGGATATGAAACTGTGAAAGACTGTGAACACACTGGAAGACAGGAATGCAATTCAGAAGGATCTTGGTAGATTGGAAAGCTGGGTAGAACCAGCAGGATGAAGCTCAATGGTGAGAAATACAAGGTGCTACACCTTGGGAAGAATAATCCAAAACATAAGTGCAAGATGAGTGACAACGGGCAGCACTGTGGAAAAGGATCTGTGGGCATTTATATACGTACTTTGCGAGTGGAGGCAGGAGGACGATCCAAGAGCTGCTCTCATTAAAACGCCCAGAGCGTCGCATGTGTCAGTGTCCCTGCACTGAAAAACGGTGGTGGGGCGCTTTAACTAATGCTCGTCGAATGAGCTTTAGTTAAAGCACCCCCATCACCATTTTTCAGTGTGGGGACACTGATACACATGACACTGGAGTCTACTACAGTGTGGTAATTACCACGCTCCGGCAGACTCGATTAATAACTACCGTCTAGCAGACTCGATTAATCAAGTCTGATCTGACATGCTGTAATTACAGCGCAAGGCAGCCTCACTGCATGTGTATAGGCGCTCCAGGGGTGGTGGCGGATCACAGACTCATTACGAGCCTACAGTGTGACACAGCTGCAAAAAAAGGCATATCTAGTTTTAGGCTGCATCAATAATTGCAAGGTATGGGAGATAATAATGTCTCTTATCTGAAGCTGGTTGGGCCTCATCTAGTGTTTTGGGGTCCACACTTTAAAAAGCACGTGGAGAAGGTAGAAAGGGTCCAGAGGTGGGTGACAAAAATTATAAAGGGCTTGGAAAGCAAGTCATATGAAGAGAGGTTGAAGGAAACAGACACGTTCAGCTTGTGGAAAAGGTGGTTAGGAGGAAACGTAGGAGCAGTCTTCAAATCTATGAAACACTTCCACAAAGAAGGGGAAGAACACCTTTTTTTCCACTGTAAAGAGCAGGACATAGACCAGTGGCTTGATTCATAGATTCATAGATGTTAGGGTTGGAAGGGACCTCAATAGATCATCGAGTCCGACCCCAGATCATCGAGTCCGGCCCCTCGGACTCGAGAGGTGTGACGTTGCTACAAACTAGGTTTAGATTGGACCTCGGGAAAACGCTATAGAACAGCGAGCCAATGGAATCGCCTGCCTACGGAAGCTGCAGAATCTCTTTCACTGAAGGGTTTCAAGAAGAGGCCAAGTAAGTGGTGATCAGGGATATCTAGGAATAAGAGAAGAGCAAGGAGTAAGAAAAGAGCTCTGCAGCCCAGTACTCATCAGCAGAACAAAGCAGAACTCCAAAACCAGCTTACAAAAGACGATTAAAGGGCCTGGGATAAGTTTATGGAGGAAAAAGAATGACAGAAAGGTGGCTGTCGCCAGGTTGCAAAGCAGAGCGGAGGGATCTGTTTTATACCCATGCTTCTGGACTTTGCTGATTGCAAAGCGGGGCCATAAAGGAACTTTTTGCCTCCTGTTGCTAGCGGTGTGAGGGTTGGTTTTTTCCCTCTGCCTTCCTCAGAATCACTGGGTGTTGACCCCAGCCAAGGCTGGGGATTTTGAAAGGGGTGTGCCCATGCTCCTTCTGTGGCTAAGAACCTGGTTCCTGGTTAGAAGGTCTTGCCTCTTTGCTCAGGGTGAGACTGATTGCTGCATTTCAGGTGAGGAAATAATTTTCCTCCGTGGTCAAATTGGTATGGACAGTGGGAGGGGGTTTCTTCCTCTAAAGCGAGGGGGCACAGTTCTCTTCCTTGGATCTCTTGCATGCATTTTAACAACCTTTGCAGTGGTGAGACAATGACCGTATTCATCCCCCTGCTTTACTTGTGGCGAGTTAGGGTACTTTTGGTGTCTTTGGGCCTTGTGGTTGCATGACAGGTTTGATTGTATAGTTTTAAGGATAGGTTAGACAAGGATTAGTACAGGATGGTTTGGATAGGGATGATTCTGCCTCAAGCAGGGGGTTGCACCAGATGACCTCCAGAGGTCCCTTCTGGCCCTACTTTATCACAGGATTTTTATGTGCCATTTACCAGCTTCTCATGGGCAACTGTATCAAAAGCTGCTGAAAGATGTAGTAAGAGCAACAGAACACAGTCGCCCCTGTTGATCTCCAGGTGAAGATCATCACATAAGACAACAAGTTCAGTCCCCATGGTATGCCCAAGATGAAAGGTCCAGAAATCGAAGTGCATCGAGAGGTACTTAGAGCTGCCGGGCAGCTACCTGTTCAATGCTCTCCCCCAAAAGGGGAGGTTGGAAATGGGGCAATAACTGGCTGGAGAGTCAGCATCAAGTCACGGTTTCTTGAGTTGGAGCCAGACAATTACAGCACCCTACTCTCCTGTAGGGAAGCATTGACAACCTAAACCCCCGCCTTGCTTGCCTGCCATGCCTTGATGCAAATAAACATGAATGATGTTACCAAAGCAGGAGGCTGTCCATTGCTCACTCTCCTGATGACAAAGGTCTTCGTACACGCTCCAGCCTCTGCTTACATGAGTCCCGTGCCTCGCAGATGGCATCTAAGTTCTGTCCAGAGTCTCTATATTCACACAGGAACTCTACATTGTCGCATGCAGGAATTGGGTATTCCCTCATTCAGTATTCTCCATTCCCTCATTTAGGCAGCTCTGTGTTGCACCCAGTAATTCTGCATTCTCTTATCCGGGATTTCTGTAGTCTCTCTTTAAGTAACTCTACCCCTCACCTGGGCCGCTTCACTCACTCGGGTCTGGCACCCTGTGGGGCTCAGGTGGGTAACCCCCCACTACACTGGGGTCTCTCCCCTGATGGGGCTCAGGTGATTAACACTGTGCTTGGCTCCCACTACACTGGGCTGCGGTGTCCCTCACTAGGTTTGCCTGGCCCTGCTCTCTTCTGGTGTTGTAACCCACCCGCAGGTGCGGGCTGGGGTTTTCAGGTCCAGAAAACCTTAATGCCTCTTTGGTTGGTAATGAAAGAGTGGCTGTAAGTCTACTAGAATTGAAAGCAAAGGCCAAACTGCTGAATGCTGGATGAGGTCAAGAACAGAAGAGCCCTGGACTAACTCCAGATGTGCCTAAAGCTACACGCTACCATATTCCAGAGGGAACGCACAAAGGCAGCCTCCCATGTAGGATCAAAGAGATGTCTAGGCTGTGTTGAAAGCAATCAAACTGCCCACAAAGTAGGAAATCCCACTGGAGAAAAAGCCATAGTCGATTTTCCCATGACTAAAGGCAAACTACTGAGTGATAGCAAAAGTAACTGGGGGCTGTCAGGGGCAAGGACAAGGAGCTCTTTGAATGGTCAGTGTTAGTCTACACCAACTGGATATTCCAGAATCCAGCTGCCTTCCCCATCCCATAGCAAACTCTCTGCCCTCCTCTCACCTCCCCAGCAACCGACTTTCTTATTTAATTTCCCAGTCTGGATCTACCCCGTCTCCCTCAACTCTGACTTGGAGACTAGTGACTCCCTCTCAGGGAATTGATCCCTAACATCCATTTCGATGTCAGCTTTGAATACATTTTACAGCAGATGGACTGGTAGCTTCTGACATCACTGATGAAGCAAGCAAAATACTGTTGGATCCAGATCAGAGTATCACCTTGTGCCCCAGGCCAGATCCAGCCCAGGAAATAGGGTCAGACAACCACTTACTGGTGCAGAGGTGGTATAAGCAGGTGGTGGGCCAAGCAGTTGCAGAGCAAAAAAGGGCTATATCATGTAGCCCTTACTCACCTCCCCACACTGCTGAGGGCCAGAGCTGGCCTTAGGGAAAATGGGCAAATTTGTATTTTGCCTACCCCTGATGCCTTCCTCCGGCACTTCTCCAATGCCCCCCAAGTCACCGACACTGTGTATGGGGTTTGCGTGGGCTGTATGTATAGGGTATGTGGGGGGGTGACGTGTGAATGTGGGTTTGTTTGGGGGTGGGTGTGCATGCAGGAGGGGCACACATATGCCAGCTGTTGTGGGTGGCAGGCAACTCCGTGGGCTCTCACAGAACAGCATATGCCTACTCACCTGAGATGCTGCCCTGGTGCCAGGCAGCAGGGCTGGGGGATGGCAGGGGCTCGGTGCAGGACAGCAGGAAGGGCAGGTGGACAAGGACCCTAGAAAGACAGGGTCCAAAGACAGGGTGCTGCAGCCCAGCACCACTCAGCTGCCCATGTCCATGTCCTTAGCAGTGATAGCAGGAGGGCTGCAGCTCAGCCTCCAGCCCCAGCAGGTTGATGATGACAAAGCCCATAGCGCACAAGCCGGAGGCACCCAGTTTTACCATTACTTTGCCCTTGGCCCAGCCTTCGGAGCCCTCCTACTGGCCTGTCGGAATGCCTGCCAGCACCTGCCAGCACCGCTACCACTGCCTGGGGGATTTTTATCTCATTACCCTGGCCAGCTGGCTCCAATTAGTTCCAAGCATGGCTTGAGAGCGGAGGGAGTTACTCCTTGCTGCCCAACCCCCCAGGATTAGCTGCTACTCAAGTCCCCCAGCTGCTCCCACCTGATCCAAGGGGCAGGGCAGGGCAGTGT
This sequence comes from Caiman crocodilus, assembly GCA_030014935.1. NCBI lineage: Eukaryota > Metazoa > Chordata > Crocodylia > Alligatoridae > Caiman > Caiman crocodilus. Next base: position 2,671,977 of record JAGPOW010001806.1, on the reverse strand, counting down.
GTGTGTGTGTGTGGTGCCCCCTGACCACAGTGCCCTGGGCAGTAACCCATGCCACCAGTCCCTAAGTCTGTCTCGGTTGCGGACCACGTCCCTTGGGGCCCAGGGCCCTGGACTCTGTGGCAGGCCAACCCCTCTTCCCCACCCCCCACCAAATTCCTCAGCCTGCCAGTAACCCAACAGGCTGGACAGAGCAGGTTTACAGACCAGATCTGGCCCCTGGGCCAAAAATTTGATACTCTTGGTCTAGATCCGTTGTATTTAGGTAGTTAGCAATGGGATGCCAAATTAAAAATAAGCTGATCAACTGTTTGCTACAGTTTTGACTTCAAAGGGCGCTTCCAATCATCTGGAGCTCATTAGCAGTCCCTCGTAAGTGATCAGTGACCCCCATTTAAATCAAAGATTCAACAAACAACTGGAGAGCCTCAGTGGCCTAGTGCACCTCTCTGCTGCTACTCTGCATACACTAGGATATTTTGCAAACCCTCATCCTCACTGGGGAGTAATGAACCTTGCATTAGGAAGTATTTGGGTTCTTCTCTCCTACGTTCGTTGCATTGGGACGGACGATTACAATTCCTGGCTCCCAGAGCCTGGAATGTACTGCATTTTGACCCAATAGGTTACAAATTTACCCCAAGAAGATAAATACATGGAACAAGGAACAAGAATTGTGGCTTCAGGAGTGACTGGCACACAGATGTTTTGGGAGAAAAAAAGAAAAATGGTTGAGACACCTGCAGGTGGTGGCCACATCTGCAGGGATGGTCTCTACACTGACCAGGAGCAATCAGTCATACACATAGCATGCCATCTTCTGAGCTGTTGTAATAACAGCTGCATTTGTAGGGGGCTGGAGCAAAGTGTCAGTCTCTGGTGAAAACAAGAAGAGAGTGGCATCATATGGATGGAGACTGCCAAAGAGCTATCAGTTTTCCGTCATCCTCACTTCGACATGGCAGCTGTGACCATAGGTGACTGGTAGGTAGGGGAGGCATGGGGAGGGCGGGGGAGAGCAGGGTGGCATGCCAGCCCCATCCCCACCTCCAGCAGCTTCTGCGGGTGCCCCCTCAGACTCAGGAGGCACCAGTTGCCCATGGCTGTGACCACATGCAGCTAACAGAAATCTCTCTTGAATTTTGATTCCCCACTGTCAGGGCAGTAATTGATGACAAGAAACAGAGAGGGTTTCAAGGGACACCATTGGCACAAGGGTATGGGATGAGGAGAAGGGAAATAGAGGGAATGCTTATAGGCGGATCAGGGAAGTAAAGTTCATTGGAGGATGCAGAGATGCTACAAAGGGGAAATGACACAGGCAGAAGATGGGGAAAAGAAGTCAACCAGGAAGCAGGAGTTTTGGAGACTGACCTGTGAGCAAGCTGTGCATCTTCCTTGGGAACATTAAGGTGATTGGGGACCAGGGATCTGGAGCCTGTTACAAGGAGCCAAAGGCCCCTTACTTAAAAGGGAAGGCACAGCTTGGCTGTGTAGGCAGGCAGCCAGAGGATAAGGCCTGCAAGCAGGGAGGCTAAGCGGCAGTAAGGAGGGGCAGGCTGCCTATTAGGCAATTAGGGCTCCAAGGCATATAAGCCCAGCGCCTGGAAGAAGGCAGTCAATCAGGTCAGTGCCTGGCAGGAATCAGCTCTCGGGAGAGAGAGGCTGTAGGAGACATGCTGACTGGTACTGAGAGTAAAGAAGTGAGAGCCAGTGGCTGGCAAAATGTCTGTTACCCAGAGTGTGGGTGGTATTTTTGTTAGCAAGTGGTTGCTTGTACCTTCATTTTGTTAGTTAGGTTTACAACTGCAGGACTGGACTGTGGCTATGGGGGAGGTTTGGAGACCACAGGGATGCTAGAGGAGCACCCAGTTTAGAGCCTTGCCTGGGTCAGAAACTCTGGGGGCTGAGAGCAGAGACTGAGAGCAGCCTCACATGGGTCACAGATCCCAGGGGCTGCAACTGAGACAGATCAAGACAGGGCTAGGGACCTAGAGGCCAAAAAGAGTGAGACCAGGGCTGGGGCCTAGAGGCCAAGGTCTGAAGCAATGGACCAAGGCTGAGGGGGAGCCCAGCTGGAGGAATGGAGCTGCAGCCAGGAAGACTGAAGCCCCAACAAATGTTTGAGGTTTACAGGGGCAAAGCACTGTGGTAGGTCAGGCAGCCCCTCTGAAGTGATACCGTATACTATCCACAAAGCATGAGCATGGCTATTGGGGCAGATGATGGGTGCAAATATAGCCCAAAAGGTGTGAAGGCTCTGATAGGGCCAGAAGAGCCACAGCTTGGTGCCTGAGGGAAGGATAGCAGAGGATTGAACTCACTCTGGGGGCCCTGGGGCAGCCTCCTAAACCCCATGAGCAACATTAAGGCATGGCAGACAACATAGCAAGGGATGGTATCCCGAGGAAGCAGAGCATGGGCAGGAATCACATGGCCAGCAGGTGGCGTCATTACCACCACCTACTCCCAACATGGGTCCTATTATAGTGCCCAGTTCTGGCTGTCTTTTAACTGATTTGACCTTGACTATGAGATGTTGCAGCCCAAGTCCCTGGTCAAAGGCATGGAGGTGCCTACATTTTATGGCCATTAAGCCTTTGTTTTGAAATGGCTCAAAATCTAAACTGTAGGGCTTTTTTTTCCAAGGAAGAAGCCACTGCTTGACATGGTTCTGCCTCAATTCAGATACCCTTTTCTGGTCCAGTGTGCTAGGCATCACCTGAGTTTGAATCCCATCCCCTCATTTCCTCTGGTCTAATCGCTACTCTGCTTCCTTCAGTGCTCACGCTGACCCTGAGACACCTGTGGTCTGCAGTTTGTTTGATATCCTGGTGAGCCACGGACCATTTATAGTCTCACCTACTGCCCCATAGTACATCATCCCCTCTCCTCAGACCTCTACCATTTTATAAACCTCAAGGGCTTGTCTATACCAGAGCAGCAGTAAGTATCAGCACCAAGGGGCCCAAGCATGTTCCACTCACTCTACACACCCATAACACAAGACAAGCTTGAAACCCAAAAATATGCCAGTGAGGCTGCCCCGGACTTGTCTGTCTGTCCATCATTGATCTCTAAAAGCAAGGGCTGGGGACAAACCCAAAGTGGCTTGAGTGGCATGCTTCCAAATTTGACGTGCATCAGCAGGCATGGGAGTGCAAGGTGTAGGCTTGCTTAGGTCCCTCTGTCTGGGACCTGCTACTGCCATCGTACAGACGAGCTTATTTGTGGCTGTGCTGCATGTAGCAATAGCAATAGCATTGGCACATGAAGTGTAGGTGTCTGTGTAACCTGTACAAACATATCTGGGACTCAGGGTATTCACACAGGTGGCAGACAACTGCGGCATCATGACTTCATGGCCATTGGCTCCCAAGCTAGCTAGATTAAGGTGAATCCAGGTGAATGTAGACATAGCCTTGCACCCACTTGCTGCAAGCCCTGGCCGCCTGCTGTGGGAGGGCATTGGCTTTTCCCCTACCAGGGTTGGCCAAAGTGGCCCATAGAGGTTGGTCATCTCTTTATGTCAAAGAGCAGCTTCTACGAAACCTACAGGATAGAAAGTGCTCTGCTTTCTTGGCTGCTCTCCATTAGCGCTGCAGTTAGACTTGGCCTTCCTCTTATCACCTGCTTCAGGCAGGGAAGAGGTCACTGATCTCACAGCAGAAAATGTATGGTGCAGCAACTCAGTCTCCTCTGGCTTTTCCTGCTGAAGGCATTCAGATCAAGGATGCAAAAGTAAAACCTAGGATTGCCCTTTCCACAATGAATTTTCACCTTTCAATGGGCAATGGTACTGTAGCTCAACCCAGCTCAGGGAAAGGGCCAGACTCAGAGCTAGGGCCAGTAAAAACAACTTAGCTCGGTAGAGGAGGAAGGTCATTCCTGAGGTGCAACCATGAGCTACTGAGCATGAAGCTCACAAGCTGTGTAAAAGGACAGAGAAGATACCACTGATAGGAGGCTCCAAATGGAGGAAGCAGGAGAACAGAACTGGTTCCAGGGGTAAGTTGAGGCCAGAGCATAGAAGGAAGAAGCTTGGCACCAACTCCCAACTTGGGCAGGAGGGCAAAACAGAGCTAGAGATGTGCAGGAAGGGGGTGACTAGGTCATAAGTGGTAAGTCCAAGGAGAGCATACTAGGTCGGGAGTGTTACCAGACTGTAAACCAAAGTCAAGCTGGGTATCAGCCTGAGTCTGGGATATCAAACCAAAGCGTAAGATGAGGTCTTGGTCATGGTAAGCAGTTGATCCAAGCCAGGAGGTTCAAAACAGAAGCAGGCAGAAGAGTCCCAGCCAGAGGTTCAGAGCATGGAGCCAGGTTCAGGCTTTGCAAGCAGGCCAGAGCTACAGCAAGGTGGTTTGTTACCCAGACAGCTCTCTGCTGTCTGGTCTGAGCTTCTATAGCTAGCGTGGGTAGGGCCTCTCCCCGTGGGATGACTTGCTCGTTTATCTGATTGCCTCCACCTGGGGCCGGGACCTGCTCAGTCCCAGTTTGGCCATGGACAGTGACATGTGCAGCAGCAGTCTGCGTGTGCTGCAGCTGGAGCTCCACGGGGAGCATGCCATCATGCAGAGGTGTAATGGGCAGGTTTGCACTTCTGGGGGCCGGAGCTCCTGGTCCAGGCTGACACCTGGAAGCATCACGGCTGTGCTCGCTTGGGTCCAAAACAACCCTTGAAAGAAGCCAAGACCCAGCTACAGCATTGAATGGACAAGGCATGTGGAGCAGGAAAGGGGATTTGTCACTGGCCACAATGGGAACAGCGGCCTGTGGGCTTTCAGGAGCTTACAGAAGTAAGCTCTGGTTTAAAAGCATGCTACAGAAATGTATAGCTCTTAGCCCAGTCTCACATTCACGCTCTGAGGGAGGAAAGAACTGACTATTATCAGTCTCACTTCCCTGAGCAAATGGCAGGGGGATTAAATGGCTTATTCCAGTCCATGCTAGGACACGAATGGGAACTCAGGAGTTCCTGGCATGTAGCTTAGCACTTTGTGCCCTAACCTACATTATCCTTGAGTGACTGACAGCATGTTGTGGAGTTGTGCCTGCATCTGTATTAGCAAAGGATCTATCCAGACCCTGCACTTTGGCTGGGGATTCGCTTCAGTGGTGGCACGAGAGTGTGTTTCCTAATAGCATTTTCCTTCCTCCGAACCATGAGAGACCAGAGAGTCTAAGACAAAATCTAGCATAGGTCCCCAGCAGGCTGTGTGTGCAGTGAGTTACAAAGATAATCAGGAATTGATGCCCTGCTAGATACTTGTAAACTGGTTTAAAATGCAAGTACTCATCCAGTTCAGAGGTGGACCCGGGGGAGGTTGGAGGGTACACTTGCACTCCCCTTTGATTCCTGCTCCAAAGAAGGTTTAAAACAAACTGCCTGGCAGGGACAGCCACGTTTCTTTTCCGGTGGAGCTCAGGGAGCCAAGTGACTGAATCGCTCATTATTTTCTACTTAGTTTCAGCTAATCTCTTTACCCCATAAGTAATAACCACCCTTGATCATCCTCTAATCAAGCTGGCCTTTCTTCTACAGTTATCCCGTGTTATCTGCTCCTGGTAAGGTTTCTCTCCTCACCCCGTAGCCTGTCCCATAAAGATGTGCTGCTATCTAGGAACTTCACTGGGTGGCTTGGTTGCACCAGGGGGTGTGAAGGGCTGCAGCGAGGTCTGGATGCTCAGAAAGGCAGGGGCTCAGTGGGATGTGTGGGAGGGGTTGAGGGGGCTGGGGCGTGATGGGGTTAGCTCTGCACAGGGTGCAGTGGATTCATGGGAGCGGTAAGGGGACAAGATAAGACTCATCGGGGCAAGAGGGGAATGGTGGGGTCTGATGTGTTTGGGACACGAAGGGGAGAGGTTGAACGTGTGGGATAACGGGACAGAGTGGAGCCAGGAGGCATGAGAGGTGGCAGGGACAATGCATCAAGGACAGTGAGGGAGAAGTGGGGGCCACGGTGGAGTGCCTGGGAGACGTGCTGGGGTGCAGGGAGCAGGTCTCTCCAGGACGGGACAGAGGTGGGGTAACACCTGTAACCCACGGCACCAGCTCCTGGCAATCAGTTCCCCACAGATTCAGTTACCCTGGTTTTGCTTGGATCATAAACTGACTAATACAGCCCTGTAGCATAATAAGAAAGCTTCTGGTTTCTTCTTAATTGCAGAAAAATAGATGTTGTGCTATGGGATGCTGCACCACGCCACCTTTTCAGAGTCCTAGGTCTACCCACGGTCCAGCCTAGCTCAGGCCTCTCACCGAGACCCTGGGTACCGCCGGGGGGTGGGCTTGTTTGACATGTGTTACTGACACGGCTTTAGGTTCCCATTAATGTATAAAAATGTGCTGTGAAGTAGTAGGGGATTATACTTGGCAGTAGCAGTGTAGCTAATGAGCCATATGCTGGTGTGGCTGTTCATTGACTACCCGGGGGGCATGTTCCAGCACCCAGCAGCATTTGAATTAAGTGATGATGGGAGGGTGCAGACAGCTCCACGCATAATCTGTCCCACTGGCAGGTTTTGAAAATCAGCACAATCTGATGCCTTTTATTTTTTAGAAATGTTTCTCATGCTCTGTTGCTTCCCCACCTGGCAGCCATTAGACGCTGAGGTGTGACGTAGCGAAAGGGAGAGGCCTTACATCAAGGAGCTTTTCGGAGTTATATTGGCTGGAGATCTGACCCAGGGAGTGCCCTGCTGACCCCCAAAAGTTTAGAGCAGTTTCCATTCCTGCCATGTTCAGCTTGCATTTTTTCACTTACAGGCACTGTAAGCTCAGCCTGAGTCCTGAATCAGATTAGGGTTAGGGTTACCCTGAACCTTCGAATTTGGCCAGGGCAGGGGAGACGGATCTGGAGGGGACGGGCCCGTTTGAGCCAGTTCTGCTTTTAATCTGGAACATTTGACACAGTTAGGAGCAACCCTTGTGGCTTTCAGGACAGAACTGAAGAGACAACCGGCCTTTTTCTCTGCGCCACATCGTGTCAATCAGCTTGGCACAAAGTGGGCATGAATTGTTCCCATTCGGATTCACTAAGTTTCACGTCTGCTTTGCCTCGGAGGTAAGTAACAGCAAATGTGCAGGTTGTGGCGAATCTGGCGCATTATGTCAGATAAGCAGGTCCCAAATCATTTGCAGCTTCATCGTCGTGACTCACATCTCTGGCGACCTTCACAACAGATAAAGCAAGCAGCCCATCTGGGGAGTGCTTTTCAAAGTCAGCCCCAAATTGACACCATTACTGTACCGGAGCTGAAAGACAATGCGTGCGGCCTTCAGCAATCTCTTGCGAAGCCAGGCACTGAAAGCTTCCCTAAGAAGAGACGGGTCGGATGCACTCGAAGTGGGGATGAGCCCCAGGTGAGAGGTACTGCGAGGACAGAAGTGGAGTGGAAGCAAAAGGAGCTAGAGATACGTGCCGGAAATAACAAAATGTGAGTCAGCTGGGAAACATGCCGACTTGGAGAGTGTCAGGAAAATAAACCTACCGCGATAACATCCCCACTGCGATGGAGAAACCTTGAAACTAAGAATTGCAAGAGAGATACAGGCTTTGTTGCAACAGCAAAGGCAGAGAGGAGTTGGCAGTGCCACAGGGCTGCAGAGGTGCCGCTGCGATTCTCTGCCTGTATTTGTACCAGGGTGCTGTGTGTAGAGGCATCTGAGCAAGGAGGGAATGGATGAGCCGTCGCAGTGAACACCGTGAAAACACTGAGCTCCGTAGACAAGCAGGGATCACAGCCCTTCAGTACCAAGCGTGGCATGAACAAAGGAGAGAAACCAGAGAAGCGCAACAAGAGCATACAGGCCCGGGGGGATGGACTTGTAATGAAGGATTAACAGAGCTGCAGGTGATAGCTGAGCAAGATGGCAGAGATTGCAATTCCATGCCCCAAACCATCCACACATTTCAGGACGGATTTAGTCCAGAAAAGGTTTCTTTATTTCACGAAATCCTTTTATATCATGTTATCCTCTTGCAGACAGGACGAGCGGTGATTCAGCCAGCAGGCTTTTAGTCTAGGTGGGGATTAAGCTTTGCAGGGCCTAATGGCAATTTTTTTGGCAGCTGTTCAGCAAGCCTTAAACCATTTTATCTCCCCTTTTGAAAGGATAAATAGGGCATGTTTCCAAGTGCTCTACGGGGAGCAGAAAAGGCTGGAGGCCTGAGGATCTTCAACCTTGCAGCGGAGTCTGAACACGGCTTCATCTTGTGTGCAAAAGCCAAAAGCAACTGTGGGTGCCCAGACAAAACCTGGGTGGCAGGTAGTCCAGAAATTATGGTCTCTCTATTAGGCCCACTTAAGTTTCTCCAGCTGAGCAACTAAAACTGGAGTTCTCCAAATGAGTATTTGCCCGAGTAAAAATTGAGGGAGTGATTCTCCTTTCCCTGACGCTGAGGGAATTGGGAGGGATCAGCTGCAGTGAATGCAATTAATCTAGAATAAGTTGGCCCTGCTCACCCCCCATGAGCACAGGCAGGCAGTGTGAACCGCTCTTCTGCAGTGCCTGCCTTCAGCCCAGCAACCTGGATGGAGTCTGTGAAAATGGTTTGTAAATTCAAGCAAGCACCGAACCTTGCTAACCTCACCTCATCACCAGCTTCCTACAGCTCAAAACACACAACCTGCCAACCATCTCCAGTACCCCACAAACTGCACAGCATAATCTAGCAAAGACAAGAATACCCAGCTACCGGTGGGGGCACGTTTCTCACAAAAATACCACTCTGTCTCCAGCGCTCAGGCCTGATCCTGAAAGGGAATTTACAAACCACTTTTCACAGGTGTAGGGTCCTGGCTGGCAGGGGCTCTATGGAGCCAGGCCAGCTCCCCCGCTCCGTGCTGGTGCAGCCTGGCTCGACGCCACAGACCCATGCCAGCCTGCACCCCGCTCTGGGCCCGACTTGTGCTGGCCCTGGCACATTGGTCCCAAGACGGTGACCAGAGGGCAGGGCACCTGTCAATGGCTGGGGCTACCCATGCAGCCCTGGACAGCTTGCAAAAACTGGGTATATTTCCACCCGAAATAATTGCCTGCCCCTGGTCTAGAAGGAAGAAAAAGGTATTGTGGAATCGATACGAGTAGTAGCCGTCATTGTCGAATGCTCCTGAGCTGCTGGAAGACGCAGCTCAATAACCGTCAGACCTAGTAACTGCAGAAAGCAGGCCTTTTGTGCCGGTTTTCAATCCCGCCCCCAGAGCACTGGGATTGGAAGGGGCCTCAGGGAAGGATGACAGGCACTGGCCAGCTACACAGTCAATAGGAGAGCAGAAGCTGATTTAGTGTTTTAGCTCACTGAAGAGTGCCTTGCTAAGCCAACCTGGTCTTCTGCCATACTTGCTAGTCTTCCCCCGTGCATTGGGATGGTTCCTTCCCATGCCCTCAGTAAGGTTTCATACAGACATCACACTTGAACCAGTATAAATGATCAGAAACCAGTCTACCCCCATAAAAGAACAGACGTTTGGCACACAAAACTAGTCTATACCCATCACAGAACAGAAATTGCGCACACATAGACTGGTTTAAAAATGGCAGCACTCCATCTAAGATTTGTCCCCTCCACCGAAGGGCAAATGCATGGTCTGTTTGCTACTGATCTAAACTATGCCACTTAGAGAAAATTGCATCATTTTGATTCCATCCCCGGCTTTCTGAATGTCTCTACCTAGCCTCAGCTTCTCAAACACTATTAAGAGAGAAAATGTTGAACCAAAAGCTAGTAGAGGGAGGTCATGGGCGTTGCATGTGCTGGTGTCAACAGGGGACTCAGGCTGCACGCCTAAGCGGCTTTGCTTAGGAGGTCCACAGAGTTGTGGAGGCACCACGCTCAGCCCGAATATCATCATCATCCCACAGCTCCTGTCTTTGCTCTTGACCTTTTGGAGATTTTGCCTCATTTTTCGCTATGTTTGCGGTTAATAATTACATGCTGATCTACCTCAACCTCCACTCTTCCCCCCCTCACCAACACCTCCCCCACCGACGACTAAGTGTCTAAGAAAGAAAAATGAAATCAAGGCTTTCTGGACATGCACAAAATAAAACCCTGGTCAATAAACCCTGCCCTGCACTGTTCATGACCCAGAGGGCTCCTCTCTGACCAGTCACCTGCCCTTGCCACGTTCATCTGGGGATGTCACAAGCCTTGCATCCCTGGGACACTGCTGCTGGGTTGATGAAAAGCAATTTCTGCAAGACTGCAGCAGTGTGAAGGCTACAGCCCAGGAAAAGAAAACTTTCATCTATAAAACATAAACCAGCTACCTCTCTCCCTGCCCACTGCTTCCCCATCAGCCCAAATTTCATCCAGTTTGGAGTTCACCCTGAAGCTTATCTTTTCACGCTATTCCAATTTTTCCAAACAAATTTCTGGTAGGAGAAGTCAACACATGGGAGACAGTAGCATAAGGAAGGGTGGGCAAGAGGGGCACCTGCCCCAGGCACCAAGTTAGGAGGGACACTGGAATTGCCCCAGCCGTGCAGAATTCACACCCCAGCAGCTTACCCAAGACAGGAGCTCCAAAACGCTCCCAACTGCCAATACCATAAATAAAGTCGTCAACAACAGCACCCTGAAGAACAGCGCATTGCTCCGGTTGAATGGTCCCCTAAGGGTAGTACAGCCACATCAAGACATCCACACAGATGGGCTAATTAGCTCAGGGCAGGCTACTTGGTATTGTTTCACAGCAATGAAATGCTATACTGGTTCTGGTTTAGGAGGCATAGCATGCTTGAGGGGACCATTTTCAAGAACAGCAAGTTTACCGTATAGACATAGACTCCAACTGCTGCAATCCAGAGGTAGATTACTATGCTCAGCCTTCAGACCTATTTCAGATTTGCAGAATAGAAAGGCAGAAGGAACTGTTATGGTCATCCAGTCTGCCCTCCTGCCTGGCACAAGTCTGAGAAGATCTCAGCAGCTAGTTCAGAAAGCATCTTTGAACTAAAGTAAAACTTGAACAGGAGACACCCAAACCCAATTCAAAGACTTGACGCAATGGAGAACCCATCGCAGGGTCTTTGGTCAAGCTTTCCAATAACTGACAAATACAGCTGGACACATTTTTTCCACCAAAATTTTTTTCCACTAATTTTTTTCGCCAAAAATGTGAATTTGGGGTGAGTGTAATCATTTGAGAGTTAGGATTAAATTTGGCAAGCAGTTTGGGCTGAAAAAAAAATTGGAAGAGTAGAAACATTTCAATACAAGATTGTTTAAATGAAACATTTCCATTTCTTTCATAAAAACAGTGTTTTATCTGGAAATCTAGCAAGTCTTAATTTAATACTGGGAGCAAAATATGTTCATTTTCCGGTTGAAAATTCATTTTTTTGCCCAGCCCAATTAATTATTCTCTGTTCCATCTTGTTGCTAGACAGAATTTGTCTAATGACTGCTTCCAATTACTGGATTGCATCAGGCCTGTTTCTAGGAAATTGAAAAGTCCCGTCTATCAGACATCTCCTCTCCACATTGCATCATTGTAGGGGTGAACTCTATTACCATTGTCTCCAAAGACCACAAAGCTAAAATGGGTAAAAAGTTTGTACTGAGCATGTGCCAAGGTTAATTTTTAATTTCTTGCAACATGGTTATTTTTAAAGTGCACATAAAAAGGTTCCCTCCACGTGGGCAGAGGTCCACAGGAGCCAGACTGATAGGCATGGGGTTAAAAAAGGTCTGCGCAGGAGACTGCGATGGTTCAAAAAGGTCAGGTTTTAGATGAGGCCAGAGATCCAGCCAAGTGCAGAGTGAAAATTGTGAGAGGTCATTGATGGGTATGTCAATATAGAAATGGAGGATGCCTGGTCGCAGAACTGACTCACAGCTTAATGCCTATTAGTCTAGCAAACCAACAGCCATTAGATATCAGGGGTAGGGCCCCAGAAATCATGAGGCTGTTTCTAAAATCACAGAGCCTTTACAAAATTAATTTAGAGTTCTGTTTTCTTTGATGTACGCTCTTAACCTGCGTGTAGGACCTTCACTCAATGCAGAAGGTATACGGTCCTACTGGGGGAATGCCTTACTGGACTTGGTGTTGGCTATGGGGGAGGACCTGGTAGGGGAGCTGCAGATTTGTGGTCACCTTGGAGACATTGACCACCGATCAGTGGAATTCATCATATGGCGTAGGGTGGCTGAGATAACTAGTAGGGTGGAAGTGCTTGATTTTAGGAAGGCTAACTTCAGTGTGCTTAGGAGTCTAGTCAATGATGCACTGCAAGATAGGAATATTGGTGAGATGGAAGTCCAGGAAGGGTGGTCATTCCTAAAGAAAGCAATCCTTTGGGCGCAGGGGGAGATTATCTCGGTACATGGGAAAAGGGGGAAAGGAGCCTGTGGCAGGGCACTGTGTGTGCCTGCCATTTTAAGGGCCTGGAGCTGGCAGCCACCAGGTGCCTGATGAGGGCAATCATTTTGAGTCAGGGGCTGTCTATATAAACAGGGCAGTGTGGCTGCTGGAGGCCAGGCAACAACATCGCCTGGCCGGAGGGCTGCTGAGCTCATCTGGAGGGAAGGGAGGAGCTGTAGGAGATGGTCAGGAGGCTCCTGGTCCTGGGCATGACCTAAAACTGCACCCTGCTGGGAGTGGGTGGCTTGGTGGGGCTCTCAGTGGCGCAGGAGCCCCCAGGAAATGCCAGGTCAGTTACCACCCCAGTGAAAGGCGGGTTGGGGCTCCTTAACCTCTAGCTCCCACCACCGGGTGGATAATCCAGTTTGTGTGAAGGGCCTAGAGCGTAGACCCCTGGAGAGAGTGAGGGGCTAGACACAACCTGATCAAGAGAGTACCCTTGACTGGCCCATGCTGGGACCGGGACCAGGATGGTCAAAAGGGCCAGGGGCCCACGATGAAGGAAATCCCAAGAGCCTGGGGTCCTGACTGGCCTGGAGGTGGGCCAGGGCTGGTAGCCAGAGGTCACGGGGGGACCACACCCAAGAAGGAAAAATAGGTTCAGGGAGCTAGGTAGCCTGAATGAAGGGGGGTAGGCCGCCTGAATGGAGGGAACATGGAGGGGTCCCATTAGGAGGATTCTGGGGCCCAGTGTGTGGGGGCCGGTGATAACAAGAACACCTAGATGCCATCTGCGAGGCTTGGGCTGCGGTGTAGGTGAGGAAAGGAGCCACAGGGAGCGCCCCCTGGCATCGGGGCAGCAAAACAGGCAGCCTCCCACTGAATTGACATCTATTGATTAATCAATTAACATCAAGGCGTGGTGGGTGAGAAGGCGGGTGGTTGGCCCAAGAGCAGGTGGCCAGGCCACAGAGATCAGCCCAAGCAGGCCCCCTGTTACAGAGCCAAAAAACTTCACTGGCCAGACAGGGAAATCCAGGGGAGCCTAAGGGCAGAAAAAGAAGGCACACAGGCGGTGGAAGCAGGGGGAAGGTACCAAGGAGGAGTATACCCACTTAGCCCACACTTGCAGGGAGGCAGTTAGAAAGGCCAAAGCAACTACAGAGCTGAGGCTGGCGACACAAATTAAAGACAGCAAAAAGTATTTTTTTTAGGTATGTAGGGAGTAAAAGGAAGGTGTAGGGCAGCATAGGACCCCTACTGAACAAGAAGGAGCAATTAGTGACAGAAAGGGGGACAAGGCTGAGCCATTCAATGAGTTTTTTGGCTTGGTGTTCCTGAACAGGGCTCAAGATAAGTCTCCTAATGCGTTCTTAGATGGGCATCAGAGGGACACCAGCCCACCAACTGTTGACACTGACTGGTGCAGAGTCACTTGGATGGGCTGGATGTGTTTAAGTCAGCAGGCCTGGATGAGCTTCATCCAAGAGTACTGAAGGAATTGGCCGGTGTCATTGCAGAACCACTGGCACGACTGTTTGAGCACTCGTGGCACTCAGGTCAGGCCCCAGAGGACTAGAAAAAGGCCAGTGTGGTCCCTATTTTCAAGAAGGGGAGGAAGAAGTATTCAAGTAATAGAGGCCAGTCAGTCTCACCTCCATCCTTGGAAAGGTTTCTAAAAAGATTATGAAGGATCATATTTGTGGGATTCCAGTGGGAAAAATAATGCAGCAGGGAAACCCATATGGATTTGTAGCAGGTAGATCATGCCTGACAAATCTGGTTTCATTTTATGACAGGCTCACAAAATGCTTAGATGCATGAGTAGAGGTGGATAAAATTTTCTTCAACTTTAGCAAGGCCTTCACTATGGTGTCTCGTCCTAGTCTCATAAATAAATTAAGAGGCTGTGACATAGATGTTTACATGGCCTGGTGGGTGGCAAATTGGCTTACCAGTTGCACCCAGAGAGTGGTAGTAGACAGGTTGGTATCAACCTGGAAGGATGTGAGTAGTGGGGTCCCACAGGGTTCGGTCCTTGGATCTGTACTCTTCAATATCTTCATCAGTGACTTGGACGGGGGTGTGAAGTGTTCTCTGTCCAAGTTTGTGGTTGATACTATATTGTGGAGTGAAATGCACACTCTGGAGGGTAGGGAACGATTGCAGACAGACCTGGACAAGTTAGAAAAGTGGGCAGTACACAATAGGATGCAGTACAACAAGGACAAGCGATGAATGCTGCACCTAGGGCACAAAATATCCAGCACACCTACTGGCTGGGAAGTGACCCTCAGCAGCACAGAAACGGAATGGATCTTGGAGTAATAGTGGACTCCAAGATGAGCATGAGTCGTCAGTGTGATGAAATCATCAACAAAGCTAACCACACCTTATCATGCATGAGCAGATACATGGCAAATAGATCCAGGGAGGTGATACTTCCCCTCTATGCAGCATTGGTCAGACTGCAGTTGGAGTACTGCATCCAGTTTTGGGTGCCACACTTCAAGAAGGATGTTGGTAGACTCAAGAGGGTCCAAAGGAAGGCCCTCTTGAGGGCCCTCCTCGTATGGTTAGGGACTTACAAGACAAGCCCTATGAGGAGAGACTGAGGGACCTGGACCTCTTCAGCCTCCTCAAGAGAAGGCTGAGAGGTGATCTTGTGGCCACCTACAAACTCATTAGGAAGCAAGGGATCGGAGATGCTCTGTTGACCAGGGCACCTCTTGAGGTAATAAGGAACAATGGTCACAAACTGACAGAGAGCAGGTTTAAGCTAGATGTCAGGAAAAACTTCTTTATAGTAAGGGTGGCCAAAATTTGGAATGGGCTTCCAAGGGAGGTGGTGCTCCCTTGGGGGTCATTAAGAGAAGGCTGGATAGGCATCTGGGTGGGCTCATCTGACCCCAGCACTCATTGCTGCCTAGGCAGGGGGTCGAACTCAATGGTCTGTTGAGGTCCCTTCCGACCCTAGCATCTATGGGTCTATGAATCTATGAATCCTGATTCCTGAAGCGACGTGTCACTTCCAGGCCTTATTTTCCAGCTCTGCCTTGCAATCACAAAGGATGAAAATGGATTTAAATTATGAAAACTAGGAGGCTCAGTTAGCTGTAGGAGCTGGGCTTGAAGTAAACAGTAGAAGTCAGGGTAGAATTGCACCTTATAGACAAGCAGAAGGAAGGAAGGATATAGCATAAGCTTTCATGGGCTAAATCTCACTTGATCAGATGCTGTAAAAGGAAACAACCACCCTTGAAATCTTCATCTTTGGGGGAGTCTTGATCATGGAATGAGCTGGACCAAGAGGAATCCTATCCAAAAATTCCCAGCCTGGGAAGTCAGGGCTTTGTGCCTCTGGGCCTCAGCCTGGTGCCAATGGAAAAAAGCGTAATGGCCAAAGAAAGGGAATAATTTAGCAGAGAGTTGTTCTTAGACTCCTTGTGATGGGGACGCACATCTTAAGAAGGAGAGAGGTGAGGAGAAGGGGATTCATTCTCAAAGGCTGAGAAGAGAGAGGTTTCAATTCAGAATGGGGGAAAATCCGAGGGACGTGCAGTCATAGCCAGTCTCACTAGATGAGTCATCCCTAACCAGGGTGTGACAAGTCTAGGCTTTCGTCTCTGCCACTGCTCATCAGCACTACCCAGCCTGCTTTGCTTCTTTCTTCTCTCCTGCCGCGGCTCGTTGGTAGAGGCTGCCCTTGGGACCAGGGTAGTCCTTTTCAGGGTCCTTTCAGGATGTTTTCGTGGCCTCCTTGCTGTCCCTTAGCCACACCCACACCTTGCTGTTGGTTCCTATCTGGCCCCTTTTTGGGACTCTCCTCACTTTCTCTTCTTCTGTACCAGAATATCCTGGGTCCCTGGGGGCCTCAGACTCCGAGCCGTGTCCAGGTTTCAGCCTTTTTGGCCTCAGCTCCTTTTCCCCCTAGCTGAGACCTGTCAGCTAGGGTGACCACCTTTTCCAAATTGGAAGGTGGGACACATGCCCATCTGTCCCCCACCCCCAGCAGCACAGCTGGAGCAGAACCGAACAGAGCTCATGGGGAGCAGGGGAGGATACGGGCTGCCCGCTGTGGGCTTGGGGCTCCCCATGTCCATGCCTCCTCCCTGGGACTGCACACAGTGGCAGGGAGCTGGCACCCCTCCACCCACCCCCTGAACAAGCCACCTATGGCTCTGTCCTGTTCCCTGGCCAGGCCCTGCAGCCACACATTCCTGCCCCAGGCCCCATACACCACCCCAGCTAGGCAGCACCCCCAGCCCCAGCCACCAACCCTGCTTCACTTCCTTCCTCACTGTGGGGGCCTCAATCTTCCCCTGCCCTGCCACAGATTTACCTGCAGGCAGCTAGGTACCGTGGCACCATGGCCTGGGGCTTTATTCCTGGTCACATGCTTGTGTGCGTGCACACACATGCACATGGTGCTCCCTGCGATCTGCTCCCCCCATATCCAAGCAGCTCCACTGAGGAGCAGGCCTGAACTGATTCATACGTGGACTTCGACCCCTAAATTTAATTCTATTTCACCCTGCTTGAGTATCTAAAAAACTGTTAATAAAAGATGGTGGCAGGTCCTTCTCCTCCTTGTTGATTTTTTTGTGGCTCAGTCTTAAGAGTGGGATGATAGCATGTTACAAAAGGAGATGCAACATGGATTTTTGAGGACTTGAAGAATCTGGAAGATAACAACAATTAGGGCCAGATCCTTGTCACAACCCAAATCAAGTGAGTGTCCCTGACACAATAGACCACCCCTCTGTATGATTAGCATTGTTCTAAATTTGGTATGTCCCACCTCATTAAGTATTCCTACTTGGCCAATTTTCATTGGCTACTCTAAAGGCATAAAAGTTTGCATTGTTTCTGCCCAAGTTGGAGAGCTCTGAACATGTGGTAAGGTACAAAGGACCTCGCTACGCGGCGGAGAAAAGCTGGCGGACTGATCACCCACCAACATCTCCCCGTCTGTTCCCGACGTATTCCTTGCCCTGCATGCTCGTTGCGCCTACAAGTTCATCTTGCAAACTTGTTGCGTTATCTCCTTTCTGTAACTACACAAGCAACTTCACTGCCTGCATTGCGGCATAAGTAAAGTTTAAGTAAAAGTTATTTTTGCGTCCAATACGCTGTATCCCACCTCTCCGTCCACCAGCCCGCCTGACGTCTGCTTAATTAACCGTTGCTCCCCTCGGCTGGCTCCGACCGGTCAGCCAGCCGAGACAATCCTATTACGCTTTTTGGGTGACTGTGTGGATTTAAGCACAGATGTGACTTGTCTAAGATGCTCTCACAGGGCATTTGTAAGGGAACAGGAACTTGAAGCCAGATCTCTCATGTACAAGATTAGTGCCTTGAGCTACTTGCCGTCTTTCCTCTAGGACAATATAAAATGGCATAGCAGGGCTCCATGCACATGTGACCTCAGTGTGCCAAGGTCACACAGACCCATTCTGGGACACACAGCTCCCACTGACAGTCCCACTTGCAGCTATCACAGCAGTAGCAGTTACTGAATTATTCCATATTCTCTAGTCCTCAGCTGAATACAGCGTCCACTGAAAACGTTCTGCTCATTCAAGGGCAGCAACATGTATCCCAAAGAGAGTAGCTTGCTTGGTACAGTCTGAACCATTCAAGATCTGTGATGGCAACATCCTGCCTACCAGGCTAGAGCCCGTCTACTACACCACCAACATTTTCTTCCATTGCTGAATTTTACGCTGAGAGACAACATTCTGGGGGAGGTTTGGTGAGCTCCATGAAGAGCACATGGCATTGGATGCAAGGGAGCAGTTCTTATCTAAGGGCACATGATAAAGCCAATGGTCTATCTTTTAATCCACTGAAATCCAGCAGCTGGTCTCCTGCTATACAGAGCTGAGGTTAAGAGGTTAGATATTTGGTGCATTTAGCAGCTACCCCTGGACCAAGTGTGAAACATCTGCTTCAGGCTTAAAGGCCGTGGAGTCCTATGTAAATCCCTGACAATATCCATCCTCATCCTGATCAAGCAAATATTTATTAAAATGACAAAGGTCACTTTTCCCTTTGGCAGTTACTTTTGTACTGAGTACTGAAGTCCAAGGGTGTCTGGCTGCAGTGTCACACATGGCACATGAAAGCAGGTGGCTGCCAGGCCTCCTGCAAGCTCAGAGGATTGCAGCATCCCCAGTAAATGAACCAAAGTACAGTAGAAACCAAAGTGTTCATACACCTCTGGAGGCCCCGGGCCCCAGCTTTTGTCCTGCCATAAGAAAATATGTGCATGTTGGTCTTGGGCCCACTGAAAACATAGCCCAGAGATGTGCACGTCTCTAGCTAACAACATCTCAGACTGTCCGGCCAGAGTGCCCCGAACAATTGGATGGCATGTCGGGGGCACAACTGCAAGACGAGGTGCCTCAGCTGAACCACAACACGTGGATCAAGACAGATTTATAGGCTCCCTTCCGTGGCATCTGCTTTTAAACTCAGCCGATTTTTCTTGCGCTGTTAAAATATATCATTCTTCTGAATATGCTCCCTGATCAGATGACATCTCCCATAATTCTCAGTGTTTTCCCCCCCACCACTACCGCTTGATGCGGGACTTTCGAGCCAGAGGTGTCACAGGATCTCAAGTTCAGCTGAGAAACCCAATCCGCAGAGGAGAAAAGGACATGGGGCGCCAGAACTGAACCTCCCATGAGGCCCCGTGGTCACCTTTCCAAGTTTCAGAGTTGAAACATTTTGCTTTCCAGTCATTTTGTTTTTCCCTGTACAGCAGCAATTTTATGAAGAAAACAGGCAGTCTTCATGAATCATTTCATATAGTTGAAAGTATAATGTTCCTTTCAAAAATAACTCTAGCAGAAAAACTATGATGGGCCTAATTTTCCACGATGCCGTCCTTCAGGAGCGGCTGTCTATTCCTGCAGACATGGAGGGAGTAAAGTCAACACTTTACTCCCCAAGTATCTCCAGACCCAGTTGCCCATGACATGGGGTGACAGTTTGCTCAAACCACCCCATTCAGTGAAGAGGATATGCCATGGAGTCCAGTCCTCTCCTAGTCCCCTTGGACTCACTCAGCTTGGATGCCACAACTCAGGGAGACGCACAGGCCAGGCAAGACCAGCTGAATCAGCTTGCCTTTGCCTGTCATTATCAGAAGGCCGGGTGCAGGCCACGAACGAATGCTTCTAGCCTCAGATGGTGTAACACTGGGAGACTAGCTAGCACTGGTGCGAGGAGGCATGCCAGCTTTGCAGCTTCGCCTCTGTGCTCCAGGCTCCTTCTGCAGAGCCCCATGTACTAGGGTTGTGTGAAGCGTCGGGTGGTGATTCAATTCAGAGGAGATTTGGCCCGATTTGGTGGCCGAATCTCCAAATCCGAATCGAATCAGGGGGCTGATAAAAAGGTTCAAATCGATTCGGGAAAGATTCGGAGAGCTTTGGCGATTTGGGCAGTCCCCGCCTGCTGCTGCAGGGAGCTGGAGCCGAACTCGGAGCAGATAAGTAGTAGACAGGGAAGGAGGGGACCATGGCAGGGACCTGTGCCAGGCCCCATCCCCTGCCTGCTACCCCAGCCCACCCGAGCACCCCCCACCCTCTGCCCGCTCCCCCAGACCCCGCACAGCTGCCCCCGCCCACCCCAGCTCTGACCCTTATGGAAAAAAAATGAAAAAACCCTGGGACTCCCCAGCTCCTGCAGTGGCCTTGGGGCTTTGCAGGGCTTGTGGAAGAGCCCCCCACATGGCACAGGACATCAGGGGGCACTGGGGATCACCCCCCACCAGCAGGAACAGGTGAGTGTGGGGGTTTTTTCAGGTTTTTTTTGTTAAAGGGCCAGAGCTGGGGCAGGCAGGGCAGCCATGAGGGGGGTTGAGTGGCTCATGGCAGAGCCCCCCCGCCACACACAGCATGGGGCAGTGGGGGGCAGCAGGGTTCACCCCCTTCCCCCAATCCAACAGCAACTGATGAGTTGGACCTTTTGTTTCCAAAGTGCAGAAGCTGGGCCAGGGGTGGCAGCCATTGCCGGGCTGGGACAGCAAGCAGGGGATGGGCCTGGGTGATTCGGAGATTCGGCCGAATCGGCAGCAGCCGAATCTCCAAATCAGGTTTGGCCAAATCAATTCAGGACAGTGATTCAAATCACTGAATCAAATTACCGTCCTCCAAATCGGCCGAATCTGAAGCAAATACTAGCTGCTTCGCACAGGCCTACCATGTACCCCTTTCGGCTACCTGAAAGGTATGGTGTAGGCTGGCAGTGCTGGGGGAAGGGGGTGTCTTTATCCAATCTATGTTTTATTCATAGCCCAACACAGAACATGCTCCGGGAATCAAGCAAGGGGAAGCCTCATCCTCAGTGTCCTAATGGGGGATACCCTGAATTAGGCTGCTCTGCCTGTGGAGCACAATAGTCCTATCCTTCCTGACTGGGAGTCTTTTCTCCAAGAATGCTCCACTATGGTCAGTGACCCCCACCAGGCTGCATGGCCAGGGCCCTGGTAAGACCCCTTCTCCAGGGGAAAGGTACTGCTGCCATGTGCTTCCCTTTGCTGCTGCTAGGCGGCAGACAGCCACTGGAAGGATGCAGCCCAGCTTTCCTGATTGCAGTGGAGCTACAGAAAGAGGTCAAAGATAAACTTGTGTAAGTGAAACTGTCCTCCAGGTTCAGTGCCTTTGTGGACCCACCAGTCCACATTAACCAATGAGTCCAGGAGCGGAGGGAGGAAAGGAGATAGTCCAATTCCCTTCTGGCCCTAGTCCTGCTGTGGTCACTCCCAAAACCATGCATTTTGACTGGGGATGCTGTCACTTTATGCCAGAGGAATGGGAACAATGCCAGTGGCAGGATCTGTGTCTCTATTTTGGTGCCCCAATATACAGACGTATCAGATGCCCCAAGAAAGGTGACCAGAGAAATGAGCCAGCCCAAGGCTTGTAAGCAGGGCTGTCTTGGAGTCATCACAACTCCTTCTGCCTACTCAGCCTACTACGTCCCAGTCAGCACCTCAGTCCCTGAGTGGCCCCAGACTTGGCACCCATGACCTAGTGGGGCAGTCATTTGAACCTGCCCTTGAGAGAGCTTCAGATGTCAAAAATAATACCATATGCATTGCCAATAATACCATATGCATATGTCAAAAATAATACCATATGCACTTGAAACCAAGCTGAGTAAGGTGTGTGGGGCTGTTGCAGCCCCAGCCCCAACTCTGAGTCAGAACTGGAGCCACAGCAGCTATCTGCCCCATCCTGCCTGCTGCCCCCATCTCCTCCTGCTGCCCCTGCTTACCCTTGCTCAGGGTCTGACGTAGCTCCAACCCCACTCTAGCCCAGAGCAGGTACCACATACTTGCTCTGGCCCCAGCCTGACCCAGTAAGAGCTGGTGTGGTGGTGGCAGCTCTGGCCAGGCCCTGAAGCCCAGGTCAGAGCTAGCGCCACTGCTGCTGCTACTGTGCTGGCCTGGGGCTGTGCTCCATGACCACAGCTGCAGCCAGCCAGAGTTGGGGCAAGGGTAAACAGCTGGTGGGGTGGATGGTAAGGACAGGGGCCCAAGGCCGTGGGAGATGGAGAGGCGAAAGGTCAGAGGTAGTGGGGAGGCAGGCATGCAGGGGACGGGAGGCATGGCAAAAATCAAGCTGTTTGACTCCCCCTCCCCCCAGCAACTCCTGCCCCCCTAGTACATCCCAAACCACCTGCCCCCTCCTCCTGCCACTGCTTTACCACTGCAGCAATCGGGGAGGAATGTTTTTAAGGCAAAACCCCAATAATTAGCTTCTGTACAGGAAATTTATAACAAATTCATACATTTCCCATGTATAGACTCCAATTATTAGTTCTGGGTTGTTTGGTAGTCAGGTAAATATAGTAAATGCCAACGTTCATTCACAGTAATTTGGCAGCTACGGGCAACTGCGATTTTATCTAGCAATTGCTGTGATGAAATCTAAAATAGCTGTGATCAATAATGTAAGTAAATTAATTTACATAGATCTATATAATCTTAGCTTGACCTGGTGTATACCAGTGAGTCACATTTTTAAATCTCAGATTATTATTAATCATTAATTGCTCATTCATTTTTAGCCATTAATTAGTGAGGAGATCTGAAAAGGGTGTTGGACTCAGCAAGCAGATTTCCAAAGGGGTTGATGTGATGCCATACCCGTGATCGTCCAGGAAAGGTTGGCTTATAAATGCTTCCAGATCAGAAGGTAGCATGCAGATGTGTGGTATTAAAAGTGCACTTTAGCAGTAAGATTTGCTGCAAAGCTGAGTCTTACAGTATGATTTCTTGAGGGTGAGGGCAAGAGATGTAATCCCTCCTTTAAGTACAAACTTCTATGCGGAAGATGCATGGTTAGTGCATAAATATCAAATCATAGTCCTCAAAAATCCTCAACAGTGGAGCAGGCAGGTGAAGAAAGAACATTTCATAATGACCACAAAGGCAGATAGGGGCTGCAGCAGAACAGAAACTTCCAAGCAACTAGGTTTTCCTTCCTATCGGATTAAAGTTTTCTTCCCACAGTGTACAATATTGAAAGAAGGCATGCACAGGCATCTTCCATTAATATTAGTCTTATTGTGATGGGCAAGTGGTGACAGGGCCAGGTGTTAGTGATGATTACCAGGAGCCCCTTGTTATGAGCCTACACAGAGGCGGTAAGTGTATGCTGGTTGTTTGTATTTTACTGTTCTTATCTCCAGGGGTTGCCAGAGCTGGCCTAGGGGGCACCCGTGGGGGGCTAGGGGAGTGAGGGGGGAGCCGGGGGCTCATGCAGAGCTTGCCGTGCAGCGAGGGCAGTGGGGATGGCCCCCTGCCCAGGAGCACCTGGTGAGCCGGGGCTTTTTTTTTTTTTTTTTCCAAAGAGCCGGGAGCTGGGGCAGGTGGGCAGCCATTGCCAGGCTGGGGGAATGGGCCTGGCTGTTTTGGAAATTCAGCAGCAGCCGAATCTCCGAATTAGATTCGACCAAATCGATTTGGGACAGCAATCCGAATCACTCTCCCCCAAATCAGCTGAATCCGAAGCAAATACTAGCTGCTTTGCGCAGGCCTAATACCTGTTATGCCTTTGTCTATGCCTGTGCCTCAACCATGCCTGTATAGAAAAGTCGTATAAAAGGTGTCCAGAACGATGAACAGAGTTAAGGTTTCGGTGAGACTGTTTCTGCTTACGGAGGGAAGGGGCTGTTCATGAGCGCAAGCAGTGCGTTAAAGCTGGTGTCGGTGTTTTCCACGTATGTATTTGTTCTTCTCTGGCGTGTGACAGTCTGTCTTTGAGTAGCCAGCATGTTTGGCGGGAAGTTACCTGGCTGTAAAAATGTTTCTAATGAGTCAGTGTTTAACTGTTTAAGCATTTAAAAAATGGGCCAGGTGCAGATGACAGTGAGCTGGCGAGGGAGCGGGCTAAAGGATCCCATTCTGTAAGGTACCATATATGCAACCACTAGTTCTGCACACACTCATACATACACACACACATGTATACATATATGCAGATCTATATCTGTACACACACATACATACATACAAAATGTTGTATGGGGAGGAATGCTCCCGAACACCATGACTCCCACTCCCCAGGTCCGTCTTTGGACCTATTTTTCTATGCCTCCCGCAGTCTCCTTCACCCCTCTCTGCTTTCAAGCACCTCCTTCTGCCCCCTGCCAGACGGCATCCGTAACTCTTCCATTAACAAGAACTGCAGTCCGTTTGCAAGCCCTTCCCACCCTCCTTTAATAGCAATCCCCACCTTGTTCCCTTTCCCCTCTCTGCTTCTTCTCCCCTGTGCATGGCTTTGTGGCACTAGCACCAAGTGGCAACAGGGCAGAGTTACTCTGGGTTCAGCGGAGGAGCCATAGTCAGCTTACAGGAACAGGCTAACTTTATTAATAAAAACTAAAGGAGCAGGATGTAACTGGGAAATACTTTTAATACAACGCGCTCCGAGTTTTTCCTTCTAACCAGCCAGTTCTTTTCACCCCGGGTGTTTACCATGCCCATTAAAGGACTGGTATCTTTACAGGACAACCACAGGCAGAGCTCATTTCTTCTAACCCACTGTTTTCTGCCGCCCACTAAACCAGGAACAGCCGCCTGCTTGGAAAACCCCATCTCCAAATTCTTTTCGTGCAGGGGGAAGCTGCTCAAGCATGTTATGGGCCTGCAGCTACTGGGAGGAATGTTGTATAATCAGGAGAGTTTTAGGGCAACTTTCTATCAAGTGGGAAGTCCCACTAACTTTCACCGGGACATAGGCTGTTAAGTACAAGTGTGTGAATAACTGATAGTTTTTCGTTCCGTCTCTACAAATGAAAAAAGGGTCATTTTCAATCCGCCCCAAATGGAAATGAAATTGTCAGTGGCAGGAGGTAGGAATGGGGCAGAAGAGAAATGAATTTCTTCGGGTGGAACTGGTCAAGTCAGGAAACGCAAGTGAGGAAGAAGGGTCTCAGCCATGTCACCGTCTAAGCAATGAGGCCTTTGATATGGGAGCTGCGGCTGCATCCCTTACTGTGTTGCTGACAAGTCTGAGTTAATGGCTGCAAAGGGTTTTCCCTCAATCCCATAGCTGGTTCAGCTGAAAAAATCATTGATGCGATGAGCAAACCATATGTGGAGCAGCCAGGGGAGGGAGTAGCTGTCAGAGCAGATTTCTGGGGAGGGGGCAGAGGAGATGCCCCGCTCGCTGCCTCTGCCTCTGGACCGGCATCATTGAAGCCTGGGGTCCCAGCTCTGCTTTTCCCTGGGCATTACCAGGCAGGGAATGGCCTCCAGCCAGTGAGCTGCCCCATGCAGCAAGGCAGGGGTTTCCAGCACTAAGAGGGAGCCCTGCACTTCACATAGGATCCAGGCCTTTCTCCAACCCCTGCAACTCCTCTCTGCCTTGCCTCTTTCAGCTTTGTCTGTGCAGAGGTTTTGTTGCACCGTACTCCACTCCAGCACGGTGCATCCCCCCTACTCCCCAACCCAGCACTAGCAATAGCAGAATAGAAGAGGCGTTGCAGACAAGGAGCAGTCATCGTAACCAAGCACCTTCTGTGCTAGGATCCACCTCCAGAGAACGGCCACGCTGCCTCCTAGCAGCCACGATGCCTCTGGCCTGCCCCACTGGCCTCTCGGGCCACTGCCCTATGCTCACTGGCCACACCTAGCTCGCTAGATAAAAAATATGTGAAGGCAGAGTAAGCCGTAGGTGCTTTACTCAGCCATGCTCTGGCCCCAATCCCTGCCTGCCCAAGGCATTACTCTTTTGTCCTTTCTCGCAGCTCCAGGCCCCCAGCCCTGCTTCACTCCCCTTGTTCTGGGCTGCCCAGCCCTGTCTCAATGTTGGGAGTCTCAGACCCTCTAGCTAATTTTCCAGGCCTAGCAGGCACCACCTGTGCACTGCCACCACCAACCATGTTCCTGTTGCCCCACTTGTATCCCAGGGCAGTAATTATGCCCTCCGGCCACCCCCATAGTTACATTTATAGCATGTGGATCTTCCTCAGCAAACCTCCCCAGGGCTCCTAGCCGCATCTGAGCACCAGCCCACCATGCACCCATTTGCCTATCAGCTTTAGCCTAGTCCTGGCAGGTCTCCCCTGTTCACTAAACCCCAGCCCTGTCTCAGCCTCTGGCCATGCAGCCTACCAGATTCCCAACATTTGCAGGGCTCTTTCATAGTTTTATAGCTGTTATGGGCTGGAGGGGACCTTGCAGATCATCGGGTCCAGCCCCTCTGCACTTGGGCAGGAAAGACTGCTGGAATCAGATCAGTGGCAATGCATAGGGGGTGCACGGGAGTGCACGTGCACCCCCTGAGAGCACTGGTGCACCCCCTGACTTGCCATGCTCGCCACTTAGGCAATGGGCGGGGGGGGGCAGGCAGGAGCACCAGTGCCCCCCTGCAAGCACCAGCCAATCACTGCGATCGCTGCAGCCACTTCTGGGAGTGCCTGAGGCCACTTCTGGAAGCGGCTGCAGTGATCAGCTAGCACTTGCTCCCAGAAGCAGCTGCAGCCACTCCTGGAACTGGCTGCAGCGATTGGCTGCAGTGATCCGCCTTCACGGGATCCCCCCGGGGTGGGGACACCCCCCTAGTCAGCAGAATTGCCTGGAGGGGACTCCCTTGCTCTGGTCGGCAGGGGCACATGCCCCCCCCGCCCCATCTAAAGCAGCACCTGTCACCCATGGATCAGATGACGCCAGCAAGATGGGTGCCAAGAGACTTTCTGAAGTTCACCAGGGTGAGTGACTGCAGCGCCTCTGGGGGAAGCCTCAGCACTTGGCTTGTAAAGAAGTTTTTCCTTATGTCTAGCCTGAAGCATTCTTTGATCAGAAAAAGGAAGGTTATCATTAAGGTCCCACTGAGAGTTGAACTCAGATCACTGGATTCAGAGTCCAGTGTGCTAACCATTACACCATGGGACCCACTGAGATACTGCAGGATCTGGTGCTTCAAACCCTTCTGCTCATGCACTGGGCCCCCCAGCCCTACTAGCTTGTGACCACACAGCCCACCAGGTCCCAGATCCTTGCAGGGATCTCCCTCTTGGCTTCAGCCCCTAAACCATGTCACTTTAGCCCACCACTGCTGGAGTGTATCCCAAACACCCCAAACCTCCACTCAGAATATGAACAACTCAAAAGCACTTATCTATACGGGGTCTCAGGGATGAGTGATGCCATCTGGATCCCAACCCAGGCTGTGCACTGACGGTCCTTGAGCTGGGCTGGTTGTGTGCATGGGCAGTGGGATGGGAGGTGTATCCCGCCAAGTCCATAGGATGAGCTAACAAGGAGTCCTTATGCCATCTCCATAGAATAGGGCCCACCGTGAGGTCTTGCCAGGGGAATAGCTGATGCTGGTTTTATTACCTCTGCTGCCCTCACCCTGTGCCCAACGGTGAGGTTCCCCACTCAGGACCCACAAAGGGTTGGGAGCGCACCTGAGTCCAGGCAAGCTCTAGGACGGTGACCAAGAGTTTGCCCTTTCTTTAAATGCAGACAAGTGTGGTCTCTTTTCCTTGGAAACTGTCCTCACCCCTGACTCTTGTCACTGCACCAGCTTCACTTGGTGTCCCTGGCAGTGTCAGGGACGAGGAGCCAGGACACTGCCCGAGTTTACCTGTGCCACAATGGACCAGACTTGCTGTAACTGCTTATAGCCCGCCAGTATAGTTAACAAGCTCCAAACACACTTTCTTGCAGGTGAAAGGAAAACGTAATCCAATGTAGGAAAAGGGCTCTCTGACCGGATGACCAAGTGTGTCAGGAGTGAACTGTGTAGCTTCATTATCTGTGTCTGCCAGGCAAGGCCACCAAATGATGGGCAGGGTATCCCTGGCCCCTGTCCCACGACAGCTACATGGCTGTGTGTGGAGTAGCACTGGCATGTCAGTGCTGTGAATGTGCCACAGCCCCAGAAAATCACTTCTTGTTGCTTTGTCCCTGTACGGTTTTATTTATTACTTGATTTACGGACGTATTTGTATAAACGACGCTGATTGGTTGTGCTGGGGGTGGGGAATGGTGCTTTTGGGCCTCCCTCACCCTTTGTGTCTCATGTTGCTATTCTGTGACACGTGCTGTTTTCCTGTAAATAATAAAGTGCAGGCATGAGATGAGAAAAAAGAATTCACGTGGGACCAAGAAGGAATTTTTTCCCCGTCCTGTCCCTACACGTGGGCGTAGTCCACCTTCCCCACACGTGCTAGGTCTTGGCTGCAGCCAAGGCTGGACATTTTGCCTACGGTGTGCCAGGGTTCCTGCCCTTCGGCTCAGGGTCAGACCAATCGCCACATCTATAGTTAAGAAGGAGTTTTACCCCATGGCCAGACTGGTATGGACTATGGGGTGTTTGGCTTCCTCTGCAGTGGGGGGCATGGCCCTCGACCGGGGTGCTCTCAAGCCGATTTAACAACCCTTGCAGCAGAAGTACATTAGCCATGGTTGAAACCCTCCTTTCCCTATGGCAGACTAGGGTATTATGCCTTGTATCAGGGTCCACTATGCAGTTTTACTAATAGGTTAGACATGGATTAAGTGGCATAGGGTGGTTTGGATAGGATGATCCTGCCTCTGGTGTTGGGTTGGACTAGATGCCCTTTGGAGATCCCTTCCAGCCCTATTTTTCTGATTCTCAGTGATTCAGTGAGTTTCCTGCCTTGCATGGATTATGTGCAGAATAGGGAAGGTATTTTCTTGCTGCCCGTTTATGATGTCCTCTAGGAGCAGGCCTGGGTGCAGTCTCTAATGTTACACGCTGGGGGACTATATCCCATCAGAGTTTCCCCCGAACATGCTGGGGGGAGTGTATCTTGGAGAAGTCGCTTTGAGGCATGACGGGGTATGTGTGGCGGAGCATTCTGCACGGTGCATGCTGGGGAAATACATTGTGGCGCATTCTCTAAGGGATGAGCCAAGGGAGCGTGACCTAATATGTTCTCTATGAGATACGCAGAGCTACTCTCATCTAATATTCATGACGGCTTTGAGCTTTCTTGATATTTTCCTTCGGTTTCCCCTTGGGAGTTCAGTAAGATTTTAGCTAGCTAAACAACAAAAATAAGCTTTCCATCAGCACATTTTATTCTGAGTCCACTTAGAGCCAAAAAAAGCCTCCACTGAGAGGCAGGTCTCCTTAAGGAGGTTTTTCAGAAGTTCAGGGTTATTCCAACCCTACGGGCTCCAGTTCTGAAACAACCCGGTGCGTCCCAGTGTTGCTCTATGTTAGCTTTGGCTCCAACATTCCCCACTCCAACCCCAGACGCTCCCAAATTCCCATAAAACCCAGTCCCTTCCAGATACAGACTATCCAACAACCATGCATATATAGTTTCATAGTTGGTAGGGTCAGAAGGGACCAAAGCAGGTCACCAAGTCCGACCCCCTGCCATGGCAGGAAAGGATGCTGGGGTCAAACGACCCCGGCTTGGTGATTGTCTAGCCTCTTTTTGAAGACCCCCAGGGTAGGAGCGAGCACCACTTCCCTTGGAAGTTGGTTCCAGGTCCTAGCCGCCCAGACTGTGAAGTAGCGCCTCCTGATGTCTAGTCTGAATCTACCCTCTGCCAACTTATGGCTGTTATTCTTTGTTACTCCTGGTAGTGCTCGGAGGAATACGGACTCTCCCATTGCCTGCTGGTCCCCTTGGCCAGTTTGTAGGTGGCCACCAGTTCCCCTCCCAGCCTTCTTTTGTGAAGGCTGAACAGGTTCAGGTCCTGTAGTTTCTCCTCATAGGGCCTACCCCTGATCATGCGGGTGGTTCTCCTCTGGACCCTCTCCATGCCGTCCACATCCCTCCTGAAGTGCGGTGCCCAGAACTGGATGCAGTACTCCAGCTGCGGCCTGACCAGTGTCACAGAGGGGGAGGATCACCTCCTTGGCCCTGCTCGTGATGCATCTGTGGATGCATGACAAGGCGCAATGAGCCTTTCTGATTGCGTCCCCACATTGGCAGCTCATGTTCATCTTGGCATCAATAGTGACTCCAAGATCCTTTTCTGCCTCTGTGCTGACAAGAAGGGAGCCTTGTTTCTGGGGGAGTCTTGCTTCTACTCAGTCCCATGTCCCTAGGTGTCACCAGGAGGCAGCCATCAATCTTAGGACTGTGTTGTGCAGGGGTACAAACAAAGGGCTTTCACTTGGTCCTATCAGTAATTACTCCTGTGTTTTTAGTGCTCCTAGACTCAAGCGACCAACAAAAAAAGGCATGAATGATGGAGGCCACCCAGCCCAGCCGCGTCACAGCTTTGAGCCCCACCAGGAACTTGACAGTGCTTGAACGAGGGTGGGGAAAGACAACATCCGAAAGCAGCCGGTGGAGCGGAGCCAGTATTTGCAGTCAACACCTTGGGCAATGGATTTACAAATCATGCGTAAAAAGTTCCCGATTCTCTGAAATACGTTCATCCTTCAACAAATAACTCCTGGGAATAATTCTTGGCCTGAAGACAACTCGCGAGAAGCTTGTTGAAATGCTCGGTTTGAACTGCACTCCAGGGTACACGCAGGAAGTGTTTCCGATACCTTCTTGGAGGAGCGACACTCTCTCCGAATGAACTCGGGGGCAAATACTCATGTTTAGAAATTCTGCATTCACTTGGATTATGCATCTGTAAATGTTTACTTGAAATTCATCTTGTCTTCCTAAAACCACTGGCTGGGCTACTCAGACGCAGCCAAAGTGGAAGGTAGCCTGATAGCGCATGCTCTCATGCTGACTTTCCTCTCTTTCTCGCTCTCACAGTCTTCTCCCAGCTCCCCTCCCAACAGCTATGCAGCCTGCTACACTAAGCGACTTCCCCCTGAAAGCTATAGTAGCCAGCTATAGCGGATATTTATTGTCAGCGATTTACCAGCTTCTTTGCTCTGGAAAGGAGAACGTGCACCAGCTAGAAGCTTTGAAGCATTTTTTTCCCTAATATTGAAAAGCAATGGTGACTTTGAACTATTGGTCTCGTACCTATTCTTCTTCTTCCTTGTTTGCTTTAGGAAGCAGGAAAAAATTCCTAACGGTCTGAAACAGTGATGCTCAACCTTTGGTGCTGCGGGCCAGATTAGTAGCAAGGAGCTGATCCGTGGGCTGAATCGGACGCCATGCACAGGTATCAGGCGCTGGCAGCACGGCCCTCAGCTTCTGGCCTAGCCACACTACCTGGGCCACAGGGCCAGCCCTGTAGGGATGCAGCAGGGCACCGACAGGAAAGTGAGAGCTGTGACTTCCGGTTATCCCTGCGACTGTGATTGCAAATACACAACTGCCAGCTGCACCCACTTCCCCCACTAAGCTGGCATCAGGGCGGTTGCCCCTATCACTCTTCCCAGATATACTACTGCACGGGGCTCTCCACAGGCCCAGAAATTTAGCAGCAAGGGAGCAGCGATTAATGCTACCGGCGCTCCTACCATGCCACCGACTGTCCAGGTTGGTAAGAAGCCCCCCCAGGCTGTGTGACAGGGCTCTGGGAGCTAGACCGAGCCTGTGGGCTGGGCATAGAGTATCCTGTCGGAAACACAGGCATTCATGTATTACATTTCTATGCGATAAGGGCCATTAAACTGGTGGGAGAGAGAGTCTGATGATTGAGCAAGACTTGCATGCATTACAGTGTTTACATTTTTATGCTCTTGTACTGCTAAGATTTTCCAATATCTGCCTAAGTTTGGGCAAGGAGTCTTCACTGGGCAATGAGCTGTTTACTATCCCAAAGCCAATATATCTATGCAAATATGTGGTAGCGTTGGGCTTCTTGTCATCTTCTCATCAAAGAAAGGGATTTGTGGCTTACCTGTCAGATCCAATGTGACTCTCACTTTTGGATCTTGCATTTCTTGCCGATTGAATGGCCCCCACCAACCCCTGGGGTAAACGTCATCTATTTTTGTATCTCTTGAGGATCTGCAGTAAGAGCTGAGCCAAGCCCCACTTCAGCAGGGATTGGGCTGTTGGCAGAACCTCGATTAATGTTACTTGTCTGGGTTAGTGACTAACCATTAGTCTAACATAAATCCTCCCTAAGTTTTTTTCAGGGTTAAGTGGTTGCAGCTGTGATTGGGATTGCAGCCTAAGCCATTGCTTTTGTAGAGCTAACTCCCTCTGCCCCTACTTGATATTTATATTCAAGCCCTGGGCATATCTGTCCCAAGCTACTTAAAC
The DNA here is from genome assembly GCA_030014935.1 of Caiman crocodilus. Lineage (NCBI taxonomy): Eukaryota > Metazoa > Chordata > Crocodylia > Alligatoridae > Caiman > Caiman crocodilus. Next base: position 2,640,021 of record JAGPOW010001806.1, on the reverse strand, counting down.
ACAGGTAAGTACCCTACGGCATCAAAGATGTTTGTGAAAATGAAGATGCACCTGCCTAGGCTGAATTTCTGGAGCAGGGCCCTAAGGGCATGATTTTCACGGTCTCGATTGTGGGCATTTGGATACGTTAATATTAATATACACGTAAGGTGTATTCTGAAAATATGCCCCTTCAGTTGTGAACATGGGCAGGTGTCTGTCAAGCAGACCCTTATCTTCATCCCTGTAGAGCTTTCTTCAATTTACGACCAGTCAGCTTTTAGTGTATACAAGGACCATGTCCAAAGTGCTTCCCAGAACTGCTAATAGGCACCATGTCAATGCTGTGCATTGCAGTGGAAGGCCAGGATGTGAGTCAGCCTCAGGGCAGTGCATAAGTTCATTATGTCCCATCCCACATGTGTACTCATCCACACAGAGATCTGGAAAGAGCCTTTATAGCAAGGACTGTCAGGCTGTGAACCCTTGTGTGGCTAGCTGTTTGGCACAATGGTGCAGGAAATGGTGCCAGGTGAACCCTCAGTGTAATGGATGAAAGGAGACCTCACAGGACTATCTCTATTGTCTAGGGTTCCAGGAAATTATAATGAAGTAACCATCCTGAACCCCAGCCATGAGACCCTCCTACTACTAAATCATGCATCTCCTCACACAGCCTCTTCCTTCTTCAAGTTCAGCAATTGACACACAGTCCTCTTCTTCACATGACCACGTCAACAATTGACACACAGTCCTCTTCTTCACCTGACCACGTCAACAACTGACACACAGTCCTCTTCTTCACCTGACCACGTCAACAACTGA
>JAGPOW010001806.1:2622595-2633434 GCA_030014935.1 Caiman crocodilus | reverse complement strand
AGGAGACTATAAAGAGTAACCAAAAGGACAACCAAGGCGAACCCACAAGTCCCCTGTGGAAAGAGCAAACTCGCTTGGCAGTCCCAGTTTAACCCCTGTTGTCTCTGGCACCTCTGAAGTATAACAGCTAAACCGTTGCTGAGAAGGTCAAAATTTGACACAGAGGGCAACACCAAGACTAATAACGTTTATTGATGTGGGAGCCTCACTTTTAATTGTAAGTAATGAAAAAAAAAAGAAAGAAATGTGGATAAATGTGATTTGCACAAATAAACTTGTTCAGCTTGCAGCGAGCTGATACAAAAGTCAGTCCATTTAATAAAAAGGGCTTGTCGGGCATCTGAAATTAAGAACCTCAGAGCTCAGGGCAAGTGAAGTGGGCAAGCCACGCTTGAAACATGGCTCTAGGAAAAGTAGTAAGCCAGCGAGGCAGAGATTGAAAGGTAAAATAGCCTTTGGTTCTTAGGGCTTTGTGAAAAATAACAGTGACATTGCCCATGACATTACTTCTGACCCTAAAATCTATGAAAACCTGCACTTAGACCAGGGCTGGACCTGCCAGAATTGTAAATAAGGCTACTCCTACTGTATATCGAATTAAAATACGGTCAGAGGGTAAGGAAATCAAATTAAAGGCTTGAAAAGGGGGCAAACCCCCTAATAATAATAACCGGATGTTTAGCAACATATCCGCTGGCACGGTTTCTTCCTTTTGTTTTGCAGGTTAAAAGTGCATTTCCCGTGGCTCGTTCAGCAAAAGGAAAACAACCATGGGCTTCCAACAACTGAGCTAGTAAAATGTGTGTTACAATATAACAAGGAAAAGAGACACCTGAGCAAGGTGTTAGTAAATACAGGAGCTTCTTTTTCTATAAAAAGTAATGAGCCCTCGCCTTTTCAAGTCTGGAAGGCAAATATAGCAAAGTCCCTTAAAGGATTCAGTGAAAAGGAGGCCAACACTCCTTTACCGAACCAATATTTTTTTTTCAAAGAAGCAGAAAACATGAATTTACATACAATTCCTCAGGGGCATCAGTATGCAGCCTTTAAAAGAATTGGGTTTTGAAGTTGCCTGAGGACTGAGGAAGGGATGTTTAAAAAATTAGCCTGAAAGTGCAGGCTAAAAATAAGCTGAGATGTGGGAACAGTTGCCTGCGCAATATCAAACTGCAGTTACATCCTATGTAGATGTTTTAATTCATGGACCCATGCAAGAATTTATGAAGCTATCCACGCAATAGTATAAATTATTCAAGATACAGAATTTAAAATTAACAGACAAAAAGCTCAACTCGTACCGCAGGAGGTAAAATATTTGGGAATCATTTTAGGCCAGCACAGCTGAACTCCAGGGGCGCGTCCAGATGAGCGCACACGTGCCTGTTGCCTGCCTCAGACCCCTTTGAAGCGAGGCAACGGGCACGTGAGGGAATGAAAAAAGTTTTGCCACGCTGCAGGTTTGCAGTGCAGGGAGAAAATTAGATCCCTGGATATCCAGGGGTCTAAAAAAACTGCTCCACATTAGAGTGGAGCAAGGCACGGTTCAAGACCGTGCCCAGAGTCAGTCTGGTTTTGGTCAGAGCATCTCTTTGGTGTTCCTGCTGCCCCCGGAGCTGTCCAAGGTACGTTGGGGGGCAGTTCATGGGTGTGAGGTGGGGTGAGGGGTGGCAGGGAGATGTTGTGGGGGGGGGGTGAGGACCTGGCCCAGATCCCCGAGGCTCGCTAGTCTGACTTTGCATCAGAGCGGGTTGCACAGCTCTGGGAGGCGTGCACAGGAGCTGCGCCTCCCGGAGCCCTGTGACCTGCTCTGGTGCAAGACTGGACTGGTGAGCCACATGGGGCTGGGCCAGGTCCTCACCCCCTGCAGGCACAGGGGGCAAAGGCGGAAGCTGAACCTGGGGCCTGGCCCATGCTGACAGGAGCTGGCACAGTATGTGGTTCCCAGGTGCCGCCCCAGGTCCTGCCTTGGCCGGGCCCTTCCTATAGCTGCAGGACCCAGACTGGCATGCAGGGACCACGCAGAGCTGAGCCAGGTCCTGCTGGCCCTGGGGCTGCTCGTGCCACCTGGCAGCTGGACTAGGGAGCCTCAAGGATCTGGCCAGCCCAGCTGGGCTGCAAAGGGGTTGGGCTGCAAAGGGGCCCCAGAACCCGGCTGGGCCTGGCACACGGACCCTGCATGCCGCACTGAGTCCTGTCACCATGGGGCCCAGGACCTGGCTAGGACTGGCACGTGGTCCCTGTGTGCCACACCAGGTCCTGCTGCCACAAGACCAGCCCGGCTGGGCAGCAAGAGCAGTCCCAGGGCCAGCAGAACCAGGCTGGGCTCAGCACATGGTCCCCCCCCACTGCTGTTGTTAGTTATGGGCCCTGGGCAGAGGGGTGGGGACCCTATGGGGGATAGGGGCTGTGGCCCTCCAGGGGGAGCTGGGACCCTGGGGAGCATGACACTCCATGTGCTGAGGGGCCTGCACCCTGTGGCGGCCAGGGGACCCACCCCTCCTGAGCAGCCGCCGCACAAGGTCCCCCACACCCACAGTGCCCCAGCAATTGCCTCATTCCTACCCACAGACCAACCCACATCCATCCACCCACCTTCTGCCAAACCCCTTATCCCCTTTCTACAAACACTACAACCCCCCCATCACACACCCGTCATGTATGATGTATGCTTTTGGTTTTCTTCAACACATATAGGTATTTAGAATTTATTTTTAGATGTGTGTGTTTGTGTGTGTGTGTGTAGACTAGTTTTTTGTTTTAAATGTGGACGAACATGGATTTTGGGGTAGTTTAAAAGATTGATTTCAGATGCTGCTGCAGCAGTCCAGCTGGCACAAGGGGTAGTGTCCCCAGGTAACAACTGGCTGGGCCCCATGGGCCCCAGAAGCTCCAGGAAGCGAGTAGCCCCAAGCTGCTTGCCAGGGCAGCTTTTTGTACGGGGCAGCTTTTTACACTGCTGGGGACAGCACAGGTGCTGGCCCCAGGCTCTAGCTCCCCCTGGCTGCAGATCCGGGAGGAGCCAGGCAGGGTTATTTTGCCCCAACTGGCACAATTTGCTCCACACCAAAGTGCAAGTCCGAGCACATGTGCTGAGGCAAAAAGCCCCAGCTCAAATTTGCACTGCTTCTATCTGAGCTGCTGCAAGCGCACGTGCTTGCATGTGTGGATGTGCCCCAGATGTCCAGTGGGTGCAAGTGATCAAAAAATTACTGGCTCCCACCGAAGCTCATTTATTTAGCTGTCCATCCTATCATTTTATAACAAAGTGGAATTATTAAAGAGCTAGCTTTAATTGAAGGCTATCAATAACTTCCCCATCGAAGGGGGGAGCTCTTTGTTTTATGTTTCTTTATAGGAAGGCTGATGAACTGTGAGACGTCAGAACCACCAATAAATCAACAGTATCTTCCTTAACTATGCCATGGTTTTTCTACAACAAAGAAAACTATTTTGTCTTTTTTGTGGTGTTCATCTTATTTAATTTATTTCAGCTGTCAAGACTTTAGATGCATATGAATATCACGTAGCTGTAATAAAAAGTATTGGGGATATACCATCTGAAAATTAAACTGGTCTGTGGATCCTAGACCAGGACATTTCCATCCAACTTGGAATGGAAGGATATCCTAATCCTTTGAGTGAAAAGTGGCAGTTTAAATGGGGATTCCAGATTAAAGACAACATTTGTTTGGTAAAATGGCATTTACAGGGTGTCATGTGTGTACATTTGGTGGAATATGTATGTATGTATGTATGTATTCCACCAAATGTATAAAGAGTACACATGTGACCATCCTGTAAATGCCATTTTACCAAACAAATGGTAAATGATATATATAGTCTGCCAAATGTATACAGAGTACACACATGATCACCCTGTACGTGCCATATTTTTATGTATAGATATTGTTTTATTTTTGTTATTTTCCAGAAAATCCCGCTGGTATTTACATGTAATATAATGCTAACTGACCAGATTGGGGGTGAAAAACCTCATTAACCAATTGCTTTAAAGGAAACAGGAATATGCAGAGTCAGAAGTTCTCTTAAACCTGGAACCCCTGTGCTAGGAAACAAAATTATATTTGGCTCAGTGACGGTGCAGTGCCATTTAAGCAGCTGCAGGAGACTGGAAGGTAGGTCTGCCTTTTGCAATTTGAATGATCAAAGGATTTATTGACTATAAATCGGCAAGTACCTGGGAAAGAACCCCCTTAGTGGTAGATACCCCATCTGGGAAGGCATACAGGTTCTGTGGCAAATGTCACGCAATCTTGGTGGTGGCAGAAAATTTGAAATGAATAAAAACCCATGGTGTGTTCAGTAGTTCAAAGAGACGTTTGTGAGGATCAGGCAAATAAAGCTACGTCATATTTGTCAGGGCCATGTAACTTTGATGGGTGAAGATAGGAATTGTATCACTGTTGAATTCTGCTCTACTCTGGAAGTAACTGAAAGTAGTAAACCCTTTCTCCGTAAGGTGAAATCATGGTGTGCCTCAATGCTAGTGCATGCTTTCAGCTGGGTCCCATGAGTAAAGGTAATAATGTGCATTGTGATGGGACTTTGGGAGTCTAGGTTGATTACTCTATTAAAAGATATTCCCATCCAGGTGTCTGCTCTGGATGAGAAAATTTCCTCTACCGCATTAGACTGCATGCAACAGTCTTGGATATTTGACTCTTAGTAAATAATTCAGGTCTCCCAATCTGGTCATCTTTTGTGAATCCAAACCAGTGTTCATGGACCCCACAGGAAGTTCAATTTTTATAGTTATGCCTGGGAAATGTATCAAGGGTTGTAGAAAACGATGCCTATTTGGTACAGACAGTATGGCATAATTTAACTTATCATTACAAGTGATTAATCCCGCTTTAGATGCCTCCCAAGTAATCAAAAATCCTATTCTGGGGCCTCACGTTGTCAAATTGGATCATAATAAACAAGTTTTACTGGGAGTGTAGCGATCCATAAAATAGATTCAAATAGATTTAAGGGAGCTTAATCTAGCCACGGCTATTCCAAAGTGTCCTCCCTATGTGCAAACCAGTCATAAAGGCTGGATGCAATAGCTAAAACTATGGTATGCTAATAACGCCCAAATTCAGGTAAGGACACAACACGATGTGCCAACACCTGCAGTTGGTGAAGTTGGATTAGAAGCAGCTGTCTTAGCACAAATACTGAAGTCTTAGCAAATAAATTAAACTATGCTACTGCTGAAATGCAAAAGGTTAGAAGGATCTCGATTGAATCCTTGACCCACCTGGGACTGGGAGACATACTACCTGTACTACAGCGGGTCACAAAAGATAGTGACCAAGTAATCATCACGGCCATTGATACAATGCCTGCCTGGCTCTAGCTTGCATTCAGGCACAGGCCCCAAGTCAAAGTGTAGTTATTCAGTTAATTTGTTCAGGCCTCCAGGGTCACCTTCCTATCAAACTGAAAAAAAATTGTATGAGATTACACCTCTGTGGCAAAAAGGGACCTTTCTTTTTGGTGTAAATTGGTCTTTTTTGTACACTAGGAAGCACATATAAATCCCTGCTAGTGCTAGTTCCCAGATTACCATATACCCATTGATGTTGGTGGGTCTTGGAGTCAGTGAAGAATGTGCCATGTACCCATGTAACCACTAAGGGTGTGTGAAGCAGGCCCTATTTGATTCAGATTTGGATTCAGACCAAATCATGGACAGCGATTCAGTCAATTGATTCAGATCACTGTCCCCCGATTTGATTTGGCCAAATCCGAATCTGAAGATTTGATACCGATTCGGCGAATCAGCAATTCGGACATAGACACAGCTTTAACAGTTTTCACAAGCCCCTGCTACCTAGAGGCATGTAGAAAGAGACAGCTTTGAATGTTTTATGTCCAAATCGATTTGGAGGGTTCTGATTCAATTCGGAGAGAATAAAAGGGTCCTCTGATTCCACCAACATGGGCCGAATCTCCTCCAAAATGAATCAGGGACTAAAGTTTTGCACAGCCCTAGTAACCACCACCAGTGGGCATTTAAAAGAGCAGGTGCATGGGAAACAATTAACATGAAAAGGTACTCGACTCATGAAGATGTGGGACATGCGCGTAAAGATCATCATTTACAAGTACGTGATGAATGTCTATAGGAGCAACATGATGTGCGACAACATGTTTCTGACAAGATCAGTGAAAATCATTCTGCGGTAGTTTATGCTGAAAAAGAGTGCATTTGTGTATGAACACACTGTCCCTATATAATACTTGGGGAAATTTGATTGTATTTAATGGCATTTTCCATTAACCAACGGTTTTGTAATGTTTCATCTACCAAAAGCTGTGATTTTGAATACTTTGTGCCTTGCTGGACGATACAGAGTATCTGGACGGGACCATGGGTTTGTAAACCTAACTGAATTGGAGTAATTTATATGTGCCAATGTTAAAACAAGTGTTTTCTCATCCAGACGAGTGCGCACCATGGTAGATTCTATTAAAAGGCACAATCATGAAACCATGGTACTGATTAAGCATAATAATTAAAACATTTTGGAGATATCGGAAAAAATGCAAAGGGTGGTGTCACAGCAGGGTCCTGCAGGAGGCCCGTGATCTCCTTAAGGCCCCCTTCCCATGCCAAGTTGGCCCAAAGGCACCCTCAAATTCTTGCCCGCCACATCTATGATGTTCCAATATATTAGGGAGGCTGCCTTATGTCTTCTTGGACACGGTCTGCTGTAACCTCTGGCCCTGTAGACTCCTGGACCCCATGTGGGTCTTGTCCTGCAAATGGATGCTTTGGGGCACTCTAGCCTTATGGGCTATGCGTGGCTCCAACCACCCCGTATACCACGCCCCAGGCCTCGCAGCTGGAATAGACGTTGTTCAGTCTCTCTCTGTCTCCTTCCACACCCTCTCTCGGGGTCTTCTCTGCAATGCTGCCCACCTCTGGGGCTTGCCAGTAAGCCATTCCCCTCTCTGGGGCTCACCATGTGTGCCCTGGGCTTCTCCACAACACCCCCTTCTCTGGGGCTTCTTAGCTGCCCCTCTCTGGCAGTGGGGTCCTCACACTACCCTATGAGGCCTCCTCCATCCCCTGATAGCCTTACCCAAGCCACCGGTGTAACAACAAAACAAAACACAAGCCCCATGGGCTATAACGTAACTTAAAGCTGCCCGGCTAAAGCACATGGCTCAGACATCTTAGAGCTGCCATCCTTTACTCAGCTTAAGCTGTACATGCACTTGGTGAAAGGAGTACATGGAAAAATACTGCTGTACCTGATTTAAAACAAATCAGGAAGTTGGCTAATTAAATGGAATAAATATAATCTGGGCAAAAGAGGAACAGTCGGACCAAAACCTACCCCTATCTAAGAATGAACAGATTTTTTCAGAATAGAAAATTACACTTAAAGGTAACCATATGTGGCAAACAAAAGCAAGATTATTAATATGCATTCAGAGGAAGGCTTAAGCTAATTGTATGTATTAAGAAATGCACCAAGCTCGGTGGCGTGGCATATAAAGAGCGGTGAGAGAGTGCACCCTTCAGAATACCCCGGAAGAGATCCTGTCATCCATCCAGGATCCTGTCTCAACATCAGACACAGAACCAGGAGCCCCAGTTCATGGCCTGATCAACCAGTGAAGTTATTTTCATGACATTCAAGGTGGTGAACATCTGCTTTGACTAGCTAAAACTTAACATTTTTAACTGCTTCGGTTCTAATTAGATTTGTATCTGATAGGGCTTTAGTTGAGGACAACTGTGTCTTAGTCTCTTTGCCTGATATAAGACCCAGTATAGCATCCTAGGGATGCAACAGGAGCCGTGGCAAAGAACGCTAGCACCACTCCTGCCACCCTGTGGCTGTCAGCATAATACCCCCGCCCCCGGCCTCCCGACTCCCATCCCACCCACAGGAACTGAGCGAGGGAGAAGCAGGCAGTGGGAGCACATGGGGACTCCCCAACCTCCCACCATGGAGAGGGGAAGGAGCTGTTTCTCAATCTCTCAACCTCTGCCTCTGTTCCTCTGGGGTGCACAAGAACAGCAGAGCCTGCCCTGGGGACGGGGGACCAGAAGCCAGGATTCCCTCCCTCCTAGGACAGGGCAATACTATTGCCTTAGGCCGAACTTAGATCCCCTCTTGCTTGTCTGTCTTCCTTGATTCCTTCCTTCCTTGCTGCCCCATGGACCAGCTTCTATAGGAGTTGGTGGAGAGTACTCACAGTCCTATGTCATAGTGTGTTGTTTAGGGAATGCTGATAGAGATAAAAGGTGGTGGTTCAAACCTCAGATGTTGAGGGTCTAGAGCACAAGTCTCTTGTGTGCTGTTCACGTGCAATTCATGGAGGGGGGAGAATTTTATACTGAAGTCAATGCTACAGTCTGCTAGGTAGATGCACTTATTATTACAGAGATCTCCCTGCTCAGGTCACAAGTCCTGCTAGCTGTCTATTTGTAATGCCATCAGAGAGCGGTGGGATTCTGACCCAAGGGATACAACTTAGCACAGATTAAAACTAGTATAAATTATAAAGTACTGCACACCTGGAGACATCTAAATGCTGCTCATTGCAATGAGTAGAGAGCTGTGTGGCTCGGCAGTGTGAAGTACAATGCCTCTTTGGAGGTGTATTAGCTCCCATTCAAGATAGTAGACCTGCCAGTATGTCCCTACTCAATAAAACTGAGTCCCTCCTGGCCCCACCTGCATCCACTTGGAAGAAGCAGAGACTCAGTCAGAAATGTTCTAGCAGAGAAGCTGTATTTATCCTGAACTCTTCCCCCCACCCAGTCAAACACACTCTTATGGCTCACAGTTATAGTTATAGTATTTTGAAAAGTTATTGTTAAAACATAAACCAGGCTTTAATAGCCGATTGAATCATACACATAGAAATTTCTCTCTGCACTAAAAAAACATTGTAGCAGCCTCAAAGGGCTGCCATCCCCTCTGTGATATACCCACAGTGCTAAAGACCCTCTAAACCCCCTCCCCTCCCTGAGAAGCCCTGCAGCAGGAGGAGCTCTGGCATATCAGGGAGCATGGGGGTGGGGGGCATTATACTTTTATGGTCCAGTAGTTCTGCACCATTGCAACCAGGAGCACAAGCTAGAGCAGCCCTCAAGCTTAGCACTGGCACAGAGATGAATCTGAGGTCTGCCTTGCAAGATACTGCCCAACCCCACCCCAAGGCATACATATAATGTGGTCAGCGTTCATGTCCGGCCACTAATGCTGAAGTATCCTACAGGAGATGCCTTGGTCATGACTCACAGACGTGCTGAGCAATGAGAGATCGCCTTGGCTTTTGCTATGGTAAAATTGCTACGGGGTCTTTCTCAGTCCTCTGCTCTATCCCTGCTGGCCCAACTAGAAATAAGGCTTTGCCCATTCAAATTCAGGAGTCAAGGGCACCTAGTAGTATTGGTGGCCACGTGGCTCTCTTTCCTTTAGTTTCCTCCTTTCTTCTGGCTCTCTCTGGAGCCCACTTGACAAGTTACCTCAATGAGAAGATGCACAAAGCACTGGAGCCGGAGCTGGGACGAGCACCCAGGTCTCTAATGAAGCACCAACTCTCATCCACTTAGCACACTGCCTTTCTCTTGGTAATCACTGCATTGCATATGCACCCTCACAGGCCAGGACAAGAAAAAAGGCAGCAATTTACTGCTGTCTCACCCCAGGCTGAGAAACTAAAGCTGATCGGTTGAAAGCTTCTTTCATGAAAGAAAGAGCGAGGTCAGGTCACACGAGCACACGGGCAGCTCCAGGATTTCAAAAAGGGGGCTCAGGAACAGCGACCTGTGCCGCAGGGGCTGCACCCTGGCTCTCCGTCTCCCCCAACACACAAGGGCAGGCAGGCTGCGCCACAGGAAAAGCAACACGAGACTAAAAATTAAGTCCCTCACCCAAGTAAGCATCTTCCTGCCACCCTCCCTTCCCCTCTGTGCTCAGAAGCACATCCCCTCCCCTCCCAGGCCTGCCCTTCCCAGTTGGCCTGGGGGCAGGGGACACTGCAGAGCCATGTCTGCCCTGCTGTAGCCGGGCTGCATCTGCAAGCAGACTCGGTCGATCCTGAAGTAGTCCCTTTCCCCTCGCATGCTCCCAGACTGGCAGACCCAGCAGGAAGGAGGGACCCATCCGCTGCCATCACTGCCCCTGGCTGAGCCCAGCTCTGCATGCAGCCCAGCTGGATCCAGCTCTGGAGATCCCCGCCAGTCCCCAGGGAAGTCAGAGGCAGCAGCAACAGTGAGTGGGAAAGGCAGGAAGAGGGGAAGAAAAAGCAGCAAGCAGGGAAGTTGCTGCTCCTCTGGTGCAGTTGACCAAAAAGGGGGTGGGGAGTTGGGGTGCATTCACACCGCTGCACCCCCTGGATCTCTTCTTATATGAGCATAGAGAAGTGAGAATGAAGACCTCAGCTTTGAATGCAAAGAAGATGACCTCTGACTGCACAGCAACCAGCATGCTGAAGATGCCACCAGGTATCAGTCCGTGGTGGTCGTTGCCTTCTTAGGTGTTTTTGCTGGAAACAAAGCCGGGGAAGACCAACACTAAGCAAATGACTGTCAAGGAAAATGCTTGAGGAGAAGGGGGATTGGCCTAGTCTACCACTATTTGAAGCTTCTACATGGTCTCCTAGGTTGCTGGTTGTAGCTGTGTTGGTCTAAGGACATAAGCAGGCAAGGTTCTTTCATTAGACTGGTGTAGTAGTTGGAAAAAAGTTCTTAGCAAGCTTTTGGGCATAGTCACCCGTCTTCTGGCACGGGGAGTCTCTGCTGTTCTGAGACTCCAAGAAATGGGAGACACTCTCCTGTCTCCTAGGCATCCGGTGCGAAGC
>JAGPOW010001806.1:2608746-2622495 GCA_030014935.1 Caiman crocodilus | reverse complement strand
ATACAGGTGGGAGAAGACGGATGCTGCTCCCTGGGATTGGTCTCCCCGATGCAAACCACAGTAGCAAGAAGGACACGGCACTCAAATCAAATCAAATAAAAGAAAAGGCTGACAGAGCCCTGCGTGTGAGCTCTAGACGGTCCCCTCTGCCTGCAAGCGTCATCTCTCTCTTGTCAGGAATCATTCCCTTCAACTCACGCCCATGCATGCCCGTATCATTGCCAGATCCAAATAACCTGAAGGAACTGAAGATTCAAAGGCATCTGGGGTTGGACACCTCCTGATCTCTTACGCCACAAAAGGGATGACAGGGTTCTGGCTGCAATTGCCTTCGAACAGCCCAGAGCCGATTGCAAGCCCCATCTATGGGATGGAAGTCATCTTCCACTGATCTCTGTTAAGTCTACGTGCAAGAATCCAGCTGTGATGCTGACAGCCTCAGCAATCTGCCCTCTCAGTAGAGCCACCTGGCCCCGAAGTAGCACCAGTCGCAACCACTGAGCGCGTTGGCTGCAGAGCCAGCTGGGCTGGAATATATAAAGCCAGGTCCATTATTTGGGCTCTGCCTGCTCAACGCCTCACACCCTGTAGCAGCTCAGCTCTAGATCCTAATGCGTTGTCTCCTCTTATCCTGTTATGTGTCTGGACTCCCTGGCTCCTGACTTTCAGCCTGACCTGCACCACGAACATGGGCATATGACTGGCTACCTGGTTTTAACCCCTTTGGCACAGTCTTGACCACAGACCTGGATTCCCTGCAGGCTCTAACACCTGGCTAATGCTGCCTTCCACAGGACTGCTTATGCCCCAACCCTTACACGGCCAACATGTTACTAGAATGGACTAGAAAAAATTATAGGGAATTCAGAGCAGAGCTAAAAGCATTGCTTCAGGCCATGTGTGTTCAATGATGCGTGGAAAAATGAGCGCAAGGCAAAGGAGCACGTGGGGCCACTGCATCAGTTTACCAAGAACTGGTGCATCGTATTGTGGTAAACTCAAACCCAAGCTAAGTTTAACACTTTCATCTATAGTATTTCTAGAGGTAAAGCAATTCAGGGAACATATTATTTTACAAGAAAGATCCTATAAGGGCAGATCATGGGCAGCCTGGGGGAGGGCAAGAGCCAGAGGTGGAGTCCAAACACCTAACCCCAGGGAGAAGTCCAAGCGGGGTCCAAGTTACAGGCTCAGGCCGAATTCTGGAGTTAAAAACCAAATGACCAAAGCCAAGGAGCAAATTCAGAGGCAACATATAAGTCACAGGGACTCAGGGATCTGGAGACAGGGACCAATTACCAAAGCCAAGCTGAGTTCCCAAAAGCCAGAGTCCAGAGGCAAAGCCAAGCAAGGACAGAAGTCAAAGAATCAAGAGCACAGGATCTAGGGAGGCTTTATTATTGTTAGTATTATTATTAATATTACTACTACTACAAAAATGTTAAACAGCTTCTTTTTCTTCCCTTTTCTAAGCTTTGCATGTTCTCTTCACCCCCTTCCAACCCCCTCCCCTTTTACTCCCATTTCCTTAAAACCCCTTCCCTACCTTGTTCCCCTTCCCCTAGCCTCAAAACTATATTACAGAAGTGAGTAGGCTGGTGATCCTGGTTTTCCATGACCACATTCTGTCTCACAGTGTACCGCTATGGGTATGCCGCCCCACTCCTTTTGTATCCCACCTCCTCCCCCACTACTCCAAGGACCAATGTCCCTATAGAAATTACATTGACAATAAATAACTGATTTAAAGGCTTAAAATCCACAGTTAAATATATAGGTAAAGCCCTCAAAATAGTATTCCTTGTCACATTACATAACAACATAAAACATCCCGATGAACAGTCTCAAAGTTAACATCTCAAACACTATGCTTTTTGTTTTTCCTTTTAGAAATCTGCAAAACCCATCCCTTCCCTTTCATCTATTAAACCTTAGTCCCAATATCCTCCACAAATAGAAGTTCCCTGTCCTTTCTCGTTCATTTTTTCTCCACTTCTTCCTGTCTGGGTTTTTCTTGATTCTGAGCGCTATAAAATCTCAGTTCGCTCAATCCTAGCATCACACAATCTTTGACCGCAAAGACCGGGTTCTTAAAACAGAAGATCCCGTGCCTGACACAGACACATTTAAACCAGATTAAAACTGTCCTTAAAAAGGTTCTCCCTGGCGCTTTGGGAACCAGCCATATAAATCATGGGTACCCACAGATATTTTGAGGCCCTAACTCATGGCACTTTACACAAAGCAGCATGATTTAGAGGCCACCCCGCCTTTCCTCTGTCCCAGCCCATCCCACCAACCCAACAGACATTCAGGTGTTGGGTTGGGGGAGATCAACGCTGCCTGAGCCAGGCCTGGGCAGCAGGCAGGGGCACTCCAGCAGCCTCCGGGTTGCCAAACCACCCCTCTCCCCAGCCCCAACTCCCACAGCTCTGGGGCTGTCGGTGGGGGAGAAAGAGGGAGCAGCACAGATCTGCTGTCTGGGCTTGGCCTGGCTGCAGTGAGGTGGGTGGGGAGCAGGGTGGGACGGAGACCTCTTGCCTTGCAGGTCCAGCCCAGCTCCCCCCAGTACCGCAGCACCAGCCCAGCCCCACAAAATGTGAAAAATTAGTCCTAGAGGGAGCACAGGTTCCTTAAGGTGCTCTACTTTAGATCACCTTCTTCTATTACCTCATTTGAGGAAGGTTAATTTTTCACGATTGGCCATTTTAAAAGCACTCTGCAGCCTTGCACGTGTGTTATGTCACGGCTGTAGAGCACTTTCAAGGGCTCATTCACATGAAAATGTAACTTGTGTAAGAGCCTCATGTTTTCCATGAGAGCCTTGTACACCATGCTTTGGCCAACCCTTTGTCCACGCCACACCAAATTCTTTTTGCAAAAAAAAAAAAAGCCCAAATACACGTGTTCTGGATACTTCCCCACCTACACATTTCTTGTGAGCACCAAGGAGTCCTAGCCGAGTGCCACGTGTATCGAATCACTCTCACTGGCAGGGTGCCTTGAGTCACCGTCCATACCAAGTCAGCATATTTGCCTTCCAGCTTTTCATCTGCAATCCCTTCCCACGCTCTCTGTGACATCTGCCAGGGAAGACTGCCCACGGGGACAACGCAGTCCTTCTCCTTAACAGCTTCTATTATTTTCTTATGGTTTCTCAAAACTATTGGTCCCAACCCATCAAGACTGCATCTTCTTAAAAATCTTGCTATACATGCATGATGGACTGTGGCTCTCCATGCCTGTGGCCAGGAAGCTATTTTAAAACCCTGCACTTCTTTAAAAGCCACTCCGTGAAATATCAACAAAACACCCAGGCTTCATGTCCCCACTCACCGCAGCTCAGCAGCATGTGCTCATATTGTTTGCAAACAAAAATAGGCCTATATCTGGGAATCCGCATCCACCCACCAGCTCTGTTTAAAATGTTCTGACCGGCCACTTGTTCTTTCTTGGCCTGCCAAAAAAACACACACTGATCTGCCATTGAATTTGCATGTCTTGTTTCCATGTTGGGAGGAACACTATGCCTCTGTAGTAAATAATCAGTGCTGTAATGGCAAGACTTTAAGCACTTCCACCTATCCCCGTATGATAAACTCTCCCCAACCACAGCCCCAGCGCCTGTCAGACTCTCTTCCGGATCTTTTCCCACTCCCACTCTCACATCGTCCTTCAATCAAATAACCCTCACCAACACTTTAATTTCCTTGGCTGCCACCTGTATCCCCGTTTCCAACATATGGCCCATTTTGCCTATCAGCATCGCCATGATTTTGTTCACGTTTAGTGTGTCTGGCCCTGGATGCTTCTGTGTATCTTTGTGCATGCCTCACCACCCATTCCAGGGAGAGTCCATCCCTTATCATGACACTGGTATCGCCAAAATACAGTGCTGCTTTT
Source organism: Caiman crocodilus (assembly GCA_030014935.1). Classification (NCBI taxonomy): domain Eukaryota; kingdom Metazoa; phylum Chordata; order Crocodylia; family Alligatoridae; genus Caiman; species Caiman crocodilus. The sequence continues at coordinate 2,618,592 of JAGPOW010001806.1, read as the reverse complement.
GCTTTTTTCTCTCCTTCCCCAACACCGGGATGCTCCTAATGACTGTGTCCTGTCTCAGTCTCTGCACCAGCAGCTCCATAGCACAAATAAAAAGTAATGGGATCAGCGGGGACTGTCCTCGCTCTACCTTCATACTTCCATGGCTCACACGTTTAGCCTCCCCTGCCTTTTAGCTCCCCCTCCAAGTTGGATCCGCACAGCCCACCTCCTCCCATAATATCTATAATTGTACATAATATCAATGATTGTACATCTCCCAATCCTCGCAGAAAGTGCGGTTCCCACACATGGCCCATCCAGCTGGCCTGCAGGCTTACCCCACCCCTCCCCCTTCCGCCTCTTCTTCAAAAACCAGCCCCCACTTGCTTCTCTTCCAGCGCATCTCTGCCTTGCCTCCCCCCACCCCGTCATCTGTTCAGCACCGATACTTTTTCAACTCTCCTAACACCATCCCCAAATAGTCCTTTATTATGCACTCACTTGGCTTGTAGACTGCCTGCTGCTGTCCTTGCCAGATCGCCATCTTTGGGTACATCACCAGCAAATTCTGCATCATTGCAGCCCCTCCTCCAGACAGGTCCCCATAAAGCACTCTTTTACACCTTCCCCTAGGTCTAGGGCTGGCATCCAGCAACCAGTTCACTCTCCCCAGCTGCTTTGTCCATGGGACCAACCCCAGAACACGTGTTCTACCCTCTTGCTGTCCAGACGTGAGTGTCTTGAGTTGGTTGGTGACTTGTCCAGCTGCCAGCCCTACATTACTGCCCTGGCCAGCAGCACCTGACGTGCACACAGCCAGCACAAGCCCCAGTGCTCTTTTACCAGCTCCGTGCTGCACATCTGTCTTTACACCTGCTTCACTGCACTCTCTGGCAGCCTCCGTGCCTCATTCTCTGGCTGCCATCATCTTCGTCCACCGTCAAGTCACAATCTGCCATTCATCATCCAATCTAGGGTCACCCATTGCTAGATCTTGTCCTCTCTCTGACAAGGCCATGTCCATTTTGATCTGCAAAGCCTCTGGATCCACTCCCCCACCTAGAGAGTTAAAGATCCAGGCAATCAGGATGCTGTTGCTGCTTCCTCCTCTGTTGCCTCTTGCTACAAATATTCAGGATCCCTTACTCCCTCAACCTCTCCAGCAAAGCTAAGAAGCGATCCAAGAAGGCTTCCCACAGCAGACCTTCAGGCAGAAGGGGTAGCTGCCCTGCAGCCTGCTGCCACAGGTGGGCTTGAATGGGGAAGCTGCTCTCCCCAGCAGCAGATTGGGAGGGCTTAGGAGTGGCCAGGTGGTTCGTCAGCTTGGGTGGGGCCGCTTGGCCAGGTGGGCAATTAGTGAGGTCTGGGCTGCCCTGACAGATCCATCCAAAAACACAGTTTGCTCACACGAAGTCTGACTTCCTGGACTCAAGTTTACTCCGTAAATATGGTACTTTTATTCGCCCACTCTTCTGCTTAGAAATAACATTAAAATCTCGGTTGCAACAACAGATTTGGTAGGGGAGAAGCCAAGGTTGTGGAGGAACTGACCATTACTTCTCGGTTAATGCTTTCTACCGTTCGACAAGTAAAATAGTCTCATGGCTAATATCAGTAAAAAAACAGAGGATAGACAGCATCTAATCTGTTTTCTTACATAGAGCCTCCAAATTAAGCTGAGGGCTGAGCAATCAGATGTGGAGCTCCCTCCTTCAGAGACCTGGAGCCCTCTTCATGAATGAACTAGGATCTCCAGCGCAGCGAGAGCCAGGAATGCTGACACTGAAAAATGACTATTAAAATAAGGATAAATGCTCTGACTGCCAAGCCACCCACATTAGTTCGCAGGCCTCCAATTTCCTGTCTTCTAGCTAAATGTGACTCTTTACACAGTAACCTTAGAGTACCTCGGTGAGTAGGAAGAGAGAGCAGGGAGAATTACATAACTCCAGCTCAGCCACGCTAAGAAGCTATGGGTGGTGCAAATAACAGCCCTTTCTTGTTCCCTTGCAGCTTGCGCCATGTAAACTGGGATTCCTGCTTCACAAAGGGCAGTGGGAACGTACACGTTGCTAGAAGCTGTCCTTGTCCGAATACTGCTGCTCTCAAAGGGGAATCCTCTACCTCTGCCCTTCCACGGTCTTTCAGAGACAAAAAAGTTTCCGAGTTATGTAAAGGTGATGGCGAGGTTCCACGATGCTGGGAAGCCGCAGGGCAGGCACTTGCTGGGGGTGCGGTGCTTCCAGGCAGAGGCAGCCGTGGAGGGCCCGGCTTATTTACACACCGCCCTTTACACGGCTCTGAAAGTCCCTTGCCAGAGCAGTGCAAAGGAACACACTGTACGTGGGAATAAGTCCCTTGAAGATTTACCGTCCAGCCCGCACTGTTGTTCTCCGGTGGTGACTGGAGAGCTGTGAAGAATTTTCCGTAGGTGAAGCCAACCATTCCCAATCAACCCAGCCTGGAAATGTGAGTCACAGCCTAGCAGGAAATGGCACCAAAGGGAGAGAAAGCAGCCCCAGAAGTGGTGGGGTTGGCAAATGAGGGGCAGAAGGCAGGGTCTGAGGTTTTGTGCACATTTAGGATTACAGAAACGAGGGCTCGAGTCCCTCCCGTCATGGTCTTTTGTGTCACTTGATGGGCTCACTGAGAGCAAAGCACTGAAAAGTTCAAAACTACCTAACTGCTAATGAAAAGCAGTGAGATTTGGTCTCTTAGATGTCTCAATCTGGTTTGAAAATGAACTTGGCTTCTGAATTACTGAGGCGTCTTTTGACCATCCTTCCCAAGTTCCTCTGGGCTTCAGTTTCTGTCCCTATAATGGGGGTAACAGCAGTGCCATGCTCCACATGGGTTGGAAAGGGAAATGCATTAGGGATTGCAAGGGGCTCAGTGATAGTACCTAAAGCAGGGGGAGGCAAAATGTGGCCCAGGGGCTGGATGTGGCCTGCCAGGCCATTCAATCCAGACCGTGGGGCTCCTAAAAAATTTAGAAAATTAATATTTATCTGCCTGTCATGAGGCTCTCGATGGCTTGCCAAAACCCTGCCCAAAATAATTGCCCAGCCCTGACCTAAAGGAAAGAAAGAAAATTGTCCTTCCACCAAAGGGCCAGTGAAAATCAGGGCAGCTAACAGGGACATAGGAATTCTGATTTAAACAGCTGTAAAGCTAATATATACCCAGCTCCCATAATCATCAGCAGCTAAATGAATCCTGTAGGGTTCACCCCCTTTGTCTGCTCTAGATTTATGCATAATCCACTAAAGAAAATAGCAGTCATTCACTGCGGGCACATCTACACTTCAGCCCCCACACTGAAGCGCCCTCGTGCCACAGCCAGCCCCATCCTCATCTATACACGCAGCGTTGCAGAGTAAGAAACTCCATAGCAGGATAGTATTTGTATTTACAAGTACTACCCTTCTGCAGAATTAATTATTTTCCTTCATCCTAATAGCTCTGCATGTGGAGACACAAGGTATTTCCTGTGGTGCTAATTAGGCAACTCCACAGTAAACGTCTTGTGTAGATGTGCCCTTTAGGTGGTAAGAAAGCCTTGGGCTTGCAGGACCAGAATCTTCTTAACACGAACAGCCCTCTATGTTGCTCTAAAACCACAAGTAGTTTGAAATCAGCCTTTAACTTTTTGGAAGCAGTCAGAAGCGCCCTGTGCACCAATTCCTCACGTGTGCAGAATATCATTTTACAGACAACCCTGTCTATAAAGCGATACGCTCTCTTCTGCCTCCGTCACACGTGTCTGGGACCAATATCTCAAGCGAGTTAGATACATTTCCTATTTATTTTATTCAGACTGTTACCCCAACTTCATCACCACAGCATATGAGCACTTCCAGTTGGGAGTTAACCAAAGTGACTCACATTTGTTGCACGTATTTCTCTCCGTCATGCTCTCCCTAAAGGGAAAACAGTCTATGCAGAGAGTGTTTGGTTTTCCTGTTGTCTCCATGTACGTGTTGTTCTGGTGCCTGCCCAGGCTAGAAGAGGCAGTTCAGTAACAAGTGGCTAGCATTTGCAATGCAAGGGCATGAGTACAGCTGGTTGGGAATTTTCTGTTTTGTTGCAACGTGTTCAAAATGGAAAATTTCAGTTTCAGTTCAAAATGAGCTTTTATGTCAAAATTACGTGAGTTATAGGAAATAAAAAGGATACATACAGGGTGCATCTACACTAGATGCTACTGCGCAGTAGCGTTGGCAGGAACTAACTAGGATGCTAGCTGTGCAGTAGCACATTAGTTCATTGCTGCTGCATGGTAGCATCTGAAAAAAATTGTGTGGGGATGCTACTGCATAGTAATGCCAGTCACTGTGCTGGTATTTAGTACTTGCTTATGCACGTAAGCTCATGCGGATGTGGCCACAGACTATTCAAATCAAGGCTAAACGTTCTGAAATTACCGAAACAAAATATTCTGATGGACCCAAATTGCTACACCTACATTTGGGGATATTTGATTTGTACAAGGTTTAGATTTTTTTAAAGTCAGGGTGGGGAAATATTTTGAAAGCTCAGACTTGTTTGCAGAAGGGTGAAGCTGTTTCTTGGTCAGCCCCAGGAGCAAAGGGTGAGGTGCTCTTTAGTTCCTTTGGGGGCCCATCCCACTTTGGACAGCTATCCCTGTGTTGACTCTGCCTGTGTACATCATTCCTGATCAGGTGAGACAGCACTCTATCGAGGAGAAAGAGGCACAGGAGTTCATTCATGTGCCCGCCAAGGGATCCTGTGGGATAGAGGCCCCCAATTCATTCCATGCAGGAGGCACCAGCGAGGTTACAGACTTCTATGACCATGCACTTGGACTGGATTTGGACCAAAAAGTGGTGGCGTCTAGGGCCTTTTTCATACAAAACTTCTCCAGGATATAAGCATGCTGCTTCAGTGAACGTGCAGTTCTGAATACACCCTCAGCTTACACGGGCACAGCTATGCTGCTGGGAAAGTACATCTAACACCCTACCTCGTGCTTTTTAGAACTGGGTCCATACTAGGGGTATGCCAGTATGAGCATTTTAGGAAAGCGTATTCTCCTAAGCAAAATAGTCATACAGAAACAAAAAATCAGTCTGTGCATAAAACCCTGAGCTCAGCCTCACATGCCTGTCGTGCCTGCCCATGTCAGGGTCTTGAAACCAGCTCGGTGTTCGGGACGTGGGGCGGTAAGAAATCTCTGTGAGCTGTTTGCATAGCCTCCCTGGGTCAGGGATGTTTGTTATTATGTAGGGTGTGAATTTATCGGGCAATTCTAAAATGAGTGTCAGATGTGCCCTATCCCTTTTTTATTTTAAACAATGACCTTACATTTGCTGGTTGCTAACATTAAAGCAACACTAACCTTCCTCTAAATCAGCAACTTTCCCATCTTCCTCCATGACGTCAGGATCCAGTCACCAGGCTCTGCAGCTGCAGAATTCATTCAAGTTCAAACCATGCTGAACTTTTGCACAGTAACCTTCAGTGTTAGTGCGGGGAGGAACACAAGAAAGAAAATAATGATATCCGCTCTGTCTGCACTGCATCAGAGACTCATAAGAAAGTAGGACCTCCAGAGGTCATCTAGTTCCACTTCCCTCCCAAAGCAGGAGCATCCCTACCCAACCCATCTGATACAAATCCTTGTCTAACCTATTCTTAACGCTGCACAATCAACCTCGCCACGCACCCACAAGGCACATTGCCCAAAGATGCCCAAAGCACCCAAACCTGCCACAGGTAAAGCAAGGGGATGGGGGCTGTCCGTGCTCCACTGCTGCAAGAGTTGATCAAAAGTAAATTTGAAAGGTCCAAGGAAGAGGGCTGCTACAGAGGAAAGGTACAGATTAGACAGCCTCACTGTCTGTACCAATCTAACCATGGGATAACATTCGTTCCAGATCCCAAATGTAGCAACCAGTCTGACCGTGAGTGAAAGGGCAAGACCCTCTAACCACAAATATCTGTGTTTGAGTCCCAGCAGGGGCACTGGCACACTCTAGTTAAAATCCCCAGTCTTAGCTGCAGACAACACACAATGTCTCTGAGAAAGGGAAAACAACCCCTCCCCAAAAACCCCCTCCCTGCCACCTGTGGCAACAAGAGGAAGGGAAATTCCTTCCTGGCTCCACGTGGCAACAGGAAAGTGCAGGAGCATGGGAAACGATGAAACACCCTCCCTTCCACTTGCCACCCTGGGATCAGCAAGCATAACTCTTCACACCCAACTGCTGGACAAGACTGCCGGAGCTCCCCTGCCTGTATCCCTGCCACAACCTATCCCAGCTGTTTCGGTCTCTTAAGCCAGCCAGTTGGGGAGCTCTGCTTCATCTTTTCACAGTCTTCCCCAGTATCCACCTGACCTGGGCTATAGAGCTCATCTCATTCTTCCCCAGTGACCCACGTGGAAGTGGGGAGCTCCTAAACTTCCAGCTGTTGCTCTTCACTGTATACTCCAGGCCTATGAAACCACTCCTAAATCATCCCCATCCCCAACCAACGCTTATCCAACCTCTTCTTGAAACCTCCAGCAATGGAGAATCTACACTTCTCCAGGAGTCGGCAGCCTATGCCAGCACCAGGCACAGGACAAACCTCTGCGGGACTCTCCTCAAAATCTCCTGCCTTTTTTACATGGATCCATTGATAATTACCCTTTGCTTGTGACTATTGAGCCAGTTGTCTATCCCCCTTGCTGTGGCTTTGCCTATCCCATATTTCTCCAGCTTGTTTATGAGAAAGTCACATAGGATTTTGTGCACTCTGAAGTTCAGTCATACTGTGAGTGATGTTCTGTGGCTGAAAAATACTTGGGTGCAGCAAGAAGATTCAGATGTTATTTAGATGAGCTGCTTGTTATTGCTCTGATGGCAATACTTACCCTTGGGGAAGTGCTGGCTTGTGAGAAAGGAGAGGTTTGTCCTTGTCCTACAGAAAAGAAAATGTTAGAAGCCAGGTAAAAACAAGTGACAGCATTAAAAAAAGGAAAGAGAAATGGTACATTTTCTGCAGCAGAGAAAATGTAGACGTTCAAAAGCCAACAGCGCAGGAAACCCTATGGCAAAGTGATGCTGGGCAGAGAAACCAACTTCCCAAACTTTTTTAGTGGTGTTAGGAGTTTCACAACTCTAGAGCAAAAGGCAGAAATGGCCAGGCTGGCCCAACCCTGGTACCTTTCCAATTTTGGGGGAGGGGGTGCATTGTGCAGCCCTCCTCTTTATTGATGAACATGGAGTGGGAGTTCTGACATTTTAAATGACCAGTGAGCAAATGGACCAGCACACATGGGCATAGACAGTCTGGAAGAAAATCCATGGATACAGAAGGGGCCAGAGGTCTGCAGAGACTTTAGAGTCATGACCATTTCTTTACATTGTAAAGAAGTAAATTAAAACAAATGGAAGAGCTTCTGACAGTCTGTTTTAAGCTCTGCTTGAAGCGTAAGTGTATTTGACTTCACAGAGAACAACGTTCCACAAATCTTCAGTCATTCCCAGCACCAGCTAACTTACAGCCTTGGGGGATTTTCCATTTTTGTTCCTTAAAACGTAGTGTTTCTGGGGCTTTACATCTTCTACTGAGTCTCCTTTATGCCAGTTGAAATATTAAAGAAATAGAAAGAAAACAGAAGGAATAAGTTAATTGGACTACTTTATATAAGCCCCTCACCTCCCGGTTACAGAATATGGGCCAAGCTCATACCTTAAGTAACTCCATTATGGTTTATGGATCCATGGGCACCATGGATTGATTTGGTTTGATGGCTCATCCTACGAAATAATCAAGAGTCTTTACAGAGTTTCACTGTTTGTCCCAATGACTTGCAAGTGTTCCTCTATTTCCTATTTTACAGAGCTCTTGAAGGGCTGTTGAAAATCTAGATTACCTAGAACATCCAACTCCACTGCTCTACTGCTACACTTTATAAAGCAGCATGCTTTTTCATGCCTGCTACCATTCCTCAGGGGCACTAGAAAACTGTGTGAATAAGAGAAAAATGAAGAATTTCTCCGTTTTTGTGGAAAGGAAAGGAGGCGTTTTCAGCAAGGGGTGATGCGAACAGCTAGGCCTTTTGCATCTGCCTTGCCATCTTGCTGCAGGCCATTTTCAAACCTCTGCACAAAGCGTGCTAAGACGTACAGAAGGGCAGGTATCCAGGCCACGGACTCCATGCTGCCCTTCCCTACGCAGAATTCCCCCGGATTTGGGGGGCATTCTGCACAAGGTAGAAGGATGCAAGGTGGATCCAAGGACTTGGAAAAAGGGCATTCAGGAGTAGTGACTAGTGCTGCAGGGGTGAGTTCACCCCTGCTCCCAGCCTCCCCACCCCCTCCAGTTTGGCAGAGAAGACCCAGGGGACTGGGGCAGATTAACGCCCCAGCCAAGGGACCCCTGCCAAACAGGAACCCCCTGGGAGAAATCTCTAATGTGCTGGATGGTCCAGCATGGTGCTGTGTGGGTAGCTGCATAGGGCAGTGGAGGCAACATTGCCCAGCAGGGCTCATGGCATTGCCACCGCCCACCCAGCCACCACCAGTACCAGCAGGATGGGACTGGCACTGGGGCTGTTGTGGGGGTGGGGGGATCCTCCCCCCCGCAACTTCCAAGACGACCCAGGTAAAATTTGTGTGAAACCCAAGTGGCAAAGATGTAGCCAGGCCATGGGCTGGGCCTAGCCTGGCCCTGGGCTCAAAGGGCACAGGATGAGCCCCAGGGAAGGCTGAGGAAGGATGTTTTCATATGACTTTGCTTCACAGCCATGGACGACTGGTGCCTCCCGTGTAGGGGGGCACCCACAGGTGTACCCTTGGCGTCAGCGGTGGGGCTGGAGCTGGTGAGCTCCTGGAGGCACTGCCACCACCATCAGTGGCAGTCCTGTCGGGGGGGGTTCGTGCCCCCTCTTGCCCCCACTACACGTCTCAGATGCTCAGAGCTGAAGCCAGGTTCTCAAACTTTTAAACTCAAAGCGTCTTGCACCATAGACTGAAGGCACCCCTCTAGGTTCAAGGCACCCCTACTTAGATGCAAGACGCTCCTCCAGAGACTCAGGACACCCCTCCTTAGACATGAGGCACTCCTTCATAGACTGAAGACACCCCTCCTTAGACTTAGGACATAAGGAACTCAGGAACTTCCTGTGATCGTTCCTATTGTGCAGAGATCCTGCCCCTCCTGCAGTTAGTAGCACCCAGAAAGCTGACTGCCCCCCTTTTTATGATGGAAGATAGAGCTATAGGAGCTGGGCTTGAGATGGGAGAGGGCCCTTCCCCTCCCAGTGCTGGCAGGGGACACTGGGTGGACCCTGCCAGGCTTATGAGCCACCTGGAAGAAGAATTCCTCAAAGACTGCACCATCAAACCCTTGCTATACTTAAGATATACCGATGACATCATCATTTGGACTGAAAACTTGCAATTTCTGAGTTGCATCGAAATTCAGCAATCATCACCCCCCCATCCGACTATCTTTTGAGTACCCCAGCAGCAACACCTCCTTTTTAGACAAGATGATCAGCATCCAGAATGGTAAAATACAGACCGTGTTATACAAGAAACCTGCAGACCAACATGCATATCTGCACAGAACCGGCAATCACCCTAAACATACAAAGAAACCTGTGGTACACGTCCAAGCCCTTAGATCCCACCAAATTTGCACTGAGAACACCCGGGATTTCTACCTCACCAATCTTAAAAAGGCTTTAAGAACATAACAAAAACACTCCTCCAGAGAGATAGATGCATGTTCAAAAGAGCCATCTGGATACCATGTGAAGGACTGCTGCAGTGCCGCAGGAAAACCCCCACAAATTGCCCACTGCTGGTTATGACACATCACCCTTCCCTCGAACCTATATGGAAAATCCTCAAA
>JAGPOW010001806.1:2588169-2608646 GCA_030014935.1 Caiman crocodilus | reverse complement strand
AATTGCAACCCATACTAGAAGGAGACTCAGTTCTTAAAGAGATCTTCCCAGATCCACCCATCCTAGCCTTCAAACGAGCACCGAACCTCACTAACCTCATCACCAGAAGCAAACTTCCTACGCCCCAAAACTGGATGGATCCAAGCCATGCAATGAAAAGAAATGCAACACATCTCCACCACTCCCACAATAACTACACCCCACAACAGAGCCTTCACCGTTCCTGGATCTTACACCTGCACCTCCAGAAGTGTTATATATTTCATCCACTGCACCAAATGCCCTGATGGAAAACATGTAGGAGAGACCAAACTGCTCACCAGAATGAACGCACGCTGGAAACCTATAAAGACCAGAATACCCCATCACCTGTGGGGGCACATTTCTCACAAGAAAATCACTCTCTCCAATCTCTCAATATTAATCCTCAAAGGGAATCCACAAAACATTTTTCACAGACAAAGCCTATGAACCTCACTTTATCAACCTCCTGAATACAAAAAATCATGGACTAAACACAGAAGAAATAAAAAAACGCAGACCTCTTGGTTCCAAAATGATGCCTTTTATTAGACCAACTGGGAAATCACAAGAAAAATGTCCTTTTCTGCAAACTTTTGAGCTCAAAGACCCTTCATCAGGCTCTGAGAAAAGCATAGATGGTAAAAAGTCCCCATAGGTAGGAAATACACTTCATCTTTGCACACAGGGAGCTGGAGATGGAAAGCTGTCCCTCTGGGTCCAGCTTTTTCTTGTGATTTCCCAGTTGGTTTAATAAAAGGTATCATTTTGGAACCAAGAGTTCTACATTTTTTTATTCCTGCTCATCTCAGACCAACACGGCTACCAAGTACAACCCTGAAACGTGGAAAATGCCAAGTTTTAGCTGATTTTGGATTTTAAACTTAATTTTAAATTTCATTTCAGAACAACAAGAAAGATTTTTTAGCTCCCTGTCTGCCATCTGACACCTCCGGGGAAGGAATTTTACCTAATCTACATACCAAAGAGCAACTCAGCACAAAGACATGGCTACATCCCTGGACTAAACATAGACATTGTATGTATGACATACCATAAGCTGCCTGACGTCTGACTCCTTAGTTACCTCTCCACTTTTCCCTGCTACACTGTGGCTCTCACTTCCCTGCTGGGGAGGATACCAGCCGCGCGGGGCCCCTTGGCTGCGGGGACCCCTGCAGCCGCAGGTTTCGCAGGTATAGACGAACCGGCCCTGGCCGCTACTCATGCTGTCCCCAGCCAAGCCAAACTTCTTGTGCAGCCTGGCTGGAGCAGGGCACCAGAAGCTCTGGAGCTCCCCCTGCGCCCGGGTCATTTTGGAACAGTGTTAATTCAATCAGCTACTGCAGAAAATTGGAGGGGTGTGGAGCAGAGGGGACGTGCCACTGAGCACAGAGCGGGAGGAAGCGGGTCCTGTAAGGTGGAATTCTTACCCGCTTCAGGGACTTTAAAAAAGTCCTTGGCTGCTGCTCCAGCAACAGGGTTAGGGTGACCACCCATCCTTAATTGGGTGGGACGGTTCTTCAATGGAAACATCAAGTCCCGGTCCCGGACTGCACAACTCGAGGACAGCGTATGTCCTGGATTCGTGGCATCTGCAGGGATCGGGAAAATATGGGTTTCCCCTTGCAGGCCGGCAGCGTTCCAGCCTGCAAGGGGCTGCCAGGAGCAGGACACAGGGGGCATTGCATGCATGTGTGCACCTACACACACGTACTTGCCCAGGAGTACAGCTAGGCAGCATAGAGAGCAGCTTCCTGCAGGTAAGTCTATGGGGGGGAGAGGGTATAAGGAGGATGGAAGTGGGGGGCAGATTGAGACCCCCACAGTGAGGGAGGGAGCAGAACAGGGGTTGGGTACACTGCCCAGCCAGGGCGGTGCGTGGGGCCAGGGTGGAGAGCAAGACGGCACCACAGGTGGCTTGTCCAGGGTGCAGGGGCACATGCCACCCAGATTTGCATATGGGGAGACTGCAGGCTGTCCACAGCAGGTTTGGGGCTCCCCACCCTGCTGCCATCCCCTGGGGCCCCTGTGCTGGCTGCTCTGCCATAGTGAGGCACCCCTGCCCACCTGGCAGCAGCAGGGGCGGTGTGGAGTTGTCCCCTTGCTGCTGACGTGGGGGCAGGGGCCGCACAGCCGGTACAGGCCTCTCGAGGGAAGGGCAGCAGGATGGGGAGCCCTGAGCCCGCAGTGGGCAGCCCGCATCCAGGCCTGCTCCGCTCAGTTCTCATCCAGCCATGGCGGCTATGATGGGGGAAGGGGGAAATGGTTGGTATGTGTCCCGTCATCCTCTTTTGAAAAGGTGGTCACCCGAAACGTGGTCCACAAAGGGGGTGGGGGTGAGACAGCACCATCACACCCCATCTGGACCCACCCCTAGAGGGCTGGAGGGGTAGGTACCTGCTGCGGAACATTATGGTACGTACAAACAAGGTCATACTATTGACTGTTGCATGGAATTAGCATTATGGATTCTTATCAGAGTATATCACCCTTAGGCAACAGTTTTGGTAATACAAGATCAGACAGAAAATCATGATAGTTCACGTAAGAAGGTGGATATTGCGCAAATCTCGGCTGTACCACAGGAAGTAAATAAGCTGGGGAGCTGGTCACTGCTCAGAACCACACGACTAAAGCAATAACCAAAAGAGTAGTGGCTACTTGTGCAAAAGTGTCTGGTGCCATGTGGCACCTCCATATCTGGGTGCCCGAGACAAGACGCCTTCCTGGCCCTGACTTGCAGAGGGCAGGTGCTCAGCTTATACGAAGCTAAATCGACCTCATTTAGCTGCTCCTGTTTTCTCCCACTGTTACCCTCCCCAGTTCTACTGGTTTGTTAGAGAAAACACCCTGCCCTGCCTCCCAATTATCCTTTCACCCCTATCCCTCCCCAGCAGCTCAAATGACCATGTTTCCCCTTGTAATTGTGCTGCTAGGAAGTGGGAAATGCATTTGCAGGTGTTGCTTTGCTGGAGACAGTTTTCTGTGCCTCTAGGCAAATGGGGCGAGCAGCACAGCAGTGTTCTGCAAAGACCTGAAAGGAAATGAAAGCTGACACCCTGCGGGGAAGGCGTGCTGAATGCCAGTGTTTCCAGCTGCTGCCAACCCGGCATGGGCGAAGTGGCAGGGAAGGCATCTGTGTGAAGACTAAATGTGAAGCTCCTCTGGAAGTGAAGTATCTATTAGGGCTCAATAAAAAAGCTTTGAAGAAAAATATTTCTTTATAAAAAAAATGGGGTTTTTTTGTTCACAGACTTGCAAGGAAAGTGGTTGCTTTTTTTTTTTTTCTTCTATGTTGTGTAATTATTTGTTATTTTCAACATTTTATTTATATTTCTTCATTCGAGTTTTTTCTTTCCTTGTTTGTCTGAGTCATTTCTGAGAGTTCATGACTTTTTCCTCCCCAAATGATCAGAACAGGCAAAGAAGGAGTGTGGAGGGTTGTTTGGGGTGCTGGTGTAGGAGCTCTCAGCTGAGAGCTGGGGCCTGAGCACTTCAGTTAGGCACTGCAGGGACCAGGCTGAGCAGTCAGTGGCTGGAGAGAAAGAGAAGAGCCCCAGGGCTTTGGAAAGGGACATTCTCAAAGTTTAAACAAAACTATTTACTTTTACAAATTGTTAGCAAAGTCTGTGAGGACAGAAGAGACCTCCTGATCCAACTCCCCCTCTCCTCCATGAGCAGACACTTGAGTAAGGATGGACTAAGCTCCAGAGCAAGGAAGTAGGCACGTGAAGAAGAGGGGACCTGCCCCTGCTGACACCACCACCAGTTCCTGGCTAACCTGGGGGAAGAGGGGCCCAGACCAATCCTGCCCCACTAGGCTGGGGACTGGGGTGACGCATAGGGGTGCACATGGGTGACATGCACCCCCTACAAAAAGGCACCAGTGGGGTGCCTCAGATAGCCACAGGAGAGAAGATTATAGAAAGGGCAGGAAAAGGACTGAGGAAGTAGAAGGAGGCAAGAATATAGTGGGAGAGGAGGAAAGGAAAGGCCTGGGGCTGCAACTCTCAGCCTTTCCCAGGCCATGACGCCCTGTTACAACACACATTGATTTCCTTGCAGCAAGACACAAAGAGAGAGGGATTACTTTAGGGGACATGAAAAGGACCAGTCAGCCTACGGAGGACAAGAAGCAAAGGGCTAGTAACACCAGAGACAAGACTGGTAACACCGACCTGGTGGTGCTTAGGTCAGATATGAGAACCATCCCACATTTTTGAGGATTCGGTCATCAGCCTGAAATTACCACTCCAAAGCATGCTTTGTCTTGGTTTTACCCCAGTCCGGCACCCTAACGCCAGGTGATGACCGTCAGAATGGACAGGCTTTGGCATTCACTCAAGCGCTAGCAGGCCCCAACAAACTGCTTGGAGTCAGAGATTAAGAATTCAGTCCAGCACAAGAGATGTGGGAGGTTACTGCTGACCAATGCATTAGAGATTATGCTATGCGCAGACTTTTATTTTAAAAATTGCATATAATAAACATAAAATAAAAATATAATTGCATTATATAAACATATAATACACATTTATTTGCATTATACTAATAATTTGCCTTCTGTCCCACCACTACTTCCCCACTGTAAAATCTGAACTCTGTCATTGCCCTGCATTGAGACTGCGGCCATTTCTCAGATGGCAACTAAGTGAGGAGAATTAGACATCTACTAAACATCTACTTAACATTTTTCAGCCATTAAGCTCAGATAATTTCCAGTTGAGAGTTTTGAAGTGAAATTTCTGGCCTGCTGGCACTAATTGTTAAGACATCACGAAACACCAGTGAAATGCCAAGAGACTGGAAGAGCAGTAAAGTCGCAATGGTCTTCAGAGAGGACTGTGACTGTGAGACACGAGATATCTATAGACTGGGAACACTCATATTAGTTCTGGGCTAATAACAGAAACGCTGATAATGGAAATGCTGATTCAACTCATAAAGAATTGAAGGACAGGAAAGCATGAAACGACAGGAAACAATTACTATTTTAAAGGAAATTGTTTGTGTCAAACCCTATTTCATGCTTTTAGGAGATAATTGCTCAGTCTTGTACTGAAAGGTCCCAATAGTTGCTATCAGTCCCAGCCCTGATGAAAGTCAGTAGGCAACTGTTGAGCCTTTGGATCATGGTACACGCATAAGAGGTCTAGTCAGGCGCCTGGTGAATCCATTTGTACGGCATCCTACAACCATCACACCAAGACTTTTGATGTGTACGCCTAAGCAAGTGTATGGAGGCGTGGAGCCTGCCCAAGACCAATCGTGCACCCTTTATACCATTGAGACAGAATGCAAAGGCCAGACTGAGTCCAGAAGCGCAGTGCCTCAACAGTTGTAGCTTCTGCCAGCATCAGGTAAGAGCTGCTCCTGACTGCCTGATGCCTCAGAGGAGCCACCCTGCCAGGAGTAGCCCCACCGCTTTGCCACCAGGCCCTCCAGTTGGATGCAGTTTATGGTCAGATCCAGAACTGGGTGAAAGTTACTGGGTGAGCTAAATATCCCTTATTCCAGCTAACTGGGTGGGGTTGTTAGGCCCTTTTTATGTAACAAAAGAACTTACTGTCAGAGATAATAGGCCACATGACAAAGCAAGCATTAACCCCAGGAGATTGAGGTGAGTTCTCTCAGCCATCAGAACTTCAGGTGACAGACATCAGCGGCTACCACCAAGCCACCATTGCATATGCACACCCGTGCACTCCTGGCAGCCTTGGACAGCTCTGCAGCAGCGGCTGCACTGCCGGAGCATGATGTGCACACTAGGAAGGCACATGCTTGCATCTGGTAGAAAGCCCAGGAGTGTTTCATGCACTTTCAGGCAGCTTCCTGGCAACGCTAGCAATCTTACTGTACTTGGCAGAGATGCAATAACTTGATGATGGAACAACTGCCCAAAGCATGGCAGGTTTGCCACCTCACAGGAACCGTGAATATGCACGTGCTCGTTGCTTCGCAAACATAACTGGAACTCAGCCACGAAAACTTTGGAACACACGCCAGCTGAAAGAGGAATTTCCCAGGCACTTTTGCAGGGACTGGGGCACCGATTCATTCCAATGTGTACGTATGAAATTCAGTAGAAAGTGAAGAAAGCAGTAGAAAGCTGTTGAGAGTGTGGCCCCAGGATAGATAAAACTTCTCTGGGGCATAGGGTTTACTGAGCAGGCCAGCATGTATTTCTGACTGAAGAAACAGTCTGAAATGCATGTTTCTGCTGCATTCAGGAAAGCAGGACTTTGTGCACGCTCTCAGTATATAAACAAGACTGCACCAAAGAAATACTTGACTTGTAACATCATCTTTTTATCATAATGGAAACAACCGGGAAGAACCCTGAGTACAGCCCCCCTGCTCTGGAAAAGAATCAAACAGAAGTTTGGTGAGTAAAGGTATCTATACATCTGACTTTGTACTGCATGACAATCGAATTGAGAGTTTAGCACCGTACAACACTGATAAAATCCATGTTACATGAGTTAAGTACTGGAGAACGGGCAGGTCTCAAAAAAGTAATTATTAATTATCAGCAGGAAGTCACCAAAAGGGAGCATTTTTAATGGGGTTCAGCAGGGATCAAGTTGAGACGGAAGGTCAGTCGACACTATCAATGATGGAGAAGCCGATACAAAATCATTACTGGTACTGTTTGTGGATGGTGTGGTTCATAATAATGAGGATAGGCAGCCAAGCAGAGTGAACTGCAATTTTTTTCTTTTTGGCCCTAGGTGCCAACAATCCACCTAAGTACTGGTTTAGGTGCGTGCCTCTTTGGATCTTGCCCATTTCCCTGGATGCAAACCAGACCTGCACAATGGGGGCTGTGTCCTGCAAAGCAGTGATCCTGAAACGGATTTAGGGGTTAACAGACAAGCAACTCAACATGAACTCCCAATGCAGTGCTGTGGAAAAAGGGGATAATGTGATTCTTGGATATATCAACAGAAGAGCAGCGAGCAGGAGTGGGGAGTGATTTATTTTCTTGGTGAGAAGATTCTCGGGCAGCGCATACAGTCCTGGTGTCCACATTTAAAAGAAGATGTTGACAAATTGGGGAGGAGGCAGAAGGGAGCCACAAAACTTACTTGAGGGCTGGGGAAAGTGTTTTATAGCAAGAAACTTAAAGAGGGCAATCTGTTTAGCTCATTAAAAAAAAAGATTGAGAGGCAGCTTGATTACAGTGTATAAGCACCCCCATATGGAAAAAATACCAGGTACTAATGGATTCATTAATCTAGTATATTTATATCTATCACATATGTACATACATATATATATATATATCACAGATCCCTTTAAGGTTAAGATGGGAGTTAGGCAAGACCGCACCATTGCTCCAACACTTTTCTTGATACTCTTTACTGCAGTGCTACCTCTGACCACGAACAAGCTTCCAGTCAGAGTGGATCTAAACTATTGAACGATGGCAAACTGCTAAATCTCAGCCGACTCTGAGCCAAAACCAGGATCACCCTGACCGCAATCATTGAGCTCCAGTATGCTGATAATGCTCACTTGGAAGCAGACCTCCAGGTAATCATCAATGTCTTCACTGACACAAGACTAGAAGACTAAGGTCCTCCATCAATGAGATCGTAATGAGCAGTCCCCAGTTCCAGTAATTCAGATTCCCAGTGAGACTCTGGAGACTGTTGAGTACTTCCCACACATCAGAAGCAATTTCCCACAGGAGGCTGACATGGACAAAGAAATCCAATATTGCCTTAAAGTACAAGTGTGGCCTTTGGTTGCCTGAGGAAACAGGTGTTCAAAGATCACAACATCAGATCCAGCTCATGGTGTATCAAGCAGTGATGATCCCCACCTGACTGTATGGAGCTGAGATGTGGACAATGTACAGGAGACACCTCAAGTCACTGGAGAAGTATCATCAATGCTGCCTGTAGAAGATCCTTTGAATCCAGTGGAAAGAGAGCCCACTGGATCACCATTAGCATCCTTTTGCAAGCAAATACCATGAGCACTGAAGTCATGATCATCCATCTGATCATCCATCTGATCCACTCTTCCAGAGTGGCCACATCATCTGCATGCCTGACTCCACACTCCGGAGCAAGTTTTATTCCCCCAGCTCAGTCGAGGTGTACACTCAGGAGAAGGGCAGAGAAAGCGCTTCAAGGACGTTCTCAAGGCCAACTTGAAAAAATGTAGCATTGACATCAACTCATCGGAGACTATCATCCAGGGCTGCCCCAAATGGGGGAAGAGTCTGCTGCAAGGATCACAGGACTTTGAAACCGGACAACCACAACAGAAAAGGGCAGTGGCAGAAAAAGCAGATCGCAAACCAGAGCTACCCACCCCATGCAGAAACACGTGCCTGAGTTGCAACAGAGTCTGTCAATCCAGCCTCGTCAGCCATCTTCAGACCCACAGATCAAGGAAGACAATATTCCTTGACTGTGAGGGATTGCTGATATATATATAAAAAGAGAGTTATTTCAATGATGGTGGTTGACCCTGAAATAAATTCCCAAGGGCAGCAGTGGTGTCTCCATCTCCAGACACCTTCAAAGAGGTCTGAGGCAGGAACAACTCACTGAGCTTAATATAGGGGCAACCCTGCCATGTATTGGTCCAGTAGGCCAGGAGCTGAGACTTTCCAAGTGTCAAATACAGGCAGTCCTGGGACTTACAACACAATTGACTCGGAAAAACAGTGCCTTTAGTAGAAACATTGTAATTCAGAACCAATTTTCCCATAGGAAACAATGTTATAAGTGGGGGATTGGTTCCTGAACCAAGGCCAGATACACTATGTTCACCAAAAAAGCCCCAGAATTTTATACTCAATCAATTATAGATGAGTAATGTAGCTACATTAATGTATTTAAATTGTATATAGCAATCATATTGATTTGGAGGGACTTCTTTGAGGCGACTTTGCTGGACTTTTGGAAGGGCTCTGGGCTGGAGCCTTCTCAGGAGTCTTGTCTGCTTTCTTAACAGCAGCGCCCGAGGAAGCCTGCACAGATGTTCTCCAGCGAGATGGGTGACAGCAACTTGTCCGCTGGCACGGCGTCGCACTGGATCAAGTGGTGTGAAGTCGAGAAAGTCGAAACGGGGACGTGACCATTTAGAAACGTTGTAAGTGGGAAACCTTGCAACTGGACACGTTGCAAGTCGAGGACTGCCTGGACTCCCCTTCCCCTGGGATAGCTTCGTGTAAACCAGCACACTTCTACTAACACAACAGCCGCGACGCTAGGTAGGGGCTTGTGTGGTTCACAAAGCAGTACTGTACCGGGCCGTCTGGCCTTAAGCTCTGCGCGCAAACCGGTGCCCGGAGGCGCTGCAGGCACGGCAGGCAGACCCCGGAGGAGCTGGTGGGTCCCGCGGCCGGGCGCGGTCCGAAGCAGCGAGCCTGCCCCCGTCCGCCGTGGCAGGGCGGCGGAGCAGCGCGGCACAGGTGCCCGGCCCCGCGGCCCGGGCTCGGGGCGGCGGCCGGGAACAAAGCGCGGCGGCGGCGGCGGCGGCAGGGGCGGCGCCGGGCGGGGGAGGAGCGCGGGGCGGGCGCGGGCGCGGAGGGCCCCCCCGACACGTGCTATAAAGGCGGCGGCGCGGGCGGGCGGCGGCAGGCCGGGAGGGAGGATGCAGCGGGCCGGGGCGGTGCTGTGCCTGGCGCTGGTGCCGGCGCTGTGCTGGGCGCCGGGTGGCGCCTTCCCCGCCGAGCGCAAGGGCAAGGATGCGGGCTCGGGGGAGCGGCGGGCGCAGTTCGCGTCGTGGGACGAGGTGAACGTGCTGGCCCACGGGCTGCTGCAGCTCGGCCGCGGGCTCAAGGAGCACGTGGACCAGACCAAGGGGCAGCTGCGGGAGCTGGGCGGCCGGCTCAGCGCGCACGACGGCTCGGTGGGGCAGCTGCTGCGCCAGGCGCGCGAGGCGCGGGAGCAGGGCGAGCAGCTGCGGGCCGCCGTGCGGGAGCTGCAGAGCCGCGAGCGGCAGCTCTCGGGCCTGGCCCAGGCGCTGCGCGAGCGGCTGCGGGAGGTGGCGGGCGACAAGGCGGCGCTGCGGGGCCGGCTGGAGCAGCTCGAGGGCAAGGTCCGGCAGGCGCTGCAGGCGCGGCCCGCCGACAACCGCAGCGCCCACGACGCGGGCCCGCTGCAGGTGAGCGCGGGGCCGGGGCTGGGGCCGGGGCCGGGGCGCGGGGGCCGGGGCTGGCGGCTCAGGTGCGCTGTGTCGCAGGCGCTGATGGACGCCCAGAACACGCGGATCGAGGCGCTGCTGCAGAAGACGAAGCAGCAGCAGTACAAGCTGGACAAGCAGAGCCTGCAGATCAAAAGCCTGCAGAGCAAAGTGAGTGCCCGGGTCTCCCCCTGGCGCGGGTGGCAGCGGGGTCGGGAGCAGGTGCTGGGAGCCTCTTGGAAGCCCAGGGCTAAGGGAATCATTCACAGGCTCGAGCTCTGTCTGCACTTGGAGCCTCTTTGCATCTTGCATCAGAGGCCTCTGACCAGTGCCAGCCCACAGCTCGGGCGCTCAAGGCTTATTGTCTACCCCACTCAGTAAAAAGCCAGCCACTGGAGCCTTGTGTCCAATGAAATCTAAAAGATATTGTCCATTTGACAGTGAACTCTGAAGTATATGAATTGGGGCCCAAATCCTGCCCACTGTGCTCTGCTGCCTCTTTGGTTTGTTTGCAGAACAAACTTCTGGCAGACATGGGCAGACCCCAGACCAGCCCAGGGTCTGCCAAATCCCAGCTAGGACCCGGCTGCTTAAGCTTTACAAGCGGGTTCAGTGCTCTCCAGAGGACTGCTCCTGCAGCAGAGTCCCTGGGGATGTCATTATTGACTTCAGTAGGAGCAGGAGGCAGTGCTGCTATAGGACCCGTTCTCACAAGCGTTTGTAGTGAAAGCTGGCTAAATGAACAATTTGCTAACTTGTCCATGGTTTTGATGCAGGTCAACCTATTAATCCCTTTCCATCTTACGGACAACAAAACTCAGAGTCCAAAGTGGAGGATAAACCTAAAGAAAAGCCTCAGCCATGCCAACCAAAGCCAAAATGCCAGTATGGAATCTGCACAGACACAGAGTGAGTATCTGCAAATGCCCTCCTGACCCCTTTTTAGTGAAGTCATCCTGCCAGCAGTTACTTCTGCAGTCCAGAAACAGAAGGTTCAATTGTCCTAATTCAGGATGTGAGCTTTGTGCCACTACAAAATCCGTCTGAGTCAGGGTCACACTAGAACCAGAGGGATCTGGTGGCTGTGCAGGATGTAGTCTTCAGGAACAGCATTAGTCTGGCAGGAATTTAAGGATTTAAGAGGAATGTTTCAATCTAATATTAAGAACCTTGCATGGAACAGATGGCTTCTGGCAGAGACCACTTATCTAAATGGGGTACTATGGACTAGTCCGAGCCTGGCAGGCCTGGGCATACCACTGTGGGGAGGGGTCTTGAAAGCAGCAAATCTGTCATTAAAGATTCTTCCCCCGTCACTTACCCAAGGTGGATGCCATGAGCCAAGACGGGAACTTATTTTTGGCTGTCTGCTGGCCACTGGCAGCTGCTGCTGACCCATTACTTTGCATAAACAGACCTGACTACTGTGACCAGGGGAAAGGAGTAGGCTGTGCAACTCTGTGTTTGCAGTTTATTCTTAATAGGAAGTAGGTTGCCCCTCAGCGTCAGAGCTTGTCCCCCAAGAGGGGTGCAGAAGGACACTGCCTAGTTTATATGTGAGAACTGTTATCTGTTGCCCTTGCAGGAACCAGAAAGGGGTTGGGGGATTGGGGGAGCAGATTGCAAATAAATGCAGAAAAGGAGAGAGGCAGAAATTGAGCAGCTTTCTGTCTAAATTGGATTAACCATCGGTCATTTCAGGGCCTGGGACTAAATCCCCTTAGAGTTTCTTTTTATCTATTGCCTTGTGTGGCTAGACAGCATCTACCCTCATCTAGTCTCAAATCTGGTCCTGCTGAGTAATAGTCACAGAGACCTGGATCTAACTCTGAGATGGTAAGGCCAAGGCTATCGGAGCCCTGGACTTCTTCCATCATGGCCCAGGCCAGGTTGTCCTAGTTAGTGGCAATGCCAGCTCCACCGGGGATCGGAAGGGTCTTCTTTGGGGCGAAGCCTTGATCCTCTCTATTTGCTTAAATCACTAAAACATTTATTGTTAACGGGAAACTGTAATTTAGTTTCTTCTCTGATCAGCAAGAAGACTTTCTGACAAGTGCCGATGGGCAAGCTATCTGGAATTCACAAATCCAGTGTCCTCTCCCTGGGTGGCTTGTCTCGGCATTCATTGCAGTCACTAACTCAAAGGCTCGTGCCCAGAGCTGCTCCCTGTGTATTGCTAGTCAGTCTAACAATGCCGATGTGA
Organism: Caiman crocodilus; assembly: GCA_030014935.1. NCBI lineage: Eukaryota > Metazoa > Chordata > Crocodylia > Alligatoridae > Caiman > Caiman crocodilus. The sequence goes on along the minus strand of JAGPOW010001806.1, from coordinate 2,596,273 downwards.
CCCCACGACACCCGAATGACGAGCTCCACCAGCAGCTCCTTTAGAAAGGCCTTTCTGTTTGCATCCAGCGAACACAAGTTGACAGAGCAAAGGTGGCACCTGGCCAACTATGTGAAAGTTTAAAACAACCCCGAGAGTAAAAGGTTTAGTCGCTCGCAGAAAGAAGATTGTGTCTTTAGGCAGTGCACATGCAGTCTGGCTGCACGCCAAGTAGGCGAAAGTTAAACCTCTTGTCTCCCATCGGTGCTGGGATTCCAAAATAACGAAGTGAGGGGAGGAGGAGGTGCGGAAAGCAAACTAAACCACTCCTGGCGGGAGGGAAGTAAATGCTTGAACAGCCTGCGGTCTGGAATGCAATACTATGTTCAAGGAACAGTGTTTACTTGCAGGTTGGTGGCTGTTGAATCCTATTGAAAGGTGCAATCCTTAAAGACCAGGCAGTCCAAGGGGTCTTGTTAAATTAAGATTTTTTTTTTTTTTTTTTAATGAGATCAGTGAAAAGCAAAATATTTAGCAGCCTGTGGAATCTCTCTCTCTCTCTCTCTCTCTCTCTCTCTCTCTCTCTCTCTCTCTCTTTCTCTCTCTCTCTCACTTGCTAGTAATTTAAATCTGCACAGTTCACAGCACTGAAACGAAACAACCGTTAATCGAAATAATCAATGGGAGGTTGCAAAATTAAGGGCTCCTTGTTCAATTGCTTAGGTCACTGCTATGATTGCAGGAACAAAGCAGCGGATGAGCGGTCATGTGTTTGGCAAAAGCTCAGAACGCAACCCATTGCTCAATGGGAGTGACTTTCAGTTTCTAGTTATGATCCACTTGTACTGTGGGATAGTCTGGGAGGATCTTGAGACTGGTAAGGGGGTCGGGCACCATCTCTGCAGGTACCAGGCCAGATTAGAGGAAGATATAGTGAGCAGTGCTAAAAGTACAGTCTCCCCCATATGATCTTTTCTGGTCTTATTGGTTCTTAGTCTTCGGATCTGAGTGGCAGGCAGGTCTAACCTGGTAAAACTTGTGCCAGAGATCCAGCAGACCTCTACATTGGCTTATCAATGTGTAGATAACACACCTCAGCTCTGAGTCTGGGCTTGTGATGTGCATGTGTACTAACCCTGCCCTTAGGCGGAGCTGAACCTTTACGGTAACTGCCATCTTGCAGAACAATGGGATGCTGATCTAGTACGTGCCTCCAGCCCCGTCAGACCAATACAAGTGACGGGAAGCTCCAGAAATCCTACTGCCCTCTGGGCTTTCACATGTGAGTCTGTTTTGTGGTCCGGTCATGAGGATATGGAGATAGAAGAGATTCTCCTCAAATTGCTCTTATGGCTACCCTAGCACGGCTGGGCACTTGCATCAGTCAGATGGGAGTGACTTTTGGTTGCTGTCTATCGCAACTATGGGATGATTTGGTGGGGCTGAGTCCTTAATGTGCAGATTTCATTCTCAAGCAGGCCACACTGACGCACGAGTCCAGATGAATGGACATCTTGTGCTCCTAAAGCTGGTGCCCGTCTTTGGGGTTGAGTCACTTTGCATAACTGGGATTTCAGGCTTGTGAGCTGTCCACCCATCACCTTGCCAGTGCTAAGACCCTTTTGTCTTTGCCTTGGGGGGGCAGGAGAGGGTAGGAGTAGCGGGGCCTAGAGCCAATTAGGTAAAAGTTCAAACTTTGGATGAAAGTAGCTATTATGATGGAATCGGAGCGTGGTGAGGGTAGGGGGAGGTGGAGGGGAGCCTGGCGGGTCAGGAATGCAGCGGGGATTGGCTGGAAGGAAATTGGGTGAAAGTTTAACAGTCCTTCCCTGCACCCCTCCCCCTTCCCGGAGCCGGAGGGTTTTCTTTGGGAGAAGCCCTCCCTCGCCGGTTCCCAGACCGAGGTGCCCTTTCCCCTACTTGAGGGCGACGTAGACACTGATGTCAGCGCGGGGCGAGTTGCTAAGGCTGCTGAACAGGAGCAAGGAGGCTGGAAGGAACCTTTTATATTTTTTTTTCCCCTTGCGTTAGACTTTCCTGCAGGAAAATATTGGAGTCTCTGCAAGGGTTTTCCGTCTTGCGGTCTACTTGTCACTTGCTTCAGAGCTCAAGAAGGGGGAGGGAAAACTCCTGAACTACACAATAGATGGGGGTCACTGGAAGCTCGGGAAGGGGACTGGGAAACTTACTGGCACGTAGTGCTGGTACCTTGCCATGTCTGTCAGCCTGCTGCCCGGAGCATAGGCACCAAGGTGAGAGATGCCTTGATTGATAGTGTCTGGCTTAAGCACTGGCAGGGGAATCCCAGCACAGCCCGGCTCCTTGCCTTGGGTTGGCACAGGCAGCGCTGAGCAATGGGGCTGAGATGCTCCTTTCACAGCACTTGGGGTAGCAAGAGCAGCTGGGAGCCTTCTGCCAGCCCCCCTGGAGGGAGAGGGACCACGCACTCCCCTGAGCTGTGCCATCCTCTCGGCATGTTTTCTCCTTTTGGGGGGTGTATGGCCATGACTAGGGGATGGGGGTAGAAGTGATCTTTGCTGCGACAGCCCCTGTGCTTGCTGGTTGTTTGCAATGGCTAGAGGCTTCTGGTAATGCATTATTTTGGTGCAGAAGTCAAGGAAACTTCAGATCGGGCTAGAAAAGAACTGAGCCAGTTTGGTGCCTAAATCAGGAAGGGCTACTTGGCTTTGCCCCCCTTTCTCCCCTCCCCCCCCCCCACAAGTGCAGGGCTGCTCTGCTTGCTGGAGGGAAAGCTTTCTGCAGCCCTTCAATATCCTGCGTGAAATGTTGGACACGTCGTAGCCGGGCTGTAAGTTTGCAGCTGCATGACGCAAGCTGTACAGTACATTTTTTTTTCCTTTACAGTAAAATACCTTGGGCTCCGGGAGCTTAGTGCAGCGGAAGAGGAGCGGAGAAGGCCGTGTCCTCCATGCGCTCCCCAGCGGAGGCTGACGGCATAGGAAGTGGGGGAAAGTTCATGTTTACACACCAGCCCTTGTAATCCCTCTTGGACTCTGCTCGTGGCAGCAGCAAGAGAATCCAAACCAAATTTAAAAAGCCCCTCCTTTTGGGCTTGGTTTTCATTTGGCTTTAGGAAATGAACACAGCAATATGTTTCCAAGCTGAAGGCAAAGGGCACTCTCCCTGCTTTCCTTAAAGCTGGTTCGATGAGGAACAGGCCTCCCTTTTTTTTTTTTTCCCCTTCTTTGTGAGGACTGTTGATTTGTTCTCAAATGGACTTTAACAGCGCTGTTGAAATGGTGCTTTGCTGGCAGTTACAGTAAAGCCAAGACCAAAGTACAGCCATGGGGGAAAGAGGAGCAGAGACATTTGCTTTACAACTAAATCGTGCAGGATTTGTACAGAGAATGGTTGGTCTCTAGCCAGTGGTTATATTGCGAGGGGAAAACTAGACCCGTGACTGATAAAAGGCCTGGCAACGTGGGCATGGCAGAGCTGTGGCATGGCAGAACGTGGGTCTGTGGCAGAGCTAATCCTGGGCTGACCTGGGAGTCTGGCCGCTTTCTTTACCCTACTGAGGACGTGCCTTGGAAGACATCATGGCCCTATAACTTGTATTGCCCCCATTGTGGAAGGCTGTGTTATGTGCTGTCCAAATGAACAGTGGCACTAGTGCCCTTAGCTCCATCTTTCAAAGTGTCAGAGTACACGGGGGTGGCTGGGCTCGTATCCAGGTATACAAATGTTAGAGTTGTAGCATGAACTAATCTGATAAGAGACTAAGCACAATGTAGAGAAGACCTCCTGCTGAGTTGGGTTTTTTTTGTTCTTTCCCCATTTCCCACCCCCTCTTCTCTCCCAGGACTCCCAGCGGACTGCCAACAGCTCTTCCTAGAAGGGGAGAGGAGCAGTGGGGTGTTTCAGATCCAGCCTCCCGGGGCCCAGCCTTTCAAAGTCTACTGTGACATGACTGCAGGTAAAAGGAAGGAAATGCCATTTAGAGCTTTAGAGCATGGCCTTGCAAACAGCAGCATTGAAATGACTGAACAATCTCTTTCAACCCCAGAAGGCGGCTGGACAGTGATCCAGAGGCGTGTGGATGGCTCTGTGGATTTTGACCAGCTTTGGGAAGCCTACAAAAATGGTTTTGGAGATCTTAATGGTAGGTAGATGGAAGGCTTTTGTTCTGTTTCTATTCTAAGCCTTTGTCATATATTCAGGACAAATTCTTTCCTCACCAATGACTCCCCTCCCTCAAGACTCTCCAGAGGTCTCCCCCATAATACAGGGCTGAACTGGTAGGCTCAGCTGGCTTGAAGGGGTGCCTGATCCTTCTGGGCACTCTGCATACCAGAAAGCAGTGTAGTTTGGAGAGCTCCTAACGTGACTGTATTCTGGATCAACCTACTGGGGGTCACCCCTGGCTTTGAAACACCATGCCACTACATGCTAGTATCTCATGGCTTATGTTGTGTATGTGATGACAAAGCTAATACCTAGTTCTGTGCATTTCAGGTGACTTCTGGCTGGGCCTGGAGAAAATATATTGCATTGTCCAAAACAGAAGATACAATCTCTTGATCGAGCTGGAAGACTGGGAAGGAGAAAAGCAGCTCATTCAATTCCTCTTTAGCCTTGGAGAGGAGAACACAGCCTACACACTCAGCCTCCTTGGACCTGTGTCTGGAGAGCTAGAAAATGCTGTTGGGGACTTTAGACAGTTGCCATTTTCCACACGTGATCAGGACCATGATCTCAAAGCAGACACAAACTGTGCCAAGCACCTATCAGGTCAGTACTGGCAAAGGGAAGCTGCTTACCTGAGTAAGAGCTTGGTTTCCATCTAAACCTGGGAAGAGAGATGGTGCAGTCTTCCATCTGCCCTCGCAGCTCTCTGGACCCCAGTTCTGGCTGCAGAGTTGCAATATGGAGATTAGGCCTGTGCAAAGCAGCTAGTATTTGCTTCGGATTTGGGTGACGGGTGACTCGAATCACTGGACCGAACTGATTCAGTTAAATCTGATACGGAGTTTCGGCTGCTGCTGAATCACCCAGGCCCATCCTTCGCCCACTCTCCTAGCCTGGCAATGGCTGCCTCTGCCCACCCCAGCTCCCAGCACTTGGGAGAAGTGGGGAGCCCTGACTTATGGGGTACTGCCAGGGGGGGGGGAAAGGGGGCACAATCCCCACTACCCCCTACTGCCCGACACTCCATGAGGGGGGACCCTGCATGACCCCCCCCCACCACCTGGTGTGGTTCTGGCCCTTTTAAGAAAAAGAAACCTGAGGACAAACCCCCAGATTTGCTGTTCCTGCTGGTCGGGGGCAATTCCATGCTGCCCTGCACCACATGGGGGGGGCTCTTCCATGAGCCCTCTGGACCCCCGAGGCCACTGCAGTAGCAGTGAGTCCTGGGCTCTTCTTTTTTTCTTAAAGGGCTAGGGCTGGAGCTGCAGTGGGGGGGGCAGGGGGAGGAGTCAGGGGCGGGGGCATGGCTTGTGGCAGAGCCCATTTTCCACACCCCTTCCATGCAGGGCGGGGGCAGCAGGGATCACCCTCTGCCTGGCAGCAACTGGTGAGCAGGGCTTTTTTTTAAGCACTGGGAGCTGGGCGGGCTGGGGGAACGGGCAGGGGCTGGGGGCTGGCATGGGTCCTCCCCTGGTCCCCCACCCCTAGTACTTACCAGCTCCGAGTCTGGCTGCAGCTCCCTACTGCTGCTGCTAGGGACTGTCCAAATGATCGGCGCTTTCCAAATCTTTTTCCGGAGTTTCAGAGAACTTTGAATCAATTCAGACCTTTTTAATTGGTCCTGATTCAGTTCGGATTCGGAGATTTGGCCACCGAATCTAATCGCCACCCAAAGCTTCGCACAGCCCTAATGGAGACAGGCAGGTTCCAAACAGCTGGAGCACATGGAACTGAAGGTACAACTGAGCCTGGCTCTTGTTCCTTGCTTCAGGGTCCTCCAAAGAATGCATACGTAAAAAGAAAAACCCTGCTGAAAACGGGTGATGTTTTTGTAGTCTCAGTGTTACAAACACAGGACCTGGTCCAGCTTTCCTGATTTGTCTCCTTATTGCTTAGAAACCCTTCAAGCGATGCTGAGGCAAGGTCCATGTCATCATTAAACCTAGCAGAATGCACCCTTTCTGATGGGCTCTGAACAGTAAACTGAATCCATATCGGCACCAAAGCTGCTCTTTTGGGACTCCTTACACTTTTTGGTTCACAGATATAGTTTTGTTAGTGTCACGCCTTCTCCAAGGATAATGTAGAAGGTTACATCCGAGTCCTCCCTCTGGATCACCTATTTGGTTGCATATTGCTGTATCTCAAATGTTGAGCTCTCATAGCCAAAGATTGTATGTGGAGTAAGAGAAATCATTTTTACTAAGTTGTTGGATTAGACCTTGTTACTATTACCACCTGCTACAATCTCCCTCTTTCCAAGAAGTGAGGGTCAAGCTGCTGCCTCTCTATCTCCATTGTCCAATTGCAAAATGGGGAAAAACGTTTAGCAAATACCTTTCCTTACTGCTCAGGTGCTTTATCCCAGTGATGCTCAACTTTGGCGACACTAGGAGTTTAAACTGGAATAGAGCGAAGATAACCCATGGAAGTCTGCCTTGTTTCAAGGAGTGAACTTCTGTAGACTTGGGGCTTTCCAGAATACTTGGGACCCCTTAAGACACTTAACGGGTCTAACTTTCCAAAGCACTGAGAGACCCAACAAGCTGGTGCTTTTGGGGATATCAGGGTGACAGCAACAGCACTGAATCTGAGGTTGACTTTTATCCTGCCCTAAAGAAGTAGGGCTGGAAGGGGACCTCCAGAGGTCATCTAGTCCAACCCCCTGCCTGAGACAGGATCATCCCTATCCAAACCATCACATACAATCATAACCTAAAGTCTACATAAGACTACTGTCAACGGTGACTCAACATAGCCACTGTTTTACCTCTGAAAAACGCTTTTGCATTTCTTTCTTCTTAGGAGGCTGGTGGTTCAGCAGCTGTGGCCATGCCAACCTCAATGGGAAGTACTTCCGTTCCATTCCTCGCCAAAGGCATGAGCGGAAACAGGGGATCTTCTGGAAGACGTGGAAAGGAAGGTATTACCCTCTGAAGTCGACCATCATGAAAATCCAACCCACAGAGCTGGAAGCAGAATCTTAACTTTGCTGCCACTTAAGACTCGATCAGTCTTTTTCCTTGTGGAGCGCTGATGGTGAGGCTCCATCTCTTGTGTTTACAGACAACAAACAATCCCTCCAGCGAGCGTTCGGAGAAGTTCCCTCTCACTAGCAACCTGTTATCTTGTAGAGACTGCGACATGGAGCAATGCAGTGACTGGCTTTTGTAGGTCGAACAATTTGGGGCTAAAGGCCTGAAAGGATGGGAGCTTCCAGAACTGGGGGGTAGTCCTTGGCAGGGAATAACACATCTAGTGCAGGGGTTAGCAACACTTTTTGGGCTGAATGCCAAAAAACGCCCCCTGCAACCTGGACTTGGAAGATGTTGGCATGCCAGAGGTGGACAGTGAGGGAGTTGTGAGGGGTCGGATCCTTACTTTGGGGGTGCAGCCCTGGTCCCTTTCCCACTGTGCTCTCCAAGGTGCACATGGAGCCTCTGCCAGCTACGAGCCGGGCCAGGGCTATGGACCCCAAAAGAGATGCCCATTCCCTGCCATCCTGTCAATTGAAAGGGCTGGGAAAGAACTTGTGGCAGTACCTTGGCAGCTGCCAGGGCAGCCCGGGTGGCTGGAGGTGCCTTTCCTGGGGGGTTCCCAGCTCAGCAGGGCCATGCAGCACCACCACCCGCTTATGCCTCCAATGCTCTCTGAGGCTCCTGAACTCCCACGCCGGACCCCACCAGACACCCACAATGGACCTGGCATGGCAGTGGACGGCTGTTGCCAGCTTCCCTTCCCTCAGCTGCATCCCATTTTTCCAGCAGCTTCTGGGAAATCGCTTAACTCTGGGCACCAGGAGAGCTCTGGGTTGGGCAGCTGGGATAAAACAGGTGTGGGCAGGCGCAGCAGCTGGGCAAGGAGTGGCAGGGGGCATGGCAGGTAGTGGGGAGTGGAGTAACATGAAGCCGAGGCTCGGGGCGGGGGGTAGTCTGGGTGGGGCAGACACTTACCATCGGACATAGTACATAGGGGC
>JAGPOW010001806.1:2568287-2586501 GCA_030014935.1 Caiman crocodilus | reverse complement strand
CTGGCTTGATGAGCTCACTCAGGCCCTGCACAGAAGCCAGGAAAAGGTGAGGTGCACGGGGGAGCGTTCTTTCACCTTGATCAAAGCAGTATGGCACGAGGACCCTTGTGGCCCTTATTCCTTTCCTTGCACTGCTACCAGAAACTGAAGATGCATCCGTTCTCTCCAGGACAGCTGGAAAGAGATTTTCCTCTCTTCCATACTACCATGCAACTGAGCTGTGGTAGCTGGAGAAGAGGGTAGCACATATGACTCGTATCTGGTATCTCACTTCTAATGACTCCCTGCCCTGCTGTGTAGGGGCCTCCTTTCTGTCAAACATCCCTTCTTCCATTTTCTTCCATAGAGAAAGTTCTCAAGACCCGCACTGAGGAAGAGGAGCCCAGGTCACCTAGGTTCTGCACTCTGAAAGGTCATCAGAGACTTAACTAAGTTTGAACATACTTGGGTAGTTGGAGGAAAAAGTGGCATTACTGGGTGAGATGCTATGGCCTGTTGCACAGGAAGTCAGACAAGATCATAGAAGTTCCTTCTGGCTTTGGTCTAGGACCAGTGAACTCCATCTGGAGCCCATTGCTACTGCTCTGAGATGCCTGGAGTGCCTTGGAGCACAGAATGCCCTTGATGCCCCCTGGGGCAAGGGACCAATCCTGCCTCCAACCTGAATCCTCAGACTGGGATATACTGGCCTAATAACCTTAATCCTGATTTTTTTTTTTTTCCTTAGAAGGCTCCCAAATCCCTTTGTGTAAAGAGGATACTGTTGCCCTGCTGTTACCTGTAAGCAGTTTGCTCTAGAAGACAAGAGAGAGTAGGGTTCCCTCAGGTGGCAGAACCAGCAAGGAGAGTAGCATTAGTCTCAACAAGTGTATGCCATAAATACTGCAAATGTTTCCAGTATTTTTATATTGAAATTTGGGGACATGTTTTAAAGGAAGGGTACAGGAAGGTTGCCTGATCTCTGGAGACCATAGGTAAAACCATAATTATTGAAAAACTGTTACAGGCCAAGTTTCCATCTTGGGAGTTCCCAAGCATCCAGCCCTATTTAAGTCATATTGACTGACTCTCGCTAGAGCTCTTTAGCTGCTGAATATTGTAAATAGTGGTTTGTAGAATGCTGGATCTTTTTAATGAATTTGCTGTTTAATTTGTTTCTATATTTAAATGCAGTGTTTAATAAAAATGTGGTGTAATTTATAAATGTTGACTTTGGAAGAATAGTAGTAGTTTGTGTATTTTCCACTTTTTGTACTAAAAATCTGACTTTTTCTGAATAAAAACAAACCTGTACATATTCCAGGGATTCTATGTGAAATTATTATTATTGTTTTTAATGAAGGCTAGTTAAAAGTAGCTGGAGCTGTCTGGCATACTGCTAAGCAAAAGACTCTTATTACTCTAGGAGACTCTGAGATAAGAGACTGATTACTATAGGATGTGTTAGATCCTCTGTTACTTGGGGTATCAGATCTCTAATCTCTATTTAATAAGAAGCTCTAGATGACCTGCTCCACAGTGGTATTAAAGCATACAACAATGCAGGCATCCTGAGTGAATTGTATCACTCGAGCAGAATGCACCCAAGAGTGCTAAAGGAATCGGCTGACGTATGGTGAGGATATTCAAGAACTCGTGGCAATCGGGTGAAGTGCCTGAGAATTGAAAGAGGGCCAATGTGGTACCTCTCTTCAAGAAAGGGAGGAAGGAAGATCCAGTGAACTACAGGCCAAACAGTTTGACCTCAGTTCCTGGAAAGATCTTGGAGAAATTCATCAAGGAAACCATTAACAACAGGCTAACATAAGTAACATTCTGAGAGGGAGCCAACACCGTTTCGTTGCAGGTGGGTCTTGTCTGACCAATCTCATTTCTTTCTACAACTGGGTGATGCATCACCTGAACAAAGGCAACGAGGAAGATAATCATGTTTTTGGACTTCAAGAAAGTCTTTGACGACTGAAAGAGACTTGGGGCTCGTGATTGACCACAAGATGAACATGAGCCACCAATGTGATGCCACAGCCAGCAAAGCAAACAAAACCCTGGCTTGTGTCTACCGATGCATCTCAAGCAAGGCCCAGGAAGTCATCTTCCCACTTTACTTGGCCTTGGTGAGGCCACAGCTGGAATACTGTGTCCAGTTCTAGGCTCCATAATTCAAGAAGGATGTGGAGAAGCTCAAGAGTCCAGAGAAGAGCCACACAAATGATTAGAGGACAAGAGACCAAGCCTTATGAGAACAGGATGAGAGACATGGGACTCTTCAGCCTAGAAAAACGCAGGCCCAGGGGTGACTTGGTGGCAGCTTATAAGTATATAAGGAGTGTGCATCAGGAACTGGGAGAACATCTGTTCATCAGGGCACCCCAAGGGCAGACAAGATCCAACAGTCACAAACTCCTGGAAGTCAGTTTTAGGCTGGACATAAGGAAAAACTTCTTTACTGTCCGAGTCCCCAGGGCCTGGAATAGACTCCCCCCAGACATGGTGCAAGCAGCTACTCTGGATACTTTAAAAAAACACTTGGATGCCAACATTTTTGGGATCATTTGACCCCAGCAAACCTGCCTATGGCAGGGTGGGGGCTGCACCTGATGATCTTGCAAGGTCCCTTCCAGCCCTTATGTCTATGAAATCTATTAAATCACGCATACATAACTTTAACTGAAAACAGTTACCTAAATAGCCATAAACAAACTAATGAACTAGAGAAATGACAGGCAGCGTCCACACAAACTGAACAGACTTTAGTGAGGTATGAGTAGGAACACCTTTAATCGCCATTTGGGAAGATGAGGAATAACAAAAAGACACTCCCTCAGCTTGATGAAAAGCGCTTGTGCCCTAAAGCTTGCTAAGAAGAATTTTTCCAACAAAACAAAATGGAATTGAGAGCAGAAAGGGAAATGGCAAACACTCCAGTCAACCTTTTATCATGCATCCGTTATCATGAGTTGCAACAAATTAAACAGCTCTTTCCAGTGGGAAAAGAAATTACGTATTTCCAGATGCCTCCGGGATGACTCAAGCTGATAAAGGCAATCTGAGCTTTTAAAGGATTCATCTTGGAAAAAGGGAGTACGTGCATCAGCATCAGTTCTATGCTACAATGCAGTGGGTGACTTCTCTCTCCTACGTGGAGTTTGCAATGTAATTTTCCTCTGCTACTCTGAGGACCCCTTCTTCTTTTGCTTTGAGAGGGGAAAAAAACCTGGAATGAAATAACATCCCCAAACGTTTTTCTTACCAGTCCTCAGGATCTCATCTAACCCATTACACATGCACAAGATTTATCCCAAGCTGAACCCTCGTATCAGAGGCCCAATGTGCTCACTTTGGTTTCCTTTTTGTAAGTCCCTAGACTGAGGTAGGCAGCGTTTTTTGGCCGGAGTGCCGAAAAACCACAATGTCTACCTTGGAAGGTGCTGGAGTGCCGGCATGCCAGAAAAACAAAAGGGGGGGCGGGGTGTACATGGCAGGACACACTGCATGTTAGTATATTTAATAATCATAAATGTTGCCTTCATTGTGTATTCCTTTTTTGTTGAGCATGTTGCAATAAGAGAGAAAAATAGAGACAAATAAGAGAAAGAGGAGAAAGAAAAAGGAGAGCAGGGAGAGAACCAGGCATGCGCACACAGAGAACCACGTGCACAAACACAAAGAATCAGAACACGCCCAGAACAGATGCATGCACACACACACCCAGCACCAGACACATGTGTGCACTCACAGATGCACAGGACCAGACCGAGGCAGACAAATGCAGCGAACCAGATGTGCGGGCATGGGAAGCTCGGCTCCTGGGCCACTGGACGAAGTCCACTCCAAGGCATGTGTGCACCCACTGGTATGGAGCTAATGTCGGAGCCTGGAACAGATATTTGTAGCCTCCTGGTGACAGCCAGCCCCGGCTCTGGGTAGCTGCTGCCTACCACGGCAGGGCTTGCAGCCGCCCAGCTGCCTTCTGGGACCAGCCCGGGCTTTGTGGCTGGCAACAGCTGCCTAGAGCCCAGGCCGGCAGTGGCGTGCCGAGCAAAAAGGCCTCTCGTGCCATGCTCGGCACACGTGCCAGGGATTGCTGACCCTGCCCTAGACAAAGAAGACTGTAATATTTTACAAAAGACTAGAGACATAACACGATTTTCCAGTGCTCAGGGCAGTGGGAGGTGGGAATTACGGTGAGCTCTTGCGGGGTGCACGGAGGAAGGGAGCCGGAGAGGAGTCCTACCTGCCAGAGCTCTCTCCACGTGAGCAGAAGCTGCTGCTGCTCTGTTATAACAGCACCAGCTCCATGAGCTGCCATTGAGGGACAGGCAGTGGCTCAGGATGCCCATAGTGCTCTGTTTGCTCCTACACCAGGCTGTGCATCTTATGGGAAAGCTTCTGGAGGGGCATCATTTCACCTTCCCTCCTTCCCAATACACTGCTGGGCATGGGGCTCCTCTTGCTGGGCTCCTGTGGCTGGACTGGTCCTGCAATGGCAGACTCCTAGGGGGAGAGAGCCATAGTGAGGCCTAGCCAGTTGATCTGATTCCTGGCTGGCTGGACAGTTTAGAGTTGGCAGAACATTCATTTCTTGGTCCTGATCTAGCTAGTCCTCTCATCGCTGCAAAGGATGATACTCTGATGCACACACAAAGGAAACGATTCTACAAACGAGCAGCCCTCCTGGACCTTTCACGGCACACATCGATCTCCAAAGAAAAAGCAACTTTTATTAGTCCATTTTTGGAGGAAAGAGGGAGCTGAATCCTGTTGTGAATCAGAATTCCTTTTGAATCTCCAGCTCATCCATTTCGCAAGAGATCGCTGAATTTTGATTTTTGATCATCTCAACGCAAGTGAAAGATAAAAGAGCTCCCTCTAGTGATAGTAAGTGATATAACTAAATATACAGCCCCAAAGTCCAGCGACAAGGCAGAGGAGAAAGGTAGCTTGCGCCAGGGACTAGTGAACAGTCAAGAAAAGATGGACTTGGAAAGGTGAGAGTCTCAGGCTCAGAGATGCACAGGCTGGCAAAAGGTGTTTGGGAAGCCTGGAGCCAGTGTCCATACGCAGATCAGAGTTGGTGTTTACTGTAGAAGATACCAGGGAAATTCCCATGGTAGATCATTCCTTTCTAGTAGATAGGTCTGAACAGTTGGACCACACTGAAGTGACAACAGAGCAAGTTTTAGAACAAACTGATAAATTAAATACCAGTAAGTTGCTGGAACTGAATAGCATTCACCCAAAAGTTCTGTAGTACTGCTGACGATAGCATGTAACCCAGGGGTGGGCAAAATATGACCTGTGGACCAGATCTAGCCCATAGCATGAGTTTACCCAGCCCTCAGCAGGTCCCTTGGCCCCCGCTCCTGGTCTAGGCATGAAGAACAGCTCAGGCTGTGGCGTGTGCATGGCGTGTTTAATGTGTTTGGCCCCAGGCCACTTAGAAATTGGACAACCCTTAGTTGGGTTAAAACCTGGGATATAATAAGTAATAACTAGCATGGATTTGTGAAGACCAAGTCATGCTGGACAGGGTAACAGACCCTTGTGAACAGGGGAGAAACATTTTGATATGGCCTAGATGGATTTTAGTCCAAACACTAACATCCTGTGTGATATCCTCTTAGTACACTAAGGAAAATAGAGAAAACCAATGTAAGGTGAGTGTATAATCAGTTGTAAAATTGTACTGAAAGGTTGCATCTACATGAGATGTCTGCTGCACAGGTGACTACACACTTGATTGTCAATGGGGCTCTGTCTTTGGGTGGGGAGAAAGGTGGTTATGCCACAACTCTGCTCCGTTTTGAGGGCTGGGGTAACTGTCCAGGGGCCTCTCAATGTAGTTGCCTGCCCTCTAGTAGTCAGTCCTAGCTTGCTGACCCTCCCCTCATCCGAAGTGCCTACATGTCTCTTCTGGTACTGAAATTAAGGTAGCAAGCCCTCAGTCCTGTAGGAGAGTTCCTCTCTTTATACATAGCTCTGGGTCACCTTTGCCCAGTCCCCTTTGGTCCCCTGGGCTTCCTGGCTCCAATCAGCAGCGATTTGGGGCATATTCTCCCCAGTCTGGCTGTTTGAGTAGGCCAGAATACAGCAGCTTGAGTCAGGTATGGATGAGCACCCAAGCTGGTTATCGTCTCTCCCTCTTGATGCTTATAATTCATACCACCTCTCATTCCCAGTGGTCCCAGTGGGTTTGGCTGCCCTGCCTTCAATCAGTCCCAGTGTGCTCGGTCACCCTGCTCTCAACCCAGTCAGGGTGCTTTCTCCCTGGCTCCTCTGATTTCCACCCCAAACTGCTGTGGGTTTCTCTGCCATAGCTCTTCCTTCTGGGCCTACCTAGCAATCCCAGTTCCCAGTGCTGCTTCCACCAGTCAGCACCAGGGAGTTCCTGCCTCCAGCTCTGTGTGGGCCAGACTGACCCTCTTTGCTGGTGGTGCTGGGCGTACGTCCCCAAACTCACCCCTTCTGGCCTCTCAGCAGCTCACTTTAAAACCACAGTCCCCCAATTTTTTTACTCTGATTCTCTAGTAGCAGGACAGGGGCCTGTACAGCTGGGTCACCTGGCTCTGAAGGATCCTTAGCAGGTGTGGGTAGGGTATCAAAATCCAGCTACCACAACTGCTCCTCTTCTCAGAAATGGTAAGAGCTAAGGTCAGAGGTCAGGAATCAAAGTCTGGAGCAAGGCATTTTGAAGCAGGTCTGCTGAACAGCATGAAGGTCATTGCTTCAAGTGGGCTTTAGTAAGGGCTCTGCTGCTTTTTTTGCTAATCAGGAGGCATGCAGACACGGCTAGCCCCATGGCCCCTGTCAGCACTTCTGTGCCGGGAGGCTCCTAACAGTCACTTTCTATCAGGGTAGCAGTGGGGAACTCTGTGGCAGTGGCCCATGCTGTTATTTTGCTGATAGTGGTGAATATTGGTGCACAACTATCAAGAGTGGTTAGGGGCAGAAAACACATCAGTTTTTTTAATGATCTCTGAAAGCTGACAAGGAGACTCAGAAGGAAAGCAAGACCTTACCTAGCTCTGAATTGTTGAAAGGTGCCTGACATGACATGGTCTGCTTACAGTGCATGTCTGGGTTAGTGGGGCATTTGGCATGGGAACTAATACAAGTGGCCAGGATCAATATGGATTTCTCTGTCAAGGTGTCATGGTAGCAAACCCTCATCCAACAGCTAGACAACTGGTCCTCAGTAGCTGGACAACATCGCATGCGAGTACACTTCAGCAGGGTAGAGGAGTATCCTTTGAGTGTATACTGCTTCCTTGTCATTGTAGTTGCAAGGCACTAGTGTGTCCTCTTCCATCCTGATTTTGTTTGATATGCTGTAAGGTGTTCTTGGTGTTTTTAGTTTTGTGCCTTGTACTTAACACACAGAACAATACTCATTGATATCTTGGGTACCCGAAACTTTAGCTGAGAACCTCACAACACAAGCACAGATAGGAAGGTGAACAACAGTGAAACTAAGACCCAGTCCATCAAAGGTACTTTGGGGCCCAGATAAAATCAGTGCAATGTTTGCACCTAAAATATTTTTGAGGAACTGGGCCTAAGCCAACAATAAGACCAGAAGCTCATGACAGAGCAGAAGCACACCCAAGTCTTCCACCGATTAGCATCTAAACCACTAAGCCACGTGCCCCAAAGAAATGACAAAAACAAATCCAATCAAAAAACCCTTTTCTCCACCAGTTTCTTAACCCTCGATTTCCAGTGATATAAAAACCCCTCCTAATTCTTCAACCTATCAGAAAAACCTTCAGTAGAATAAAGATAAATAAGATCTGTTTATTTCTAATATGCAAAACAACCTGAAAAGGCTATTTAATAAACAACCAATCAGGGTTTTCTGGTAAACCAGGAGGAAGAGGAGAGGGAAGTCATAGTCTTCACTGAGGGTGCTGATTCAAAACATGTTTACTACCTAGTACACTGACTTTACTGTAATAAAGCAGGCCAGGCATGTGACACCCAGCCCTATGTAGTAAATCACTCAAATGCAAGTGAAGTTATCCCTTAAAATGCATAGGAAGTGCTTCAGAGGAAGTCCGGGAAAAACAGCAACAGAAACAGAGGGCAAGTAAAGCATCCATAAGGGAAAAAAGTCTTCCTGGCTCCTAGAGGCAATCAGCATAAGCCCTGCAGCATGAGATGGCCAGACATCTCCAGCACAGAAATTGCATAGAGAAGGTAGGGAGAATGGAAACAACAATGGTCAGCGGTATGGAGCAGGTGTCATACCAGGAGTGACTAAAAAAGCTAGGGCCCTTTGTTTTGGAAAGGAGCAGGCTGAGTAGGGTTACGATAAAGGTCTATAAAATCGTGGAGAGTGTCAATAAAGTGACTAGGAAATTGTTATTCACAAAGCCCCAGATTATAGGGACTAGGGCGCACTGAAATAAACACGAGAAATGTTTAAAACACGCAAGAGGAAGTACGTCCTTACACGGCATGTGTAACTTGTGGAAGTTGTTGCCACAGAAGGCTGCAGAGGCAGACAGTATAACTAGGGTTAAAAAAGGATTAGACAGATTTATGCAAGACAGGTCCATTAATAGGTATTGCATAAAGCAATCCGGGATCATCTGACATGCCTAAACCCATGACAGATGATGCCAGGGATGATATGATGCGGGATGGATTATGCTAGATTTGGGTGTGACTCTGCACCTACTCTCTCTGTAAAGCATCTTTTGCTGCCACTACTGGAAGTTGATGCAAATGTTGGGCCTAAGCCCACGAGGAAACTATAAGCGGTTAGAGGGGGACCTCTAACCCTGTACAAACTGAATAGTGGGGACAACAGATGAAAGAACAACAGGAGTGCAAGTCAAAAGTTAATAATTAGGGTCCCAAGGGGAAGGAAAGGCGGGGGGAAGGGGACACTGAGCAGGCTAGTGCCTGCTGCCCCTCGAATGCATCTAAGCAGCCTCTGGACTCTGCTCAATGAAACTCTGCCAGGAGACATGCGCAGATGAGAGAAAGGTAGACAGCCTCATAGTTACTCAGGTTCCCCATAGACAGCACCGTGTTGGAGGTAGAAAGCTGGGCTAGACAGACCCAGGACAGAACTTTTCACATTCTTACATTCCTCTGAATTTTTCAAAACAGAAAAAAATTATCAGCCACAAATTTCATGAGCGTGCATTTAGATCTTGCACCAAGGTCACTAACAAAAATGTTAAACAGAACAGGCCCCAGAACTGATGCCTGAAGAATGCCATTAGCAACCCCATTCCAGTCTGAAATCTCCATTTTTAACATAAGCAACCACAGGCTACCTTTTAGCTACTCCTTTTCTACCTTGTGATTTTATGATTTTTCACAGAGGCACAATACCAATTGTTTGCTTAAATCTAGATCAGGGGTGTTAAATATCCAGATCCTGGGCCAGAGCTGGCTCACGCAGTTTCTTCCAGTCTACAGGACTGGGGAAGGAGACTGGAGAATTTTGTGAACTGTCTAGTCCCCAATAGGTGTCATGTCCTGGGGCAGAATTTGAGGTCCCCAGGAGATATGTCCCTCTGGCTCCTTGGCCTATCATAGAAATCATAGAAAATCAGGGTTGGAAAGGCCCTTAGGAGTTCATCTAGGCCAATTCCCTGCTCAAAGGACCTCCCCAACTAGATGGATCCAGCTTTCTACATGGGTCTTAAAAGCCTCCAAGGATAGAAAGTCCACAACCTCTCTGGGTAACCTGTCCCAGTGTTTTACTATTCTTTCAGTGAGAAAATTATTCCTATTATTTAACCCATACTTCCCTTGCTACAACTTGAGACCATTGCTCCATTCTGCCATCTGCTACCACTGAGAGCAGTCCAGCTCCATCCTCTTTTGAACCCCGCTTCAGGCATTTGAAGGCTGCTATCAAACCACCACTCAGTCTTCTCTTCTGCACACTAAGCAAGTCCAGTTCTTGCAGCCCCTGAACCATTTTTGTTGCCTTCTGCTAGACTCCCTCCAATTTGTCCACATCCTTTCTGTAGTGGGAACCCAAAACTGAACAGAGTACTCCAGATGTGGCTTTACCAGTGCTGAACAATCACTTCCCTTGACTTGCTGGCAACATACCTACCAATGCAGCCCGGTATGCCATTAGCCTTTTTGGCAACAAGGGCACATTGCTGGCTCATATTCAGCTTATTGTCCACTGCAACTACCAGGTCCTTTTCTGCAGAGCTGTTGCCCAGCCAGTCAGCTCCTCAGCCTGTATAGATGCATGGGATTGTTCCATCCTAAGTGCAGGATTTTGTACTTGTCCTTGTTGAATCTCATGAGATTTCTTTTGGCCCAATCCAATTTGTCTAGGTCACTCAGAATCCTAGCCCTACCTTCCAGCCTATCTACTACTCTGCTCAGCTTGGTGTCATCTGCAATCACCACTGCCTTATTGCCTCTGCAGCCCTGTGCTGGATCCATCATCACTCTTTGCCCCATTCTGGATTCATTGCTGCTGGCCCTAACACAGGCATCCAGGGCATTTATGCACATTTTCCTGGCATGTGGAAGGGGCACTTTAAATAGAGTGAGTCCAAAAGCTGCTCTAAATTAAGGCATCTGGAGCATCTCATAGATCAGCATCCCTGCACTTCAAAATGGCAGTGGGGTGCTTTAAGTAAAGCTCACCAAACACTGATACACGCAATGCTGGAGGCTGCTGGAGCATGGTAATTACCACACTCCAGCAAACTCAATTAATCAAGTCAGCTCCAATACACTGTAATTTCAGTGAGTCAGAGCAGACTCGCTGCATGCATATAGGTGCCCACCATGCCTTGAGCTAGATCTAGCCTACAAGGAGCTGTGCAGTCCAGGGCACCAGGTGAGCTTCAGACCCCTGATTTAGGTAAATTAGGTCCACTGTATTACCCTTCTCTAAGTTATTGTTCTGACATGAACTCCTTTGGACATGGGCAGATCTAGGATTTTGAAAATCCTAGCACTGCAGATGGTATGTTACATCATCACATACAACACAACCTATTTTTCTCCAGTTAGAGAGAAACTAGAAGTTTTACTAAGATATTGTGTTGTTAGTCCTGTAGTCATTATAGTTAAATGTGCATATCTTATTAAGCATCACAAAACAAAATCTAGTCTTCCTGAGCATCTTGACAGTGCCTCCTATACTTCACTGTTAGTCATTTCTACACCTGAGTTAATACTACCACACCAGATTTAACCTGAGTTTTTAACTAGCAGTACAAGCAATCTGCAGGGCTGTGAAAAATGAGGCATAATCAGGAATGGACAGCAAAATTGCAGAAGAAAGGATAGTTTGAATAGAGGAACATCAGGACCATTAAAAAGGATAGCGGGTCCTTAACACTTGCAGGGTGGACAAATATTAGCAGGAATCAGAGGGCTTAGGAGTCGTAAAGTCAATCGACTCTCCCAGCACTCCCTTAACAGAAATACCACTGCCCTTGCCAAGCAATTGGTTTTAAAGTATGGGTGGGTCAAGAATTAAAAGGAGGTGACTGCACTACTGCATGCTCCTGGATCCACCTCTGCCTTTGGATAAAATTATATCGCATCTTGTCTTATTTTACCTCTGTATCTCTATTTTTTCCTTCAATCTGTTCTAAAATCATGCATAACACTAAAGTCATACTAATGGGCCTGTAATTACCTGGGACCATTTTTTTCACCTTTCTTAAATAAAGTCACTATCATTGCTATTCTCCAGTAACAGGGTACTACACCTGAACTGACAGATCACTGCTTTTTCATGTGCCATGCTTTCAGCATTCCGGGGTGGAGAATATTTGGTCGTACCATATTTCCTCACAAGAGGCAAGCTAAGTCTTGCATTCATATCACGTGTAGTTTTAATTACCAATTCCTCATCCCCACTTTGTACTTTACCACTATCTTCACTTGCTTTCTCATCCATATTGAAGACTGAGTGTTCATTCCGTCCTCAGAACATATCTAGATTGTCCTTTATCTCTATCCTATTGTCAGGGTATAAAAGGTTTCCTTCCTAGTTCTTTTTCATTTATATGACTGACAGGCCTTTTGCTATTTTTTGATTTTCTTTGCAAGTTTGAACTCACGTAGGCCTTTGGGCATTATCACTTCCTTTCTGCACTTTCTGACCCGTGAAAGACCTCTCTCCTTACTGACCAATCTTTGTTATCCATTCCTTGTATATCTTAACGCCTGGATAACCTGCTAGTTTGGCCTGTAACATTTCCCTATCCACATTTTCCAGATAGTACTTGTGGTTTTGATTTGCATGGCTCATTTGCATTTAAATCCCCTGAACCCTGAATCCAACTGGTCCCTTGAACTAATTTCCTTGGTTGCTCAAAGGCTGCTCTTCTGAAATCCACACCCCAGTTGCAGATCTATTTTGGTTATCTTGCAATTTAGACAGAACAGCTCATAATTACGGGAAAATCATCTTGAATCAAGAAGTGACCCTCTGTAAGGTGGTTATTATCTAATAAAAATCAAATCTAAAATAGTATCGACTCTTGTTCGTTGCACGACCATTCAACAAGAAAAGTATTGGCCGTCTTACCCCAAATGCCATGCCCGACCACTACCAGTAACATTTGTTATCCTGTCTGTATCAGCCTAGTTCCAGTGTCCCCAAATTACCCACTGTTACTAATTTCTCCTGCGAGGTCAGAGACACCTCTCTCCATACTACCTGGGTCAGATTGGAATATAATAAAACCAAACACATTCCCTATGGTAACCTGGTTATTACGGTCTCTGCGTAAGCAAGTTGCATAGGGACTGGATATGGTAAATCCCTGGAAGGAAAATAGAAGTGGGATGGGAAACGGGGCTGTGCAACATTTCGGTGGCAGTTTCATTTCAACGCAGTTTCGACTCGTTTCGCACAGCCCTAATAGGAACCTAGGTTGAGAAAGGAAAAGAGAGATGAGAGAGCGATAACAGGTGGCTGGAAAGAGCTCGAACCCCCGCTCCTTCGCTGCGGCGTGCGGAGGATGGTGGCGCGCTCCCACCCGAGCCGCAGAAGCGAGAGCCCGGGCGTGACGCGTGCACCGCTCCCCTTTGGGCCCCAGACCCGAGCACCGGGGGGAGGCAGCACGCTTGTCCTGCGAGCTCAGCCCCCTCCACACACCCCAGGCCTCGCGACTGACTGAAGGCAGCGTGGTGATGCCCGAGCTGGGAACTGAGCCCCGCCGCGCGCCTCCTTTCTTTTAAGGAGCCCCCCGCACCCGCGGCCCCAGCCAGCAACAAGCGCCTGGCCCCGCTCCCGGCCGGCGCCGCAGGGAGCCGCCCGGCCCCGCAGCCTTGCGCGGAGCAGGCCCGAGGCGCAGCCAGAGCTCGGGTGCGGGGGCAAGCGGGGCTGAGCCGGACCTAGGCCCTCGGGGCGGCCCCAGGCCTATACCGGGCTCCTGGGCCCGCTACTCAGGGCGGGGCGCCGCATCTCCCGCTGACATCCCCACCGCGGCCTGCCCCGCGCGGCCAGGCCCCGACCCTACCCCCGCTCGTGGCTCATAAGTTGCTCCGCTTGTCAGTCAGCCTCTCCCGGTCTCCCATTGGGCAGTGGCGGCGGGCACCGCCCCGGGCCCGCCCTACCGGGGGCCTTGGCGACTGCTGATAGGCGGCAGCGGCACCCCCCACCCACGTAACGCTCGGCCCGCGTCGGTGCCTGGCAGCCGAGGAGCGGGGCCGCCGCCGCCATCGCCATGGGCACCCGGGACGACGAGTACGATTACCTCTTCAAAGGTAGCGCGGCCGGGCCGGCGGGGCGGGGCGGGGAGGAAGGGGCCTGGCAGCGAGCCCGCCCCACCGCCACCCCCGGACCCCGCGCCGCCGCCCTGACGCGGGCCGGGCCCTGCCCCGGGGGGCGGCACTGACCTTGTCCGCGGCGGCTCCGGCCTGGGCAGGGGCAGGGCCCGCGGGCCTGGCCGTGCCCGGGCTGTGAAATGCGCGCAGCTCGCGGGCGCCGCTGTCCGCGCTGCCCCCGACGTGCGGCCGGGAGCAGCGAGCGGGCAGCCCCCGGCGCAGCCCTGCTTCGCGCGCCTGGGCCTGCCCGAGCGTCCCCCGCTCCTGCCCCGCTTCCCTGGGGCTTTTCCCCAACAACTTCGGAGGAAAAACGCCTGCGAGTTGCCGCAGAAGCAGCTCCTCGCTGAAGGCTGGGAGGAGAGCGAAGAGGAGCGCGGCACTGGCTGCCAGGGTCGCCCTCGTCCCCGCCTAGGGACGCGGTTTTAAGGAAACAAACGCATGTTTCGGTAGCGAGTGAATTCAAAACCTGTATTTCGGCACTTGTCCCCCTGGTGCAGAAAGTGACCTTGGGCTAAGTGTGGGACTTCCTGCCAAAGTGGTTAAACCAAAGACCGTCGCTAAAAATGAGGTTTAGTATAGAAAAAAACCCTTGCCGACCTTACCTTGGGCTTCCAGGAGTTACTTCCATGCCCCCCGTCCATGTACACTTGCAACGTTCCCACCGTTGGACAGTGATAAACTGGAATTGCCTTTTTAATGATGGATATTTTTGAAGTGGAGTTAATTTATTTTCTGCCGCCTGTAGTCATTTATAGTGTTGGCTTTATTCTTTTTTAGAGACTGACGGTCATCCTGTCTGAGGTCCAGAAAGCATTTGAGGTGGATGCTGTGAAGTTCTAAAGAATCTTTTTTTATCATGCTTTTTCCTTAAAATAACCTGCTTGGCAAACTCCCCAGCACTAGCTGTACAGTGGTAGGAGCCCTAGTCATTGGCGTTGCATGCTCCATGTTGTTTAGCACGGCGAACAGGAGCTTCCTGTGAGACAGAAATGCTGATGGTCAGCAGTGCCGTGTCCTCAGTAGCATTCACTGTTCTAGCAAAATAAGGCAAGTGGTGACCGCATCTCCATGTGCCGTTCGCTGCGGAGAACTGCTGCAGTTAGGATTATGCATGTGAATTTGGCTCTCGGTAATAGGAATGAGCAGTTGTTCTTCCAAAATGAATACTTCACTGTGTCTCCTACTTTGATGTTCACTTCAGATGTACTGTACTGCATGGCCTACTCATTTTATAATGTATTTATTATTTAGGTTTGTTTTCTGCCCCACTTGGGTTCAGGATGGCCTGCAATGATAAACACCCCATGGGTGAGAAACAGTAGATGTCCTAAAATTTGAAACCTCCGCCTCTGCTGTTGCTGCTTCCCTGTTTAGTATCCATGGGCACTTTTATACACGCTGACTAAAGCGGTCCTATCTTTCCCCCCATCCCAAGCAAGCCGTGCTAATTAAAAGTGCCCAAGCATCACACGTCAGCGTCCCCCATGCTGAAAAATGGCGGCAGGGCACTTTGAGCTAGAAGCACTCCACCACCATTTTTCGGCGCGGAGACACAGGCACATGATGCTAGGGTCTGCTGGAGTGTGGAAACTTCTGCTCTCCACCAGACTCGATTAATCCAGGATTTCCAGCTCATCGGAGCCAGCTTCTTGCATTTGAATAGGAGCCCAATGAGAGCAAACTCTCCAGTCCTAAGAGTAGCTGATTATTGAAAAAATGTTTTTTCTTCCCCACCTCCCTTAAATTACATGTAGTGTGAAGCTGTCAGGTTGTGGTACTAAATCCTGCCTAGATGAACTATCCACTATTAACCTTCCAACTAACGTAGTGTCCTGAAACTTAAAAGTCTGATATTTTTTTTTTTTATAATTCTTTTCCTTCCAGGAATGATTAAACAAGTTACTTTTATATAAAAAGTGCATGTGTATGTGTGCATGGCCTAGCTCTTTCTAAAGAACCATGACACTATAAAATCTTATAGTAGTGTTAGTGATGTTGTACCTGCGATTGTCCAGGAATTAAGCAAGAGGCAACTATACAGTTAGTCCAATAAAAGATATTACTTGAAGAAATCCTTGTCTCTTACTGTAAAAAGTAATGTTTTAAAATCTAAATTGAGATCTGATGTTAAACTCCTTGGGTAGGGATCATTATTTATTTGTACTACTAAGTATTTGCCATAGTTGGCATAAATGAAAGGTGTGGGGGGAGAAACTTTGTCTTATCTAGATGAATTGGGGACTTAGAAGTGGGGGGCTGTCTCCCATATGCCAGGTTAGTGCTTAAATAATAACATGGGAAAGTTTGCTTTATATCGCCTTATCATGGAGTTAAAACTTTCTCCTTTCCAGCAGCAGGACTTTGGGGATCAAACGAGGAGTCATGTAGCTGGTTGTAATTATGAGAACAGCTGGGGATTCTGCATGGGCTGTTGCTGGCAGTAATATGGTGATGGACAAAACCATCTTCCTTCTTTTCTTCCTGCTGGCACTAAATAGCAAGGAGTGCACTGAAAAAATGGTCAAGTGATATTTTTTTTTTTGTTTGGCTTCTGCCTCCTTTTGCAGCTTTATGAGTTCTCTATCTCTGTTCTAGCGGCTACATAGTCTAAAAAAGATGGCGTTGGGAGAGTAGCATGTCAAGAAAGAATTGTTTGCATGTTGCTACATGTAAAGTAGATTTTTCATGTAGTGAGCGGTACCTGCTAAAGAAATATGCATACAAAGAATCAAATAGATGAGGAAGCTCTATGTGGTCTGTTGCTACACAGCAGTTTTTAGGTTCCTTACGTGGAAGACAAGACTCAAGTCAGTGGTCATCTTGTATATATGGCAGTGGTTGTCTTTGGTAGGAATGTAGAAGAGATAGTGACATAAAGTCTTCTTATACGCTACAAAACAGACTTGATATTAGCTAATTTTAAGTTTATATCAGGCTTGGGGGAAGAAGGGCTGCCAAATTGTCAACCCAAAGGCCATGTGCAGCATGTGAGAGGTTAATCTGTTGCCTTCAGGCTTCCATTTGTGGCCAGGGTGATGAGGAGAAGGGAATCAACAGCAGCCAAGGGCATGGCATTTCCTTCCGGATTCTCAGGGGGAAGCATAGCGTGGTAGGTGCAGTCTGTGGCTGGTGAATTGGCTAGGTGGTGAGGGGTGTACTGTCTGCCTAGGCACGTAGTGTAGCGCAAAGAGCTGCTTAAGCACATGGTGCCGTAGGGAGAGCTGTAGCTGGGGGCCACAGCCCCCCTGGACAAGTGGGACAGCCCTGCATTAAGATTATAAGTGAGGTAATCTAGCCCCCCCACCTTTTTTAAATTACTTTTTAAGTTCATGTCCTTGCTACCAGCTTCCCTGTCTGAGCATCTTCACAGTCGGATCTCTTTGGGTTTTTTATTTACCAAAACAATGTTATCCACAGTCAGCACTGCAGAGCACAGCCAGCTGTACGACACAGCTGTCCAACTGGGCTCCTGCCCAGCTGTTGCTCTCCCCATCGCTCCAGCTGCCACAGGGTCTTCTGGCTTGTGCTTCCTGGCCGTGCCCCAGGGTCGCAGCAGTGCAGCACAGCACAGCTGAGCCCTGGAAGCTGAGGTGGAAGTGGCAAGTGCATAGTGTAACAGTGGGAGTGGGTGATGTATGTGGTGTGGGGAAGGGAGGCAACTGGCCTGGCCATTTGTGGCCTAGCAGGTGGCACTCCACTGCAGCCCACAGGTGTGTGATCCGTGGAACATTTGGCCCTTGGCTGGTTAGAAGTTGGACAGCCCTGCAGTAGGAGAACAAGCTGGAGTCTGTGCATCAGGAGGAAGGGAATAATTAAAACTGCGAGTAAGGGTCATTCTTTAGACTCCTGTTAATATACAAAGCTGAAAGAACTGACTCTGGCTTCTAATGAATTGGGGGTGTTGGGCACTGTGGACAGTTTTAAAAAAAAAAATAGCCTTTTGCTTTGAGTTACAAATGGTGCAAAACAAATTTCGAGGTTGTCTTTTTAGAGCTGATTATATTGTCTTTAATATTTTATAATGGCCCCTAAAAGTCCCTGAGGTAACATACTGTAGTCATCAAGCTGCAAACTTCAAATTTATTTTTTCCTTACAAGAAAAGTGTTTGTTAGCAGAAAAAAATGTTTAAAAAATATTCAAATTGTATAAGCCAAGAAGTGCTGACTGTCAGACTATTGGTGGTTTAGTATGTTTTTTGCTTCCAGCTTTTATTAAATTGCATAAACCTATCTAACTGGAATTTAAGTTTCTGTAATAAAAGTAGGCTTATTAATAATAAAAACACTTTAAATCATCTGTCACAAATTTGGCAGCCTTGTGTTCATTATTTTTTTTTTTTTTTTTTAAGTTGGGTATACTTCTAAAAGTCCGCACTGGAAGCTTGCTCTAGTATTGTTTATTGTGTTCAAATTAGTGCAACTGGAAAAAAAAAAA
>JAGPOW010001806.1:2537298-2548430 GCA_030014935.1 Caiman crocodilus | reverse complement strand
TGGGGATGAGATGATTTTGCTTAAGCTATGTTAAAGGCCATCAGCAGCAAAGAAGAGGCACGTAACTTGGTTTTTCAAATCTGTTTTTGGCTGGTTAAAATGTCTCTTCATGCAGAAATAATAAAACTTCTTACCAGGTTTCCTTTGACTTAAAGTACCCTAATGTTGTCACATTATGATTGTCCCACATTCTTGTAAAATTATGACTAGCGTGAGCAGAAAAAGCTGCAGGTACGTGCTGTTGGAATTCATACCGAGGCGGTCCAAGCACAGGGAATAAAGGAAACGTTCTGTTGTTTCAGCTGTTATCGACATCCAAATAAACTGGGTGCTAGGCCAGGCTTTTTGTTATGCTTCCTTGCCATAAAAAAGCTCAATTTAGCTGCTTCATAATTCTGGAATCGGATTGCTCCCTAGCGTAACTTCATTGGTTGCGTATTCCAAATGTGTAAGTGCAAATTAAAATAAAAAAGGGTCCAGCTGTGTCCTAAATCGCTTCCAAGTGGGATGAGTGTTTTCTGTCCCTGAGCAAAATCTGGACCAGAGACGTTGCAGCTCCTTTACAGAGAGAAACTAGGTACTGTGGAAGCTAAAGGAAATCTTGCAAAAGGCTGCGCTTCACCCAAATACTCAGAGTAGCTTTAGCTTTAAAATTGAAAATTATTAAAATAGACGTCATTTAGTGCACGTGATCCAGTCATGGGTTCTGAAGTGAGTAGGGAAATGTTAAATTATTTCTGCGCTCCAATGGTTATGATGAGCCTCTCCTGCTAATTCAGTGACTAGTTCATATCTCTAAGCTTCTTGGTCAGGGGGAGGGCACTTAAAACTGGTAAACCCTGAGTATTTCTTGCTAAGTTTAGCAACTGGGCGGGGATCTGATTAAATTGGTCATTTGGACCCTGCCTCCTCACTTCTAAATCCTGCTTTTTCTGTCATGGAGAGGACATACTGGCTGACTGCAGGCATGATTCAGTTAAGTGAAAGGCAAGAGCTCACAGCCTGTCTTGACAGACTTCACCTCTGAAGTGGATAATACCTTTATGTGGCGCTTGGGAAAAGTCTTGCCAGCCTGACAGCCCTGCTGCTAGGGAGAAGGAGTAGACTGTATGTAATGCCTTTTGAGCATGAATAATACCCCTTCCCCCTGCCAGTGAGGAAGAGGCCTTGTGTATTTAGAGAGGTAGTTAGTCCTGCTAGTCTGAAGTCAGGCAGGACGCAGCATAAGTTTGCACCTCCTAGACTAACCCTTAGCTCATGGAGGTATGGCATAAGCTTTCATAAGCAGAGGGTGGCAACTTGTGGATTGCAAACCAGATCTGACCTGTGGAGCCACAAGACTTTGCCTTTGCTATGCCTGTGCTGGGGCCAGGGAGCTGGAAACTGCTGCTTCTTCCTGTCCCCACTTGGTCTTTGGCCCAGGCTGTGGGGCAGAGGCCGGGCTGAACATTTGGGGGCAGGGAAGGACACAAGTAGAAGCAGCTTCCAGCTCCCCAGCCCCAGCACAGCTCCTTTCTGGGTAGAAACTACCCACACCACAAGCGGAGTGGGGCTCTGGGAAGAAGCAGTGGCATGGGCACAGCTCCCAGCTGCATGGCTCTGGAGGGGGCACAGGCTGCTGATCTGCAGCCTGCTTTCCTTCCCCAGCCTGGTGATCTGCTGCCGAAGCCACCTGGCCCATGACGAACCATAGCTGGGTGGTTCTGGCCTACAAGTGATGAAGTCCTTTGCTTATGAAAACCGATGCAATGCATCTCTGATTTAGTCGGTCCTTGTGTAGTTGGTCATTTTTGTAAATCAAAGTGGGAAGAGAAAAGCCATGGCTTGGAGTATTTCTTTAGCACTGATGGAACAGCTTGTCCTTCACCTGGGGTCATTAGGCTTATTTTTTATGGATGGATATGTGCTTTTGCTATTTGAAATGAACACTTACATGTAGCTTTTTTTGGCAACTGATCCAGTTTTTCAAAACTTTTTAGTTTTTTGTTTTGTTTTTTTTCCCCCAGAGGATTTAGACCAGTGATTCTCAGCAAGGGTGCCATGGCTCCCTGGGGGGGCCAGAAGATCCTTTCAAGGGTGCCACACGATATTTGTGCACCCAACAGTGCTAACATGATTCATAAGATTTAAAATGGGAATCCACAGTGTCAAAACCATTCTGATGTGCTGTGATATTTCCAAGTTCTTTGCTATAGAAGGATTGCTTTATTTTCCTGTAGTCAAGAAACATAAGAGATGGCATTTTCTGCGAACCGCCTAGAGTTTATCCTTGAGGCACCTCTTTCTCCTTTATCGAGAAGGTTGAGAAGCACTGAATTAGGTTTGTTTTCTGTGCTAGAATGTGAGTACCAAATGTTGCAGTGGCAGGCATAAAAGCAAGTTATCCTACGTACTGTTGATCTCATGAGAAAGTCGGACCTACTACTATGTATATAGCGACTACTGAAGTAAAATCATTAAAAAAAAATTTATTAAAATTGGAGGGCTCTCCATTTTAAAAAGGCAAAATCAGGCAACTGGAAGTGAAGGTTAAAATTTATCCTTAGCTGAGAATATGCTTCTGGGCTTAGCTTAGACCCTTGGCTTCTGAAGAAGACCATAGCAGGACTAATATCTAGTATTATGTAGCTCACAATGGTGAGCAGTGGGACGTTTCCAGAAAAACGATCTCCAGGGCTGCATCATTGCAGTTAATTACAGTAGTTTGTATTTATTTCAAAATGCACCAGAAAATCTTCTGTAGTATTGTCTATTGGGATTTATGGGCTATAGCACTGGACTTTTATGCAACTAAGAAGAGGGGTTCTTTTCATCTACATTTGACTTATGGTTCTTGTGTTCAGTTAAGTGCAATTCATTTTGTAAATATATGCATCATTTGATTATTTTTTCTTTTTTTTTCGTGCATGGTTAATTCTGTATTGTGGATATAAAGATTGCCAAACCAAATTGTGTGCGTCTAAATTCTGTTCTAAACCCAGCAGTGCAAAGGGACTGAGATCTTGCCAGTTCCAAAAGCAAATGAATCCCAATTTTGATGCCTCGGCCCTATTGCAGAAGTCTGTGCTCATGTTTCTCCAGTGGTGTGTGATGGGTAGGAGAGACGAGGTTCTTGGTGATGCTGAGTTGGAAGCACAGAGCTGCTAGTAGGCAGTGGCTTCTCTATTCCTTAATATCAAAGTTGGCAGTTTCCTTTTTCCACTCTTCCAAAAGTCCCATCATGTTGTTCTCATTGTTACAAATACTGCTGTTTCAGCTGAATCTTTAGACCGTCATTATTGTGTCCTTTCTTATTCAGCCATATGCTAGTGGTGCTAAATACCAGATACTTCCTCCTTGAATGACATGGGCACGCTTCGAGTGGCCACAAAATGCATTAGTCCTAATCATTTGGCTACCCTCTAAGGCATTCTGCTCTGGCCTTTGCACTTATTTGGATGAAATAATTCAGTGTTCATTTTGAGTTGGCCTATTGGTGTAAACATGACTTCACACTTAACCTAGCCCAGGGGTGCCTAAGCTTTTTGCCTTGCAGACTGGCTGGATCTGGCTCAGTCAGGGCCTAATTCAGCCATGCAGAGCTTGGAAATGTGGCAGTGGGCAGACTGGTGGCAGTGTTAATTGCTGCCAAATTCCTGGACCCCTGGGGAGCCTTGTGGTCTGGATCTGGCCCACAGGCTAGGGGTTGAGGACCCCTGACCTAGTCTATAATAACCTCTTACCACAAGACCTAAAACCCTCCAAACTTTTATCTGCATGTTCTGAAGCTGCATGGTTGCTTAAAAATATTTAAATGAAATGCTTTAAAATTTAAAAAAATACTGTTTTCATTTTGTTTTAAATTAAGCCCATCAAGGAACTCCATTAAATACAAATTAAGTTGAGACCTAAACTTTTACTATAATCAATTAAAATAAAAAATAAATAGCCTGAATCCATCCAAAAATGATTGGCTCTGATTTTTGTACACAAAAGATGTTTTTTTCTTTAGCTGTCAGTTTTGACAGTGCTTTAAAGCAGGTATGGTATTGAAGACTTGATCCTTTAATTTAGGGCTGTCTGACTTCAGCACAGCCAGGCGTGGCATATTGAACTAGCGATACACTGCATGGTGGGGACTGGGACCCTCCCACGCCCCCACACTCCCTCCTTATCTTGCTCACTGCTGTGGCCCCTGGGATCCCTCCCACCATGCAGGCAGTGCCTGCACTGTGCACATTGCAGTTAGTGCTCCCACATTACTGCATGCCAGTGGGAGGGTGCTGCAAGCTGCAGGTTGGACATCCCTGCTCCAAGTACTGCAACTTTCCTGTGTACTACTGGGTGCAAGAGATTGGTACATTGCTGTGTGTTCGGGGATCTAGCTTCTGACTTCAGGAGGCAATGGCCTGTAACTCAGCTTCAGGCCAAGGAGATGATCTTGTCTAGGGAGTATCATACTCCTGTCTCGGGGCTCTCCCTCAACTCTGGCTCAGTTCTCAAACCATGAATGTTTCATTCCACCAGCCAGGTAAACTTCCTTTCTCGAACTTATGGGAAAGCAGTGATATACCCAGTAGTTATCGGTCTTTGCTTTTGGATTTTTTTGGAGATGGAACAGAGCCCACCACCCAGGCAGGGGCAGAGACCTGGCTAGAGAATCCATTGAATTGACTTGAGCCTGGGACCACAGCAGAGCCCAGGATCAGGGTGTGAACTGATTAATTGCTAGGCCTGTGCGAGTCAGCAGTGATCCGATCTGGCTTTGGATCCAGCCACTTTGAAAGGCCGTGATCCAATCCAGACCTCCAGACCAGGTTTCCACCTTGATCCAGCCGAAGCTTCAGAGCTGCCTTGGAGATCCGGCCATAGGGTATAATGGGGAATCAATGAAATATCTATAACTTTGTTGTTTGTGTCTGATTTGGATGAA
Organism: Caiman crocodilus; assembly: GCA_030014935.1. Taxonomy (NCBI): domain Eukaryota; kingdom Metazoa; phylum Chordata; order Crocodylia; family Alligatoridae; genus Caiman; species Caiman crocodilus. The sequence continues at coordinate 2,543,518 of JAGPOW010001806.1, read as the reverse complement.
ATTTGCAGGGATGGTAGCTGCTACTGAGGCCACAAAGCCTGCCAAGTTTCAAGAAGATTGGCGCAGGGGTTTGGGGGGGAATTTTAGGTGATGAGCAATTAAACCATAGCTTCTTGGTGGATGAGAACTTGCTCGGGGATCCCCGGGGCAGTCTCCCTTTTCTAAGCACATTTTTACAGCAAGGTGCGGCACCCGAGCAGAAGGAGAGTATGCCCTAATGCAGTAAGGGAAACAAAGGCTGAGTGGCCAAAGGGGGCATCATGACCACCACCCCTGTGGGAGGCCTTTGTTACATCTTGTTTGAGGATATTTTCAAAAATCATTTATATCCAGGTAAGAAAAAGAATACATCCAAGTGAAGCGATAGTGGTGTGGACATATCTGAACTATCTGTATCAACTGGTTGCTAAATGTATTTCTGCTGTTCTTGTTGGACTGCTTACCATTGTGTTACTATGCTAGTAACTAATAACTTGGGTCAGTGACTCCCTACCTTTTTAAACTCAAGGCACCCCTTAGAAAATGCCAGCCCTAGTTTTCACTGCTTTGTGACTACAGAAAAAGAATAGAGCATTTCTGTTGCAAAGAACTGAGACAGATCACAGTAGGGCAGAATGGTTTTAATATCATGGATTCCTATTTGAAATCTCTGGGTTTATCATGTGAATTATGTTTGCACATCCAACAATGCTAGCACTATATGGCACTCTTGAAAGGATCTTGGGATGCCCCAGGCTGCTATTGCACTCTGGTTGAGAATCATTGGACTTAAATCATCATCCAATGTATATTTGGGGTAGATTTGCTTATGAATTTCAAATTTTTTACAATCAAAATATAACTGATGTATCTGAATATTTCTCAATGACGCTCCTTCATTAGTTACTGCCAGACTTCTGAACTAATCTCTCAATATGGTGAAACATCCTATTTGAAAATTTCCTTTTAAAAAGTAAAGACATCTTTTGAATTTTAGCATTTTATTTCCCCCCGCCCCCATAGTTTGGTATGCTACTAAAAATAAGAACCGTAATCCTTATGATTTATTATTTTCTCTATAATACTGAGTTTAAAAGACATTTAGCAGATATGCAAATACTGCAGTAGAAGGAAACTTTCCTTTGCAATCTCAATTTTTAAAGTATTATACTGATTAACAAAGTGAGAAGTGACTTTTTTATACCTTTGTTTCAGAATCCAATTCAGATATGAAGGGACAATACAGGGATTAGGAATGTCCATCATATGTAATGTCTGCAGTTTAAAGAGTTACCTGCTGATACCACTAACAAGGATGCAACTAAAGACATCAGAGTATTAATTACATGTATCAAAAAGACTTTCCTCATTATTCGTGTATCCATGAACGAGTTTGTAATCAGGGCCAGCATATTCCAACAAGACTCTATCATAGATAAAAATATTTCTCAGCTCATTTACTCACATACTCCCTCTCATCTCATTCAGAACAAGGATTTCATTGCCAGTGTTAAACACTTCTACATTTATTGAAGGTTGCTGGAAACAGTGTATGAGAAGAAAATTGGACAAAAGTCAAGATGCAAAGCTTGTTGATCTAAGTCTTGATGGGTAGAACAATGCAAAAACTGTCTAAGTAAAACGTACCTGTGTGATTAACAGAAAATAGGGTTGTCTTAGAAAGCAATCAATACATCAAGAAGTGTCACAGATCAGAATATTTAAATAGCAGGAAAAGCTTTAAGAAATTGAACAAAAATGTAAGTGTCAAGTGGTTTGTTACAGACTGTGGCAGGGGGCCTAGTCCAAGCCCTCCTACACTTACTCCTCCAGGTGAGCCTGAATTGGAAACCCAACCCTGGATGAATCTGGACTGGCAACAATGGAGTTGAATCCCACACACCTTAGCCTGATGTGGAGGGGACAAGATCCCATGAGGCACTGGGAGTTCTGGTCCTCTTTAAGAGGGAAGTAGCTGTGAGCACTGGAAGCAGCTCCACTGCCCCAGGAAAGGGAGAAGAGGAGGGGATTTACTTTAGGTCTATGCAGAAGCATGGATAAGCCACCAACAAGGAAAGCATAAGACTCTAGTGCCAGAGAAGTAGGGAAGCATACCATGGGATTGCCAATATGATAAATCAACCAGACTGGTAGGGGATCCTCTCCTCAGTTAGGGAGCCAAAAGGGGATCCCAGCCCTTCCTCATTGGTGAGCATATGCTGTACCTAGAAAGAAGGAAGGGGAGAGGCCAAGTGAGTGACCCCTTTGAAGGCCTGATGCCTGGTATGAATTATAACAGGTCAATCGTGGAAACCAACTGAGACTTGGCTAGCAATGTAGTTTGTTTGTCCTGTGTGGACTGAGTGAAGAGAGATTCTGGGATTAATCAAGAGCTGGACATCTGGGGGTGGGACAGGGGGAGAGGTTGATTGATAAGGACATGGACTGCATAACCCTGTAATTAATTGGAAGCTGGATTAGAAGGGAAAATGATTGATTAGAGCCCAGATTGTGGTAGATGAGTTTCTGACATGGAGTAAGGTTGATTAAAGAATGAGAACTGGATGAACAGGGCACAGACTGAGTTATGAGGCCCTGGAATTAATTGAAGACTGCCAAATGGGGAAGTTGGTCAAGCTGAGCATAATCTGTATTAGGAGAGGACTATAGGCAATAGAAAATGGACTGAGAAGGAGGATTGGTCAATTAGGGTTTGGTCTACCTTAGTTCTAATTTAAGTTGATGAAACTCACTTATGGGAAGAGGCGGGGTAATCTGAGTGAAGATTACATTAGTGAGGAAGCCAATGCTAGTCACAGGCTGATCAAGAGGAAATGGTTTGATGAAGAACACCTATTTGAGTTGATGAGGACTGGAACAACCCTGGGAAATTGGGGCTGAGCTATAGCCAAGGGTCGAATTGGGCTTGGCGGTAGGACCATGTGATTGGTTAATTTGAGTTAAGATTGAGATGAGTAATGCATTGGAATCACTCTGTAGCCATAAGAAGAAAGACTGGGTGAGGGTCAGGCCATGGTGCAGGGAAGGAGGAGCCCTGGAGAAGTTGACTGTAAGAACCTATGTCAGTCCTGCTCACTACCAGGGCAGTCCCTCCCTCCGTTTGTATTAGTAACATCTTAGCAGGGCGGGCAATCAATGAGCAGTGGAGAAGAGAGTCCAAAAGAACCAGTTAGTGGCTTAAAACACACCACTGCTACACAGACGCTTTTGCAAATGAAGGGAAGTGGAGTTGAGAAAAAATCTAGACCAAATGGGGGCCAACCTATTTTGGCAGGCATGCCACAAACTAGCCCCGCATCCTGCCCAAGTGCCACTTCAGTCCCTGCCCAATCTGCTGCTCTTTCTGCTTCCTGCCTTGTGCTCCTTGCCTGATCTACTCTGCTTTCTGCTCCCTTCCAGATCTGCTGCTGTGCTGCCTGTTCTCTTTCCAATCTGACATGTGCCACACGCATTGCCCATGCCATTTGTGGCACCCATGCTGTAGGTTGGCCACCCGGGTCTAGACGAGGATAAGAAAGAGAGCTTGAGACTTACAGCTTGCGGATGCAGCGCTCATTCGATGCATCTTTTAGCCAAACCTTAAGTACTCCAGGAATAAAGGGTATGTTGACCTTAAAATAGCCTTCCATAACAGTTATTCTGCTTCCATTTTGCTGAAAAGAGCACGAGTATCTAAAGTACTTTACACTCAAAACGTAAAATGGCATACAGCCGCTGAGTGTTTTGAACCATCTATTAAGAATTGACCTATCAAGAACTTCTGAAGAAAATCATAAAAAATGGATGTAACAATCACAGCCAAAGGTATCAACACTGAACTAAAGCACATTTAAAAATAAATGCTGACTATGCTGAAGCCTATTTCTATAGTCCTGAAGAAACAGTAAAAAGATGATTGTTATATTTCTGATATGCTGAAATTTGGAGAACTTCAAAAGACACTGAAGTTAAATTACAAGCACTAAAGAAACAGAAGGATCAAGCAGTAACTCAACTCTTTCTTGTGTTGTTCTCAACTCAGAGCACCAGTGAGAGAGAGTGGGGAAGCCCAAGTCCTGCTGGCCAGCCCAGCCTCTCGAACGGGCTTCTCGTACCTTGTCTGAGATGGTGGATGACAGGTACTTAGCAGAATTTAAGGATTTGTTAGAATTGTATAGAGCCGTGATAGCCACACTTCTGCTCTAGACGTGATCCATCAAATAAGCAGTGCCTCTGCAGGCTGTGTCTCAAGGGTCCTTCATTATCACTGTCTAGAGCGGGGTGGCTGACCTACACAAGTGGCGTGGGCAGCCCGTGTGTGGCATGTGTCAGGTTAGGAAGGGAACAGGCAGCAGGGTGGCAGGAAGCAGAAAGCAGAGCACAAGGCAGGGATCAGAAAGAGCAGCAGATAGGGCAGGCACTGGCATGGCAATGTGTGGGGCTGGTTTGTGGCACACCTGCCAAAAAGGTTGGCCCCCGTTTGGTCTAGATTTTTTCTCCACTTGACTTTCCTTCATTTGCAGAAGTGTCTGTGACAAAGCACTTGAATGGACTAAATAAGATGGTCACCTGCTCTAGGTGCAAACTGATCTGCAGGCCTAGGGAGGAAGTCGAAGGCCAGGTGCCCAGGGAGAGGTTCAAAAGCCCAGGCTTAGCCCAGAAGAAGTAGTCTGGCTGTAGGAGCTACAAGAGGCAGAGCTGCAGGGAGGAGCTAGTCTGGCCTGCCTGGAGGAAAGGACTGTGTGCCATAGAAGGGCGGAAGAGACCTTGTGCTGCGAGTGACACGAGATAAGTACTTTGAACCTTTTGCATTTGTGATACTGCAGGGTGATATTAACCCCAATGGGGGAGCTTGTGTTTGGCAAGGCTTATGATTGGGAGCAGACAGTCGTGTTCTTGATTTGTTACGTGTGAACCAGAGCACCAGGAATAGCTGTAGGGGATGGAGTGGAGGCCACTGGGGTGCAACAGAGGTACCCAATTTAGAGCACTCCTAAGGGCTGGAGCCCTGGGTTGTTGTGTGTGGGCAGGAGCCCAAATATATTTCAAAAGGGAGGACTGCAGAGGATCAAAGGACTTGGGCATCTGGCAATAGAGACTGGGGAAGTATAAACCCCGTGCCCACAAAGGGAGTGTAGCTAGGGGCTGAGTAGCCCAGAGCTGACAGAGGGCTGGCTGAGCTTGAGAACTTAGGGTCCTGGTGTGGCAGGCCCCAGGACCAGCCAAATTAAGCTGAGACCCAGAGGACCTAATCCAAAATCCACATCTCCCTCCTGGCGCAGCCCCCCTGCGAACCTATAATAAGTCATGGCAGGAAAGATACCCGTGACGGAGCAGGACCCAGAAAGCTTGGGAGCGAGGGTGAGGTCAGAGCCCAGTGGCGAGCCAGGCCAGGAACCTTGTTGGGTCAGCATTGAACGTTTTACATCATTACACAGGGTGAAGATGCTAGCGCTGTGGCTAATTGCCCATCGACCGCGCCAACCATAGTACATTTCAGGGTTGAAGGTGAATGGTTGAAGCAGTCGTACTTACTGCTGAAGCTTTAAAGTCAGTAACATCGCTGAAATGCTAATATCTTGTGAAGAGTGCCTCAATCCAGAGTTTGTTGAAGCACTCAACTGTCTATTGAAAGTTAGTCATTTCTATAGACGCAGGCTATTTTGTTTATGTGGATTATTCATTTAAGGTGAGAAGCTGACGAAGAGCTGAAAAAGCAGGCATATTTTTTGACTTTTTCAGTCTTTGAATAAAAATGGGGAAGGAGAAGATAAAACCCATTTGTTTTAAAGACTACCTAAGAACTGTGGGAGATGCTTATTTTCAAGAGACATTGGTAAATAGCAATATACATTTTGTGGACTTTTACTCCATTTATATGTATTTTTTTCAGGGGTATCCTGAAACAGTCAGCTTAAATCACTGATTGCAGGTAATTTCTTTGCAAGTTAAATGACTTATCAGGAGATGGATGTCAGTATTTCTTATTGGATGAGGTAAAACAAGATAAGGTTTTGTTGTAAGAACTAATACTATGTACTGGTTTTGTACACCAGCACTGCTGTTTGAGATGCTATGACCAAAGCTTAACTAGCAAGCAAGCAATTTATCATTCACCTCTAATATACCATATCTTGCATGTATTTACTCAAATATAAGACAAACTCGGGCACTTTGATTCTACATATGGAAAATGTGTACATTTGTTATAATTTTACAGGGATTATTGGAGGTTTGCCTT
>JAGPOW010001806.1:2504857-2522390 GCA_030014935.1 Caiman crocodilus | reverse complement strand
CTGGCCCCTGGCCCTGCCTCCTCCCATCGCCCTCCTGCACCACCTTCCCCAAGCTCCTCTCCCTCCCACGGCCCCCTGCCTAATCCTGCCCCCAAGCCCGCCTCCTCCATTCCTATCCTACTGCATCCAGGCTTATCGCAAAGCCCCACTGTGCCCTGTGCTTGCACACACGTATGCATCCATGCACATGCACACGCGTGTGCCCATTCACACAAGCACTCTGAGGGCCGGGCTCGGAGAGGAAGATTTTATGACTTGAGCACAAGGGAAGGGTCCCTTGCTGCCAGGGTGCTGGGCGAGGGAGGCATGGGAACATCAAGATCAGGCCTTTCTAGGGCACCTGAGATTGTCTAGATCCCCGATCCCCATTGAAATACACCCAGTTTGGCCACCAAAATCTTGTCATGAGCTTTGGAAACACAGCTTTAGAGCCCGGGAATCAAAACCAGCTCTCCCTGGCCCCAAGAAAGCCTCTGGGCCCAAGCACCTGTGCACTATAAGATAGCAGACAAGGCTCCTTGGGGGAATTTGATATCTTTTATTAGACCAGCCCAATAATAAAAGATATCAGCTTCCCCCAAGGAACCTTGTCTGTGGCTATTAAGCAATGTGCCTCCCATGCTTACCCAAGTCCGGAGGATGGAGCGCCCGTCAGAGATGACTCCAGGCTAGGAGAGCTGAATCCCTGCAATCTGTCCCCCTTGCACCCATTATATAGAGACCAGGCAGGGTCCGAGGTGGGGCATGGTGGCTCCTCCCACTGAGGGGCCAGAGACCCTGTGTTGGGAAAGGGGTTAAGGGGGGGGAGAGGACACGGCCCTGCTAACAGGAGGGCTGAGACACGGCAAACCCCACACTCCCACTTCCTCTTGTAGCTGCCTTGTCACCTTGAACCCAGCAGCGCACCAGGGCAGAAACCCTGGCTCCCAGCCCCGTGCCCCACTGCACCCCAGTCGCTGCTACTCCCATCACAGTTGTGTGCAAGTGTGCGCAGTGAAAATCTGCGTGAATGCGGGTATACAGTGAACAGGGGTATAGGTTGTAGCCATGTTGAGCTAAGGAAACTAAGGGTTTTTGAACCCAAAAGCTCGCTTAAAAATTGTGTTCCAACTATTTAAGCTGGGCTAATAAAAGATACCAGGTTCCCCCAAAAAGCCTTGTCTGCCGGTATACGGTTAATGCACGCGCGTGTCTGGGAGAACACGTGCTTTGTCTGGGTGTGTGTCTGGGCAATTGTCGGTGTGCCTCCGGTCCAGGACTGCCTCGCTCGGCGACTCTCGAGCTTTCTCCTGCCCTGGCCACGCTTACTTTGAGTGGGTAGCCTGGGTCGAGGGCCTCGTCTGGGGTGGAAGATCAGGGTTGTTCGGAGTGCTTGGGAACCCAGGCTACGTGGGTTGAGGAGTCCCTTAGCCCTGGATTTATGGGCCCAGTCCCCCAACAACAGCCCCATCTCTTCCAAGACTCAGGGTCTACACACGCAGGCCCAGGGGCTACAGTCAGGCTTTCCAGGGTCCAGTTAGCTAGGAAAGCCCAACCCCCGGCCATGGGCAGTGGATGAAGCCTGACTGCCCACTCTGTCCTGCCTAAGCTTTCGCTCGCCCGTTGGATATCGGTTGGTGGTTGGGGCCAGCCTGACGTGGGCCCCGCAGGGTCCCTGTGGTTGTGGGGAGCCTGCTCGTGCTGTAACGGTGGAGGGGGAAGTTTCCCAACCCAGAACGGGGGAGAGGTACGGGGCTCATGGTGCAGAAGCCGAGGAAGGGATGGAGTTTGGAGCATGACTTGGAACAAGAAAGTATTTCCTTGTAATAGACGGGACCCTGAGAAGTCACCGATCCTGCCCCGCTGCCCCGCTCCCGAGGAAGTTTTTCTCTGCAGCTCCCATCATCCCCGGTGACGGAGGGTCCGCAGCCTCCCCAGGTCACCTGTTCCAGGTGCGCCATCCTTACCGCTGGAAAGCTCTTCTGCACACCTCACCGACGTGGCCCCCGCTGCCCATGACTTCTTAACCAGTTCCCCACAGACGTGACGAACGGTCTGTCACCCCCTTCTTTCCAACAACCTTGGACTGAATTTGAAGATATTCTCTCGTCTGCCCTCAGTCTGCCCTGCTCTAGACCTAATCAGCCACGGTCACAGGGCACATTTTGCTGCTCGCAGAATATGGCGCATGAGATGGGAAAATGGCCGTATTGGAACGGCCGTCTGGGCCAACGGGCCGAGACACAGAGGGCTGCACTCCTGGGACGACTGATCAGGAGGCCTCTTTGGGCAAAAGGCTCTGGAGCACGGCCGGCGTGGGGGGACACACATGTCCAGCAGCCCGGCCGCTGCATCGCAACCCCCAAGCGGGAGCTCACGTGCAAGAAGGTCGTGACTCTGAAAAGGGTCTTGAGGTGACAGCGGACGATTGATGAGCCATGGCTCTCGCAAGCCCAGATAGTTGTGGCAGACTCAAGCTACTCTGGGGCTAAACTCTTGCTGTGGGGGGGGTGGGATCGCTGGGGAGGGGGGTACAGCGTTGTGCTTTGCTGCGGAAAGCCCGTCTAGCGTAGGGCACGAGACGAGGGCACGAGCCAGAGATCCCCAGTCACTGGTGCAAACCACTGAACAATGGCGTCTTTGTCTCGGGGCTCGTTGCCCCAGCACAGGGTTGTGAAACTTCCCCTAGTGTGTCACGCTGATAGAAAACTTTCCTTGACCACAGTGGGGGCCCCTGGGGAATGGGACCATGTCGGGAGTGTCCCAACCACCAACTGACACCCAACGAAGGAAGGCCGGGCCGCCACTGAATGGACCCTCGGGGCCAAGACAACAGCATTCACTTCCACTGGGGCACACTCCTGTAGGCATCTTTCCACCCCACTCCCAGCCTGAGACACATCCCTATCCACACTTGTAATTAGGCACCTTCCCCCCGTTTATGCACATCTGCCCATTCACGGACACGTGCCTATTTGACAGGCGCTCATCTGATCGCCACCGCTCTGTCCACAGTGACACCTATACATGGGCCCACGGGCAGATCTAGGGTTTGAAAATGCGGGGTGGAGATAGTGCGATGCATCACTGCATATAACATTTTTTTTTTCTGCAGTTAAAAAGAAACTAGAAGCTTTACTGATCTGCTGGGGGCCTAGGGCTGTATTATTCAATGCATGCCTGAAGCAAAGCCAAATACAACTGTATTTACTCTATGATTAATCAAGTATAAAAATGCGACAAACTACACAAATCATAAGCAAGGCATTAGAATGAAATGGCCATCTCTTCTGCAGAATCGTGCAACAAAATCTAACCTCCTTGAGCATCCTGACAGTGTAACCAGCGTTTCGCTGACGGTCATTTCCACACCCGAGTTAATGTTCAACACAACGCTTGTCACCTGTGGTTGGACAAAGCCACGTTTTAAGTCTCCAGCAAAGATACGTTGTCATATTGTTTGTTGGACCACCTGTAAATGTGGGAGGGCTGTTGGACAAGGTGACTTGAAGAAGGGCACTTGATTCCCAAAACTTTATCCAACGGTCTCCCAACTATACAGCGGGTCCAATAAATTACATTACAAAAACTCTTGCCTCAAGATTGGCGGAGTAAGATATATAAGGTGTGGGGCTGCAACAAGCATTGCAGGAGCGTAGTAAAAAGGGCTGCAGGGAAGCATGGCTTTTGAGGTATCTTAATGAAGTGCTGCCTTTAATGGCAAGCCAGGCTTTTTACTGCTGCTCTTCTTTATGCAGCTGCAGAGGACTGAGGTGTGGGGCCCTGCTGCCTCTGCACATGGATATGCTGCGCTCGGGACTTCCTGATGCTTAACCTATTTCCTGCTGGCTTCAGAGGGGACCGTTTGCTCCCTCATTGCAGCAGGACAGGAGCGGGGAGGGGGGGATAGGGCTTTCCCCCAGGAGAAGCATGTGCCCTAGACCCCGGGAGCCCTACCAGACTCCCCTCTGCTTCCCACGTCCCAGTGGTTCTCAACCTTTCTAGACTCAGGGCACCCCCCCGCTGCAAGACTGCAGAATTTAGTGGCACCCCATTTCAAAAATGTCTATAAATATAGCATGAATATTACAAACGTTACATTTTGAAGTGTGAGATCTCTTAATAGTTTTGCTATATTCCAGCATAACATGGCATGCAATTCACATGTAATAGGCACAACTTCAGGCTTCCTCCCCCAGCTCTGCCCCCTGCCCCCGAGGGACGAGGTGTCAGGCTGCACACACGTGGCACATGGTGGGTGCTGAGGCTGTCCAAGAGGCAAGGAGATGTGGGGCTAGGGAACAGAACTAGGAGCAATTGCCTCAAACTGCAGCAGAGGAAATGTATGTTGGAGATGAGGAACTTTTCGACTACGGGGGAGGTCAGGCATGGGAGCAGGCTGCCTAGAAAAGTTGTAAAATCTCCATCCCTCCAAAGTATCAGGAGCAGGTTAGACAGACACTTGGCTGGAATGGTTCAGCCAGGGATGATATGGCCTTGAGCACAGGCTGAACTTGTGAGGTCCCTTCCAGCCCTACCTTCCTGTGATCCCGTGCAAAGGTGATAGAAACCAGCAGTGTCTGTGGCACTGAGAAGGCAGGGGAGAATCAGACCCAGCAGGCGGGTCCAAGACAACAGGTTTCCTCTGCACTGGGAAATGTGATGTCCAGGAGCCAAATGCCCTGAGGTCAGGTTTCTCCTGGGTGGTTTCTTCCCTGTGATTATTTTCATCTCCTCACCCTCTGCCTGCCATCTTGTGCCCATTATACGGGCCAGCCACTTTCTTATCTCTGACCCACTGCTGGCCCCAAGCATCCATTGTAGGGCAGAGACGCCCTGTCTTCAGGGGTATTGACTTGGACGTAGGAATGTCACCCCGGAGGGACTGGCCTGCCACAAAATCCAGGGCCCCTGAGCCCTGATGGATGTGGAGATAGGAGGCAGGAGGGTGCATGATGACTGATACAGCCCTTTTTTTGCTCTCCAGCCAGTTCACCCATCACCACCACTGCAGCCCTGCCTCCTCTGCCCCTGCTCCATCCTGGAGCTGTGACCATCACGGCCAGAGCCAGGTCTATCCCGCTGCATGGGGTAGCCAGAGGTGGTACTACTACCACTGCATGGAGCTGGAGCTGCCATCGCCTGCGCTGCTGCCACCTGCCCCAGGCTGGAGCTGCCACTGGTGCTGCCACAAGAAGCTCCACAATCTGGATCTGGCCTGGGGCATGCAGTGAGTTTGACACCCCTAAGGCTGAGTAAAATATATCTTGGGTCCTGGAAGCAGCTTCTGATTGCTGCAATCAATAAGTCTGCAAGCTCAGTAAAGACTTTTGAGTCACACTGCCAGGCACCATGGTGCTCAATAATTTCCAGAATCTCAATGCTTGATAATAGCTCAAAATAGTCTTACCCTTGTATAATAGTGAAAGGGATATGTGGGGGCGGGGAGGGGTTGTAGTGTGTGGTGGAAGATGGGGGGGGTATGTACCCCTGTGGCAGGACACTGTTGGTGCCTGTCACTTTAAGATCAGAGCTGAGCAGCCAGCAGGTGCTTGATTGTGGCGGCCATTTTAGATCCCTGGCTGCCTATATAAACAGATCAGTTGCCTGTCTGTAGGGCTGCTGGGATATCCTTGAGGTAAGGGCAGGAGCTGTAGGGAATGGTTAGGAGGTTCCTGGTCCTGGGCATGACTGCAAATTGCACCCTGCTGGGAGTGGGCCGCCTGGTGGGGCTCCTAGTTGTATGGGAGCCCCCAGGAAATGCCAGGCTAGTTACCACCCCAGTGAAAGGTGGGTTGGGGTGCCTTAACCCCAGCTCCTACAACTGGGTGGGTCACCCACTGGTAAAGTCCAGAGGGCAGAACCCAGGAGATAGTGGGGCTAGAGATGGAGAGAGTGCCCTTGACTTACAAAGAACTTCCATTTCCTGCCCTACGCACACCTCTTCTACCCAGAACTAAGCAGAAGAAAAGTTTAATAGGCATCTCAGGCCGTACATTCCCCAGTCCCACTATGGGAGGCTTATTTAGACTTTATTGACTAAAACTTGGGTGCTGGGTTAGGGAATGCTGAGGCAAGAGAGCAAGTCCGAGGGGGTACGGGCACCACTTGAACAATGCTTAAGGGGTCATCGTGGCATCTAGCCCATTAGAGCCCTGACTACAAATGCAATCACACTTTCACCAGGAAGACTGGTGGAAGTCCCCCCCTCCCCCAGTTTATGAGCTCTCCAAGTAATCAGTCCCCTCGAGTCTGTTAAGCGTGCAGTAAAACCTGAGAGCCATGCTAAGCCGAGGCTTATTCACAACAGATAAAATGCAAAACCCTGGTGCTGACTTCACAGAGCAAGCATAGCTAGGCCATCCGAGAAGAAACCACGTGGAATCCCTTCCAATATATCTTCTATATTCACAACAATTTCAAGCTGGCTCCCAGGTGTCTGGTTACTCCTTAACTTTATGGTTTTCCTGGTTGTTAATCAGGTTCTTGATGTTCTAAACCAGATAACCCCGTGTCCCTGGAAAAGGTAATTCATTTACATTAAATCTGTTTGTTTATATAACTAGATTTTCCCTCTCAATTATGGCTGGGGGCCCTCTTGATTTGCACAATTAAAAGCATGCTTTAGGAAGCTGCACTAAGGGTGTAAGAAAGCTGCAAAGCAGCAAACGGTGTGCTTCAAGAGAGATCTGTGGCACCATGTGCTGCTGCTCTCGAGAAGCTGGGGGAAACGGATCATTTCCCTTCAAGGATCGTACTGGGGACTTTGCTTGTCAACCCATCACCCACCCGAGTGCCTTGAAACGGTGAGATCCCAGCTCTCGCGCGCGCTCGCTCGCTCTCTGTCCTTCTCCCTTTCTCTCTCGCTCTTTTTTTTTTCCTTTTTCTCTCTAGGCATAGCTTTCTGAACCTAAATGGTATTGGTTAAGCTTAAGCTAGGTTTCCCCAAGTACTCAATTAAACCAAGGCAATACTGTAATTGTTTTGTCTGGGGTTTTTTCCTTGCATGGCTATTGCTACTAGCATCATTATACATTTCATATACTTGGCAATAAATAACTATTATAGTTAAACTGGTGGTAAACGGGTGTTTGTTTTTTTTTCCTTCTACTTCCCTTCCCCACTTCCTCTGTAGCAACGCTTCTTTTACCTAAGCTAAAGATCCCTGTGAGGCCCAGAAATACAGTGGGGTCTGCTTACTGAGGGGCTACCACTACTAGGATAGTTAGGGCAAAAGATTGGTGTGGGCTGAGTTTGAAACACAGAAGGGGACCAGCTTGTGCGGGCTGATTGACCCAGTTTGGCTCAGACGTGCCCTCATGAACTGGATGCTGGCCCACGAGGGTGTCAGCTGGACACCCAGCCGGATGCAGAGGTCTTCTGTTCGCCCGTGTGCTTGTCTGACTGCGGCTTATTGTTACCTTAATTAACTGATTCCTGGCATAGGAGGGTGTCTGCCTGTACCTGCTGATCAACCTGGCTAGGTCAGGCACGCCACGTTAGTGTGTGTGTGTGTGTGTGTGTGTGTGTGTGTGTGTGTGTGTGTGTGTGTGTGTTTGGAGGACCCCAGCCCCACTGAAACCAAGTCCTTCAAGATGGCTCCACTGGGGGTAAGGGCTTGCAGAAGGGAAAAATACAGCTCCGCATAGAAACATCCAACAGCTCCAACATAGTGACACAAGCAGCACATTGATAGACTTGCAAAGACCCTATAAGCGTTTCCCTAATAAATGAGCACACCCCAAGGTGATGGGCAAATCTGCCCCCCGCACACGATACGAGAGTAAGACTTTGTTTCCAGCTGTTATGCAATCGCCTCCATATGCACTACTGAAAGAAACTTAAATTGGGACAAAATTACTTTTTGTTCAATAAAATTAAAATAAATTATAGCAGACGCTTGCCTTTTAGTATAGCATTTGCTTTTTTTTTTTTTTTTAAATCTATAATTTGCTAAAGTGCTATCTTCTGAAAGATTTAGTGCGTGTGGCCTTCCACAGCTCACCAAAGCTACATCAATGTCCTGCCAGCTGAAATAATTGCCCACCCTAGTCTGTAAGGTGCGAGTCTACCCTGCCCCCAGTGCCCATGGTGTGGTACAGCGGCGGTTCCCCGGGTCCTCCTCCTCTGCTGTCCCCCCGGTAGGAAAGCTGAACATCTTGCATTCGCAGCTGTTGGGGCAATGTGGGGGAAAGCTGTCAGCCTGAGCTCTGGACATGTCTTTCTGGGGTGACTTTTTGCTTGATGCTTCCTGTAATAAAACGGTTTCCTGCAAATATGACTTGACTGTGGGTTTCTGTCGGGGGCTCTGGGCAGAGCAAGTAATCTCCGCCAGTAGTTTCTAGGCTGCTTTTGTCATGAAGGGGGATAGGCAGCCACTCCAGTTTAGGAGGTCATAAGAGGATAAGAAGGGCCATACTGAGTCAGATCACTGGTCCTTCTAGCCCGGTAGCCTGTCTCCAAGGGTAGCAGAGATGAATGCTATGAAGGGGTTGCATTGAACCGCATATATCTAGAATGATGCGCCTCCTATTTATTACTTTCCCCAGCATTCAAAATTATTGGCTTGGAGATACCCAGTCATTCTGTTCAACCGCAATTAATAGATCCGTAGATGTATCATCTGTGAATTTGTCTAGGCCAGGGCTGCCAAACTCATGCAGCCCTGCCAACTAGATGAGGGTTGTTGGGCTGGGCAGGAACCAGCCTACAGTGCTGAGTGCAGCCCACGCCTGGCACGTAGCGTACGTCAGCCCCAGGTCTCGCTATCACACAGCAGGCCGGCACAAAACATGTGCTGCTAATGGTGCATGGGCCAGACCCAAACCTGCAGGCAGCCCATGGGGTCAGTCTGGGGTGCTGAGTGCAGCACATGCCCTGGACTTGCATTGTTGCATGTGGTACCGGTTCCAGCTTGTACACGGCAAGTGCACACTCCCCATGCTGGCCCTGCAGCACAGGTCAAGCATTAGGCTGTGAGTCCAATGGCCAATGATGGGTCTCGTGCCCAAAGACCTAAGCCAGGGGTTAGAGCCCAGGGTCTCAGCCAGGACTGAGATAGCACTTAGATGATAAAGCAATCTGGGGGTTAGGAGCTGGGCATCATAGTCCAGAATAAACCAGAGATTAGAAGCCAAATAGGTGTCAGGAGAGCAGGATGAGCGAGGACCGGTGTCGAGGCAAGGTACTGGGATAAGAGCAATGTACGCGCTCCATTTGTACAACCAGATTGCCACCTTCTGATCCGCTTGTTTTAAGGCTCAGCATGCTGGACCTGGGCATTCATTAAATCACCTTCATATAGACCGAATCCTCCATGCCTAATGTTGCTCGGCGGGAGCTCAGGGAGTCCTTTACAGCAGAGACCTGACCGTCTAGAGCTTTTTTCCATGCACACAATCTATATAACACAGAAGCAATTAGCCACAGACCTGTAATCATCCAAGATAGCCAGGGGCTACAGGGCAATAGCAACCCACTTAGCCTTGCTGATGATGGGCCAAAAAGCTTTCCTCCGAGAGCTGCAGGCATTGGCTACCCTCTTTGAGAAATTGCGGCGAGCAGACAAGGTGACTGGGCAAGGTCAAATATAGCGCTCGCCTTTCAGAAAGGGAAAGAGGAGGATCTGGGGAATTGCGGACCACTCAGCCTAACAACAGTACCTGGAGAAATCACAGGATTATAGACCCGTGGACAAGAAGGAGGGGAAGGGACCTCCAAAGGACCTTCAGTACCCTGGGGTGAAGTCCATCAGGCCCTAGTGAAGTCGTTCAGACCCATTAAAAGTTCTCTAACAGTTCCTTCTGTTGTATCATCCATAAGTTTGTCTCCTTCCTTACCCAAATAATCCTTATTAGGTGTCTGGCTGCAGCTTAATTTATTTTTTTTGTGCCGACTGAGGCAAAGCAGCTGCTGAGAAGCTCTACCTTCTTTGCATTTTCTGTTAAGAGTCTGCCCTGGCTATTTAAACATAGGTCCACAGCTTCCTCTTTTTACCAATGTGCTCGTAGAACCTCTTCTTGTTGCCTTTAACTTCCCCCACCGGGTAAAGCCCATTTTTTTTTAATCTTTTTCTTCCTGATTTTATCCCTGCAATGTTCGTGCGTTTCCCTAGTAAGCTTCTTTGGTGACCTGCCCAGCTTTCAAGGGCAGGCGTGCTTTCTTCTTTTGCATTTGAAGCTTCCTAGAAGTTCCTTGTGCAACCACATCGGTCTCTTAACCTTTCTTCTTGTTCTTCCACTGTGTGGGAAGAGTTTCTTGTTAGGCTTCCAAAATGTTGTGCCCTTGGGCCTGCCTCCCTTCGGGCTGTCTCCGCTTGGCACCAACCTTCAATCGGTTCCACCTTAGTTTTGCTGACCCTGTGCTTTCCCGTCCTCCGGATAATAAAGTCTATCATATCATGATCACTTCCTCCTAAGATCAGCACGCTGACTAGCACATCAGAGAGTGATATCAGAGACTAATTAACCACAGGGACTTAGCAGCCTCTCCGGCATGGGAGGCAAAGTGCCTCGGCGACCTCCCTGCACCCGGGGCCAATAAATGGAGGGGACAGAGGGCCATGGTCACTTGAAAGGGGGGGGACGATGATAGGCATCGCTGAACCTGGCACCAGAGGGTGGAGATTTAGGGAAACAAACACCTCCAGTGCCGTCTGCCTTGGCTTAACCTCCAGCCGGCACCTCCCGAGGTCCTTGCACTTTGCTTGAATGGAGTCCACACGGCACCTGCCCCCCCCCAGACAGTTATAACGCAACCACGTGGCACAAAAGAATCTCCCCCTGCAGCTTTCCAAAGTCGATCTGGCTGATTATTAACAGCCCGATGTTCATCTACACGCATTGCACTGACAACCCGATTATATCACCCGGCGCCTAGTCCTTCCGCGTCGTTTCAGCGGCTGCGTCTGGTTCAAGCTCATTTTCATCCGCACAGCTACACGAGGGGAGCACGTGAAGGGCTCGGTGAGCAACTGCTCACCAGGGCACCCCTGGGGAGAACTAGGAGGAACGGCCACAAACTCCTGGAAGAGCATTTCAGGCTCAACGTTAGGGAAAACTTTTCCACAGCTGTGGAATAAGCTCCCTCCAGAAGTGATACTATCTATCGCCTACCCTGGAAATCTTCGAGAGGAGACTGGGCGGTCACCTTGCTCGGGCCGCCTGAGCCCGGCTGCCTTTCCTGCCTGGTGCAGGGGGCTGGACCCGATGATTTTCCGAGGCCCTTTCCAGCCCTGCTATCTACACATCTATAATACTCCTGCTTGATGCAGCCCAAAATTACATTTACTTGTTTTGCAACCATGCGCCGCACAAAATCCGTTCGTGACATCTCGCAAAACAGAGCAATCTGCCTGCCAGGTGGATAAAAATGAGTCCAGGTAGAGGGGGGAAAAAAGTGCATGCTTTTTCCCTTGTTTCAGGTAAAACTAGACTTGGGGAGCCTGAGAATGGGACAAGGGTTGCTTTTGCAAGTTCAGGGGAAAGTCTTTTCCGATGACCTTCAAGCCCCCAGCTCCACCCCCCAAAAAACCTGCCTCCTTGTTCTGCGCACTTGTAAAAAGAGGTATTTCATGTAAAAGTTGGGAAGTGATTTTCATACTGCCTTGGTAAAATGCTGTCTCTGCTTCTGGGAACTGCATTTGAGGAAGGATGTGGAAACCCTGGGAAGTCCCAAATGATCTGGAAAACCAGGCTTCTTATGTGTGTGTTTAGCCTCCTCGTCCCACTGGAAAGGTGGCTGAGAGGGAACGGCTCGTACGGTTCGCGGGTATTCAACCCATGGGAAAGATGTTTCCTAGTGAGGGTCCAGAGGACATTTCCCCTCACAATCAGATCAGCAAGGACCATGGGGGGCTTTTAACCTTCCTTGGCAGCATGTTTCCTTTGGTGGGATTGGCAGAGGAACACGTACCAAACCAATCCCCCCCATCACGGGCTCAGACACGAGCAAAGCCCTGGTCTCTGCAGGTGGGATGTTTAGGACAAATATATTTGGTTGGACACGGGACGTGTGCACGAGTCTCAGACCGCTGCCTGATGGTCACTTGAAGGCGTGCTCAGCAATCACGCCTCCCGCCGTGCCACACGTGCGCGGGATCCAAAGAGTGGCAGGAGGCGCGGGGAACAGGGGTCATGCTCGGGACAGAGTTTTACTCTTCCTAAAATCTTGGAAGTGGGGACAAAAAGAAGAGGCAAGCCGGGGTGCTGCCGGACTTTAAACCTGGATTCAGGAGCAAAAACTGCCCGGCAAGACCAGCAACCGGGAGGGAGAGCTTTTCCGACACGTGCTGAGATGATGGCCAAGCTTGTCCCTTTAGCTGGATGTCTGCCTCCCTCTGCTGCCCAAACTAAAGCATTGCCTTCGCCAGTGCAGGAGAAAGTCCTTCCGGATCCGTGCAGCCATAGCTGGGCACCGTGGGACAAGGGCCAAAAGGAGGAGCAGGGGGCACATCCGCCGACCACGGTGCTCCTGGCCCAATAGTGCAGCCTTTTTTTTTGTTTTGTAAGACCTGGGCCTTGGTAGCGTGTCTGGGTGACGGGCCCGATACATTAGAGCGGGTGAGGAAAGCTTTGGATAAATACGGTGACACCGGGGAAAACGAGGCTGTAGGAAGGTACTGGGGTTTTTTACATCCAGAATCAGGCTCCAGGTGAAGTAGGTGCTTATGTTACACAGCTGAAACCACTGGCACCCACATGTAATTTGGGGGAGGTAACGGGCTCCTTTATTAGAGACAGATTTATGCAAGGCATATAGGCTCTGCACCCAGGAATAGAGGCATGCCTGCCCCCCCCGAGCTTGTCTACACGCCGGGCACCAGATCCCAGGTGAGGACGTGCCTGGAGCAGTGCGAGGTGTGCAGAGCATGGAGACGGGCAACAGGAGACACCGCGGCTTCATCAGATCCCAACGTACCCTTGTGAAGAGGTCAGCACGGACTGGTTCGTGTTCAATAGCAGAAGCAATATGGTCCGAGAAGACTGCGCTCCTTCCAGAGGACCCGAGGCACATTCTCCCTTGGATCCCGTGCCATCTCGCTCCCCCTTGCCCACAACAGGATGTGCACCCGGTGTCAGAGAGCAACTGTTTGCCTAATGCAAGCTCCTTCGACCTTAAAATGACCCAACTCAGCGGGCTACGGACCAGCTGGCTGACTTCCCTCCTGTCCTGGTACAGCGCTCTGCAGACAAGGGAGCCCGTCCTCTCCCCTGGGTCCAGTCATTGTACACCTCAGGGGTTCAGGTCTAGAAAGGTGTGGACCTAAAGAAACATCCCCTGAAACGTCTTTGGAGAAAGGCAGGTGCTGGCTTGGCTCACGCTGCCGTCTGCATCTCGGGGGGAGCGCATGCAAAACGCCAGCACCTTTGAGTTATATACCTTTTATATATATACAATACCTTTTATTAGCTCGCAAGCCACAGACAGACAGACGCCTTTTCTTTGCAAGCTTTCCTTCCTCCGGCTTTGCCGACGACTCCAACCGAGTAAAAAAAATCCTCGTTTGCGCCCCTGATTTGCAAACGAAGGATTTTAGTTATTCTTTGTCTCGTTCCAGTCTGCGTGCCGTTTGCTGCTTGCGCTGGGCGGCAGGAAACGGGCCCTTGCTGGTGGACGTCCTGCTGCTTGCACATGCAAAGGTCGCCCTTCCTCCGCCCTCCCCATCAGCTCCTGTGTGCAGCGTGCCCCGCTGGGGTGCCCGGCACGACACGTGTGCGGCACGCCGGAGCAAGGGTGCAAGAGCCGGGGTGCACCGCGGCGGGCGGGGGGGGATGCTGCGAGGAAGCGCACAAGGGGCGTTGCTAGGAAACCGCCTCCCCAGCTGGCTCGTTGGTCTAGGGGTATGATTCTCGCTTAGGGTGCGAGAGGTCCCGGGTTCAAATCCCGGACGAGCCCAGTTTTTTCTGCCCCAACCTTTGGGGAGCTGCGCTTGCTTTTATCACCCCCGCTCCACGCCTGGGAAAAGGGCCTCCGAGGCAGAGGAAGAGCGCTGCCGGTGATGGAGGACGCAGAAAACGCGCGCTCCTTGCCCTGGGCGGCGGGATGACATCCTCCGGGACGAGCAGCGCGGTCCCCGACGTGACGTCGTGTCGCGGGGGGAGAGGAGCAGACGTCTGCTGGAAGAGCCGGGGCCGGCGGCGGTGGCGGGGTGAAACCATACGTCCCGGCGCGTGGGCCTGCAATGTTGGCGGCACGGCGTCCAAATCCGGCTCCAGCTGGCGGTCTCTGGGGTTGGGTCAGGTTCCCGCTTGGGGTGTTGAGCCGTGCCAGGCCTACATCGTGTGGGAAGCAGCCCGGGTTTCTTTTTCATTGAAGACGAAATGCACCGTATTCGGCGCTGCTGCTCGCGCCTGGAGCGACGGCCTTTCCTGGGAGCGGGCTGGTGTCGCCTGCGGCGGGGTCCTGCTTCCCACCGCGGGGCGTGACGCCGCCCCGCAAACTGCTGTAGCAGGAAAGAGGAAGGGGCAGCTCTGGCAGGGCTGGAACGGGCCGGGGCGGGGTAGGGCAATGCCGAAGGACCTTTGAGCAGGCTGGGGCATCAGCCGTGAGACGTGGCCACGTGCGGTGCGGCCCGCATGGGAGCGCCCCTTGCTCCGCGGGCTGGAGCCAAATGCTGCGTCCTGCATACAGCTGACTTGCTGCCCTGCGCCTCCCTCGGCCTTTTGCAAGGCCTCTGCTGCACCGGCAGCAGCTTTGCTGTCCCGGCAGTGGTTCGCTGCACGTGGAAGCAGGCTATTACATCCCCTGGAGGTATGAAGTCCAGCCCAAGCCCTGGCACGCCACCACCTCCCACGAGACCTGAACCCTCGCAAAGCAATTCACATGAGAGACTTTGCACTTATTGCTTTATTGTAACTGGTGTTATAATTAGCCAGGGCTACGGCGTCTTAAATAAAATGAAAGTGCCATATGCTGAAACAGTCCTTTGATGCAATCGGTTTGGACCCGGGTGGGGATTCAGCTCTCCAGCAGCTCTGGGGCACCCCCACCGACACACTTCAGAGCAATTGAAAATGTAAGTGTTGTACGGAGACAGCGGTCGTGGTAAAGAAGGAGGAATGTGACGAGCAGGCTAAAACCAGCTGCCCAGCTAAGGCCTAACCCCAGAGAGGCTGTCTGGTAGGACATTCATCTCCTATAGCCAAGGTGGAACAAAGGGGCTTTGGTCCCTTTGCCAGTGGGCACCAGCTGCAAGCAGGAGTGGATATAACACACACGTACATCACCCCATCTCCTCCAAAAGGGACCAAGGTACCCCTGAAAGTAAGAGGCCCCAACTCTTCATGAAACCAAGGCACAAAAGCCGCCCGTTACTGCCCTCAGGACCCAAGGCAGAGTTGTCTCTGATAGACAGCGCTGCGTGACCCCAGAAGAGCCTGCCCACATCACGCACTCTGCACTCAACAGGCAGCAGTTTCTGAAAGACCGGTGCCCATATCCCCCTAATGCTCGCAACTCAAGTGACGCTAGCAGGGCAGCGCCAGGTGCCCGTGGAGGCTGCTGCCCTCCCATCCATGCAAACTGGCGCTGCTGCCTAAAGGCTTGCGCTCAAGTGATAGCAGCCAGTGCCTCTACGTGCCCCAGCACCCAGGTCTGTTCCTGCTGGTCAGCCCCAAGGAGGAGGCTTGCTGCAAAGGCAGGGAGGGGTTGGGGCTAAGACACCTCGCTGGACAGGAGAGCTACTGGTGCCCAGCAAGACTGAGCGAAGCAGAGGGGGACGTGAGAGAGACACCGAGATGAAAACAGGCGGCTGTCTCCCTCTGCGTGGGAAGCAGCAGCTAGAATGACTGAAGTGTTTAGGGTCAATCGCCCCCCCTGCCTGGGCTGGATGCATCCATCAGTGCAATTAGTGACAAGGATGCCTCAGGAGAAGGAAATCCGGGGGCGGGGGGGGGCAGAGCACCCTGCTCAGCAGAGAAGAGACCGCCAAGGACAGACGGACAACAGCATTCTGGGAGGCTTGCGGGTAAAAGCAAGTCTCCAAGCGGCAGCACGAACTGGGAAACTCACCTAACGACAAAGACTAAGGACAGAGAAAGGGACAGGCAGACTAAGAAACCAGAATGCAGCGTCCCAAAGTGAATGAACATCCGAACATCCGCAACCAGGGCTGGTTCTGGTGATCAGAGGCAGCCGAACAGTTCACCGGAGAGGGGGGGCTTAAACAAGATTTGGAGAATTCCAGTGCCTAAACAGGAGAGGGAGGGGGGGGCACAGGCATCCCCTGCCTATGCCAAGTTGTTGTTGCTCTCAATGCGCCGCACCAGCTCCGAGACGACCTTCTCCAGCATCTTGGCACTACCAGAGCCGGCTTCCAGCACCTCTGTGTGGTTGGCTTTCTCCTGGCTGGTGTAATCGAGCACCGCCTTGTTGGTGATGAGCGAGAAGCCAAAGACGCGCAGGCCGCAGTGCCGTGCCACAATCACCTCGGGGACGGTGCTCATGCCTAGGGAGAGAGAGCGCGAAGGAGGTTGGCTTGCTGAAGGCAGCGACGGCCATGTCCCTCCCCTTAAGCCCTGCTCCCTCTTCTCTCCCCACCAGGCATTCTCCAGTGCTCCCCTCCATCTCTGCTCTCTGTCATTCACTCGGTCCCGGCCCTTCCATCCACCTCCTCCTCTGCCTCCACCTTCCCCACTCCCTCCACTCACCCACAGCGTCGGCCCCCACACGCTGCAGGAAGCGACACTCAGCGATGGTCTCGTAGCTGGGCCCTCCAACTGAGCAGTAGACCCCTTCGTGCACAGCCTTGGCATGGCCCAGATCCCTGGCCACAGCCAACGCCAGGCGCCGCAGATCTTTGTCATAGGCGTCTGACATGGGGGGGAAACGTACCCCAAAACTGCGGAGGAAAGAAGGAAGAGAAGTCAGAGGGAAGAAGGACCGATAGACAGGGCTCCCCTTAGGACACACATATGGGAGGGCAAGTGCACCTACAGCCCAGCATCTCTATCTCTAAGTATTTCAGTCTCTGTACGTCACTCGTAGGGTCTGGGGCTTTCACAGCAAACACAGTGAGAGGCCATGGCTCTCTCTCTGCAGCCCATTTTGTAGCAGTCCTGCCTCTGCATAGCCGGGGCACATGAGTCCAAGTCGGAGTCCCTGGCCGTGCCCTGCAGCAGGGCTGGCTGGAAGGGGAGGCGGAGGGGTGCCCTTGCTGTGGGGTGCCAGGCCCCAGCCCAAGCTGAGATGGGGAACCGGGGATGGCTCCGGCTCAGCTCCCAGCTCCGTGACACGTGGCTCCGAGTCCCTGCCGGGTCCCAAGAGTGAGCGACTGGCCCAGCAGTCCCCTCCCCGCCTGCCCTGCCAGGGGCTGCTTGGAGCCACAGGTGGCTTGTCCTGGGAAGGAGCCTCGCGAGCACCCATCAGGCCTGACTGCCCACGATCAGCACCTGTCCCACCGCTCCCCCAGGGACCCGCTGCCCCAGCAGAGGCCTGTGCAGCCTCCTCGCACCGCACCTCCAGCCGCAGCCCCGCAGACAGATGCGCCCGTGTGCGGCCCCAGGCCCTGCCGTGCTCCAGGTAAGTCGGGCGCGGAGAGACTGGGCGCAGCGCG